>CM075813.1:45088031-45502227 GCA_037975025.1 Excoecaria agallocha
GCAGAGAGAGGGAGGGAGAGAGAGAGAGAGAGAGTGTTCCGCTAAGCAACAGGTAATTTCTTCAATGTTCTACCCCAAAAAAAGACTTGAACTACGACTCTTTTTGACACAGGTAACTCAAATATTGAACTCCTGCAAGTAACAAAGAATGTGCATCTGACAGAATAAACAACGCAAATTGCTTTTGCAAGCTCACATACCCATGCACATGCAAAGGTGATGGAGAGATCAAGAACATATCATAAACCATTTGACTTACAGTTTTGCTTGGAGTTATTGCGACCATCTTTTTTGCTTCGTTTTGGATCTGATCGTGCAATGCTGACCTTCTTTCCTAGTAACATCTGCCTATTCTTTCCAAGGGCTGCAGCAAGGTGTTCATCGTCTGAAAAGTCTATGTAAGCCAAACCCTTCACAAAGTTTACATAAAATGTGTTAATATATTAACACAAGTAGTTACTAGGAAAGAGTCAGCAGCCATTAAAAGGCATGAAAATTTTAATTGGACCTTTTATCCTCGCACAATTTGCGAGATCTCTATATGCCATACTTTTCTAATGTTACACACCTACTTAAATAGAATAAAGAAGGTTTCTGCGAGCCCCTTTCTACTGCGTGGAGCTCTTCCAGAGCAGATAAATACAAATTCAAATTACATCAGAAGTAAAATTACCAAGAGACATTTGTAGCCAATTTTTCTTTTTTCTTTCTTCTTGTTTCATCAAATAAGCTTAAATAAAATTTATCATGGCTAAGCCCAGATATTAGATTTTTAGAACTATCAATATCTCATCAATGCACAATTCCAGTGTTATCAAATAATGCTGATTTTACAACTCTATATTCACAAGTCTATCTGGAGTTCAAGGTTGCCGCAAGAATTGACAATAACCTAACAGATCAGTACAAAAGGAGAAAAATTAAATTGATTTTAAACAACAGAAACGCATAAAACTGAAGTTGAAAGAGCTTCAAACAATGAATTCCACAGCATCATTTTTGTCTAAAACATTGAAAATAAGGCATTCTGCGCAGTGACAGTTTCTAAATTCTTCTGGTTTATTTTCCCTATAGTAGCAGTTAGCACAATATCTTTTTATTTTTGAATGTCTAGACTTCTTGTGCTGGCATGTTCTTACCTGAACCTCCTCGGTTCCCTTTTCTACTTATATGCTAGCCTTCTTTAGCTTCTATGGACATTGTGTACTAGACAATAATGTAAAGGAGGACAACGATGACAAATGACATTTGACAGTTGAGGGCTATCATCTTAAGAAGACAAAGGAGGAAAGAGATGGCAAAAGGCAAGAGTGCCAATGAATGGAAAAGAAAGCAGTACCCTGGATTTTCCAGTAAACTTGTCATGCAGTATTCGGATGGAAACAACCCCACCAATATCACTGAAGAATTTACGCAGATCTTCATAATTTGCCTGCAAAAGTTTTAATTGAGAATAACAAATTGAGAGGTCCAATTGTCTAAGCATAGAATTTAGGAGGAAAGGGTAACCATCTCTTATTCTACAATGTGGAAAAGTAGAAGTTACTTGCCTTGAGATTAAGATTTGATATAAAGGCAGTGCAATGATCTGTATATACTTTGTTTCTGCCACTGTCAGCATCTTTCTGCTGTTTTTCATGAGCACTATCTGCCATTCCAATCTTGGATTTGAGCTCTTCTGCATCAGTAGATTTATGCGCCACATCTTTATTCTTCTCATACCCTTTCTTTTGGGTTTGAGAAGTTTGTTTTTGCCGCTTTGCTGGAGACTGTTCCTCAGTAGTGTTTGGACCTCCCTTTCTCTTTTCAAGGACATTTTTCTTAACAGGATTTTCTCGAAGGTCTGTTGATGCAGCAAATGCTTTTGATTCCTGCTGCATCTTATACAGTTGTAGCTCTTCCAGACGAGGTGTAACCTGATAAAGGAAGTGAAAAGACAGGATTCCACCCAGTTAACAACTTTTATCCAGCCTGCCTATACCTAGAAAAAAAGATTATGCTTGATGTTCCATATAAGTGCACAGACAGGAGGATCTCTGCACTTAATGTATTAAAGTAAACAGTTATTGTCAACTACTAGAACATACTATGACAAAGATCTAACAGACAGTTGATTGTTCAATAAGTGATCAAGAAGCCTCTTAGTGCACAACTACCTCAATAGACAAAGATATAGCACATTTGCATATATAAAAGTATCTTAAGAGAACCAAGGAGTTGCAGTCTATGTATTCTAGGAGTCAAACACCAGGAGCACCCAATAGAGAAAAGGATAAATATAAAAATTAAGCTCATCTCAGATAACCAGAAGGTTCAGAGTCCTTGCAACAAAAACAATTTAAATTAACCACAGAATAAAGCATTTCAGAATCTTGCCCATCAGCATCAAAAAAAAAAAAAAATTGACAGAACACCACTGTGCGACAAGCCAACTCCATGGGAACATTACACATAACTGAACATTCTGTTAAACAATTTAACCTTGAAATGCTTATAAACCACCAATGTAGGGCATTCTAGGCCAACCAGACTCTATTAGTATTTATTATGCAGGTACAACAAATTACCAAATTTCTAGCTCCCGATGTCATAATGGCTGGATAAAATGCACATTAGAACATTAGAGCTTACCTATCAAATAACACATACAAACTAGAATTGTTACATGCTTATTATATTTCTACCTTACAAGCAAGCTAGAGCAATATTTATGCAAACTAGTTTCACATCATCTGCAGCCAAATTCAATCTATATCAGCAATGTCCAATTTCCTTCAGCAATTTTTATAAATCTATAAAAAAAAAGGGACAAACAGGCAGAATGGAGTTGCTTAGACGAAGCAAATATAACAGTAGAAATGGAAGGATAAAAGTCTACCTTTTGTAAAGCATGGTCATAATCTTCTAGCGTACCGAATTCCCTCTCAAATCGCAACCAAGAATGGCATATGTCCTGAATGATTCTGTTAATTAGGAAGGAATGTATCATCTAATCCACAATTCAGTTTGCAGAAAATTAACAGAACTTGCAAAGAACTCAGAGCCTGAAACTTCGTTAACAGCCAGCATGTGATAAATCTAGATAACATGATAGCATGAATGGCAGCAAAACACGGTTCAAGGGAAAGAAACATTAAATTGATATAGTTCTATCTGATTTATACGTGATATTTTCTTTCATGCCCTGATCATGCATGCTTAAGCATGCATATGCACATGTTTGAGGCTGCAAGCAGCCGAGCAAACACAATCTAAAGAGCAAAGTATTGGCAAAATCCCGTTCACTGATCCATATAATAATCCACCCGACCTACCAAAATCTTCAATGGGAAAGAATATTGACACTCATTGTTTCAACTCAAGATCACAATTCCCTCTCATAAGGACAAACAGGTCATTCCCTTTGTACCATAAATTGGTATCTGTTTGAAGTAAATGCTACTCGTTATTCCAATATGGATTTACCCTTTAAACATGGATTTTAAGATTTGAAGGATGGCAAAGACTGACAACCACATTCATCAGCACCCTACAACGCCTGTTGAGATATTCCAAACATGCATATAATTTTGAGGGAACTGTAAAATTTTCAATTTCTTTCTTCACAAAACTGCATGATAATTCTTTTTATTTTGCCAGGTATGATTTTATGCCAGAAAGCAAGACTTCAATTATATCTATCCCTCCATGTCATACATATGAAAAACCAACAAAGATAAAATCACAAGTTCAAATGACCAAGCCCAAATGCCATAAACAATGTGTCTCAGGGCATGTCCAGTCTTCGCACATTTTCAATTCAATGAGATTTTTCAATGTTTATTGTAAGATCAGGGCATATTCATATATCTAGTAACTTGGTAACATTTGAGTAGTTGATAATTCTAGCCAATTTGAAATTCCTTCAGGACTGCATGACAGAAAATTCAACACAATATTTTTTAATTTAATATAAGCTTTTATTCTCTCATTCATTTTGGTGATTTATAAGTTACAGTAAAATATTTAAAACCACGATATATTAGATATGTACCAACCAGGTTTCACAAAATTAAACTGCAACAAACAAGATAAAAGGCCAAAAATGCAGTGCAAAAAGAAAGGGATTGGCAGTTAGAAGATACCTCCGAGCTGTTTTCCTTAAATCTTTTACTGTAGCATCTCCTATAGATGGACCGAGCTTCATTTATGTTACCAAGTTCAATTTCCATTGCTACGTAACCTTGCCAGGCTTCCAACATTGAACCACTGCAGAAAACAAAGAAAACATCATACAATGCAATAATAAGAAGGATTTACAGAAGAAAAACCTGAAAAATATTGAATAAATAGAGAAAATGACCAAAATCAGTTAGATACAAACCTGATCTTTACCAAGCTCTCCCAAACTCCACGGGCTGCCACTAAATCTTTTCCTAAATTCAGCTCTAAGCGGGCCCAATAAGCATGAAGGTGCAGCAAACCTTCTGTGCCCCTTAGTTGTGGTGATAAGTAATCTGATGCATACTGGAATTGCAATAACACATAGGTAGAGAAAAGAAGGGTGGAAAAAAAAGCATGTTAGCACATTCAGCTTTTTCCAGAGTCATACAAAGGTTACAAACTACAGAAAAATCATGGCTACAAGTTAACTTAAAACCTGGAGGGAACATATCTCTACTATGATGTATAGATTAGACACAAAATCATGCATATATCTTAAAGACTTATGAAGTAAACAAAATGATACAGACCTGAAGGGTTTGCCTTATTAATGAGTAATCCAAGATGCCCTCTGCTTCACTTCCAAATGAAAATCTTCGCCTCAAGCTGTCTATCCGTGTGAGAAATACATCCAGGTACTGAAACCAAAAAGATTTTATTCAAAAGTTAAGAGGCATATGATTCAAATGAAGAAGCAAATTCAACACAGAATGTACAAACTGTGTAAAATAATTAGTAAAATAGAGTTTTACCTCCTCAGTTGTTGAGAAAGTGCACTGCAAGGATTTTTCAAACACCTGAAATCAAAGAACAAAATCTGTCACTAAATTAACTGCAGCATATAATCAAATGCCTCTAAAGAAAAGGTTGTGAGTTCAATCTCCCTTCTCTAGGTTATCAAACAAGTTGTGCGTGGATTTGAGATGAGTGAGAAGAAGAGATGGAAGAAGAAAAGCAATTGAATAACCTGGAGGGCAAGTGTGGAATGCATATTTTAGAGAAATGCCAAAACTTACAGAAAATGATAGTTTAAAATGGTGCCACTTTTTTCTATCGTGCAAATAGAAAATGATTTCTCTGTTAGACAAATTGAAGATGTTGAGAGAAATTTAATTTATTGATTCTCTAATATGTGTTTACAATGAATATACACATGTATAAATAAGAAAAATAACCCCTCCTAACAAAAAATTCTAATCAGGAATGAACTCTAGTTAGACAAGAATACAACAACACTAAATCTGTCAACACAAATAAACCACAACTTAAATATCCAGTAATAATTTTGAGAGTAATACTACAATTACAAACTATTTACATATTGCTGGAATTCTAGATACATAGTATACTCTGTATTTAATGATGTTGTAGTTTCGTATGAACTTAAAAATGCTGGGTTAGCAATAAAATTAGCCATGTAATCTTTCAAATAATAAATGTCAAATCATTATACCAAACTCTAATTGAGAAGGAAAAAAAATGCTAGAAAACAAAGAGTAACTGAAGCATACAGCAGATATCTCCTGTTCAGAAGTATGACTGCGTTCCAAGGCAAGCAAATATCTAACCCACAGCTCTCCAACCCAGGGACAATTTTTTGTGGCCCTGAAGTAAGCATCTCTGACAAAATTTCCAACCTGCAAAAAGATCATAGGTCATTGATTTACTAGCCTTGCATATTAGAGATTTAAAGCCATAAAAATACCAAATTAAAGGGAAAAACCTTCAAGGTCTTGTCCAAATAGCGAGTATAATCCAGCCAGAGATCACTTGATATTGGAAAATCAGTAATGGCACGCTCATACAGAACTTGAACTCGTGCTGGATCACCTGCAGCCTTTTCAAATTTCAAGTAGTTCTGCAACAAAACAAGGACATAATTATTTTTCAAAAAATTATAAATAAGAAAAAACATAAGAGAGCAGAATGAGTAACTGCTCAATGTCTCAGGAAAAATATAAAAGGACGGTAATGTTAGGGCATGCATTAACTTTAGATATGAAATAAAACCTTATGACCGGCAAGGAAAAAACAAATTAAGTAAAGAATGACAGAGCAAAGAGGTAAACAATAATGAAAAACAGAAACTGAAAATGATGTTTACAAAAACAGATACACAAGAAGCTGGAAAGGTGTAATTAGAATGCCTAAAATAGCCTATCCTGCTTCTGCACAGAGAAAGAGAGAGAGAGAGAGAGAGAGAGAGAGAACACAGACTAGGAAACTATAGTAACAGAAACTATGTACCATGAAATTTTGAAATTTTTCAGTTGCAGACAAATCATGCTTTAAAATCTTCTCTTCATATTGAGCACGGGAGTTATACATTTCAGTGGCCTTCTGATGCGCTGAAGCAATATGGGAAGAAATCCCATCCACATCACTTGATTCAGTACTAAGAGCATTCCCTTGTTCTACTTCCCAAGCCTTATAGGCAAGGAGTGTTGATCTCAAGTTACGAAGTGGGACAGATAATTGACGGTGGAAAAGACTTCGAATGCGCTGCACCTGCAATTCTTTCGCCTGAAAAGGAGTTAATGCCCTTCAATGTCAATCTGAATGAAGTATAATATCAAATGTGATGCATCTATTATACTTGGTAGAAAAAAATCTTTAGAAAATATAAGTACAGAAAGAACAAAAATTAACTGTTAACAGAAGCACAGAAGACACTATCCAAACTTTAACCAAGTACTTCTAATCTTGACATATGAAATATTTTTAACATTAAAAGCTTATTTGAATGTGTCAAGTTACAGGTTGGTTGCCACAAGCAACTTTCAGTTTTGACCCATCCGTCTCAACTCAAAAATTTAGCTTTCAGGTATAGATCACTTATTGAGTGGGTCAAGTTAAGTGTTGAGCCAAGTCAAAAATTACCATTTTTAGTTAACAATTGTTTTGCTGGTAGCCAGTATCCAATAAACATTAACTGTTTGAATAATTACTTCGTCACCATAATCCATCAATGACCATATATTGTTACATGTAACCTGCTTATTGTCCACGTGCATTGCATGTGAATTAGTTTTTTTCTTTTTTATATAACAAGCAATTCACAATATTTTTTAATATTTATATAAAAATTATTATGAGTAAATATATAGAGTAAGCAAACTAAATTAGTTTAAATTTCATAAATACTTTTAAGTCAAAATATATTATTTAGTAAAACTGATATAGTAAAAATATATTCTTTAGTAAATTTGGAATAACTATTGAAAACAATTTAAAAAATAACAATAAAACACTTCCATGAAAGTAAGGAAAGCAGGTAAAAAACTTTGAATTAGACTAATTGCAACATTAAATGGATTTTACGATGATAAATTTATATTTATTTCTGTTTTATTACTAATACCATTTTTTAAAATTAGATTAAAATTACGAGCATAATTTTATACTTTATCTCTATTTTTATTACTAAGATCATTCTAAAATTAGATTAAAATATAAGGGCCTTTTAGTATAAAAAAAAAGGCTTTTCCCCAGTCAGTACATTTGTAGGTCGTATAGAATAGATTCAATTTGTTTCTTGATTAAGTGATTGGTCATAATACTAGCATATCTACGGTATAAGAAAGCTTGGACATGACACCCCTACTTATATACATATATATGTATGCATGCATATGCTTGTCTAAGAGAGAAAAAGCAAGAAGAACTCAAGAATGTACAAGAATGAAATATATAAACAATCAAATCTTACCTTGGTGTCAGCATCATCAATAGCTAATAAAATAGCCTGCTCAAATTCCCTGTACGCTTCCCATATTTTATTGCCCTCAGCAACATGCAAACCAGTAGCAGTGAGAGCACACTCAAAAATATTTCTTGCCTTTGAAATCCCCTCAGTGGAACATGCACTTACTGAAGGATCGCATTCTTGTACATAATTCAAGTAGTCACACCAAAGGGGGACAGACTGCACAAGCAATATCATAGTGAGCAATTTGGTTCAAAAGAAACGCTGTTAACATATACAGCATGGTAATATGAAATTGCTATAACTTTTTGCTTCAGTTTTCTCAACTTTAAGATTGTAATGCAACAGGGTTTTCCTGTTGTTCTATTCTAATAAAATGGCACATTTCATGAATCTTAAATAATTTTTTATCATATCTTGAAACCCCAAAAATCAACATATAAAGAAGAAGCAAAATTGACTATACACACTCAAGCTCTCCAACAATCTTGATACAATCAACCCTCATATTTAAAGCTAAGCATGGTATATATAGATACAAAGTCTTGAAGGCACTGTGTTTACTATTAACATGTTATTTGATTATTCATATGAAATCAATAAATGGAACCCACCAGATAATCAAACACTCCCTGCTCATACAGCTTCTCAACCACAGAAAAAGCCTCAGGCCTAAAAATTCCAAGGAGGAAAATCTTGATTAATCAGTTCAACAGAAAAAAGAAAAATAAAAAGGGGAAAAGAAAGAAAAAACAGTTGAGTTATACCTTTATTGCATGCATCACTTTTCTATAGCACAAATGACACAATTAGTCTAATAAACTATGAAGCCCGATTAAGCTTAATTCATAGATCTCTCTTTTCTTTTCTTTTTTTTTTTTTTTGTAACCATCCCTAAAGCGAGCCAATCTCAATCTGTTGTATTTTTGGATTTAATTCGTAGCACATATGTTTGCATATAGATCTTTACTTCATTATAAGCCTAAAAGTCTTGAAATGATTTGGAACCTTTCTAAGTTTCTCAACTTAATTTTTTTCATTTCCATAAACTATGCAACATTTGCACAGACATACACCCGAAAAATCAAAAACCTACTCGACATTTTTATATGCTTTAGAAATAAATTTGCAGCAGGAAATATCTGGAACTACAGGTATCTGACACAAAAAAAAAGGTCACAAAACCATAAACACGGATGCTATGAAACGAATCCTTTTCCTATTCCCAGCACAAAATTTTCCTTTCTTTATCCTAAATTCTCAAAAAGAAAAAGCAGCTATCAACATTAATTACTAGCAAAACAAATTGGCAGATAGATATAAGTACCCAGTTGAATGAGAAGCTTCATCTTTAGCCCACTCCTGCCACATTGACGGGGTCAAAGGAAATATGCTGCTCATAGCGTCCCTTGCTTGCCTCAGCTTCTCTATCTCCCCCATTTTCCTCAAAAGCTTTATGTACTGCATATCACATAAAACGAGCATACATATAGAGGCAATATATACATCTTGAACTTGTACAAACCCACTAAACAAATCACTGAACTGGTTAATTTCTTTTCACAATCTAAAATTCCACAACAATTGATAAAACAAGAAATTCGAAAAACAAAAATCGAATATATCATAGCGACTCTCTATCTGCAGAAACAAAAGAAAGTATAAACATTAATAAAGAAACAAGTATAGTGATTACTTGGACATGAGCGTCGTAGTTGGAGGGATTAGTGGAGAGCTCGGATTCCAAGGTTTTCATCTGTAACTCGTCCTCCTCCGCCGATTCGGCATCGGAATCGTCGGACGAATCGGAACGGATTTTAGAGTTTTGGAGATTGTCCATATCAGTATTATCCAACTCTTCTAGGGTTTGGGTTTCATTTTGATTCTCCTCCATCTCCATCTTCTCTTTCTGCTTTCAGCCTCTCTCTCTCTCTCTCTCTCTCTCTCAAGCAATTGCTGTATTCACAGTGGAAATAACATAAATAGCAAGCTACTTTGGGCTTGGCTGTGCCATGGATGTGCCGTCAAACTTAAACGACGATGTAAATACAAAAACGACTTTCGGGAAGTTTCTCTTACAGGCTTATTAGCCGTCGTTTGCAGCGTATTGGGCAAGCTTTCCCGTAAATTAGTAAATTTTTTTTAACCGATCAAAATATGACTGGTCCAAATTTCATTTCAGTACCTTCACCAATGGCTTTTTTATTTATTTAGCCGATAAACTTTTTATTTTTTTCTTTATATATTTATTTATTTATTTATTTATTTATTTATTTATCATACTCTAAAATACCTCTCTGGCACTAGAAAATTAATTTATTTTTATCTAAGAAAAACAAAGAAACAAAACACTTGGAGCAAATTTTTATTAAACTTTCTATATTTTAAAATTTTTAATTTAATTCACTTATTATATTTATATTTAAAAATTAAAAATAAATTGGAACAAAAAATAAATAAACACAGAAATCAGAAATATTTAGTTTTATTACGATTTAATTAAAGTCACAAATGATAACAACACTCACGAAACAAAGACTTGCCCATCCTGATTTACACCTTACAAATACTATCTATTAATATCTTATTTACTCATAATACACACAAAATTCACAATTATTTTCTGTTTTTATCAAAGATCAGAGAGAAGCCTCAGATCACATCTTAGCCTTTGTAGGCTTGATATCTTGACCAGAAGAAGCATGATCAACAATGTCAATAACCTTAGGCTGCCTTCTCTGTTCTTCAGCAAACTTAGGAACCCTAATTTTCAAAACCCCATCTTCAAGATGAGCTTTAATATGATCCAGATCGGCATTATTAGGCAATCTAAATTGCCTCCAGAATTTCCCATTAGTCCTCTCAGCTCTATGCCATTTCTCACCTTGGATCTCTTCTTCTCCTTTTCTCTCCCCACTAATCCTCAACACCCTGTTCTCCTCCACCTCAATTTTAACACCATCTCTCTTGATCCCAGGAACATCCAACGTAATTACATGAAATGTTGGAGTTTCTTTCCAATTTGCCCTTGCTAAGGCAACAGATTCCGCTGCTTTTGGGATCGTTATTGGGGTATGTTCAAGAATCCTAAATGGGTCTTCCATGCTTGGAACCATCATGTCCCATAGGGGTCTAGTGTAGGGCATCAAAGCCTTAGTGGGCATAAAACAGAGTAAAAGCGGGGTTAGAATGAGGAAAGATTTGATTTTGAAACTTAAGTTGGCCATGGATCGATGGAAAGATGCAAACTTGTAGTGTTTTCTTTCGGCAACGTATGTTTTTCTGTTTTGCGTTGAGGCGGATGGAGAATAAGAATGGATTTATGTAGGTTGGCGAGTGTTTCTGGATTGTTCTTGTGGAGATAATTCTATGCGATTCTAGAGAGAGATTTAATATGACGTGGAAATAACATAGTTTACATGGGAAATATTTCTTGAGAATGTTCAAGAAGAAATGTCGGTTTGGAGCTTCAAAACTTGCATGCACACGTAGCTTATAAAGAATATAGGAACAAAGCCATTAAAAAGCTCAACCTTTAGCGTTTAATGGTTAAATAAACCATTACTTTTTTTAAAAACATTTTCTTCCTTCAAACCCACAGGTTTTTTCTTAAGCCTAAACGAAAATCATATTTCAATAATTCTTGTGTTGCTATAAAATATTATATATACATGCTGTCTAAAAGGATTTCCAAATTTGTTGACCGGTGGATGATTGAGACACGACTCCGTCCAATATTACAGGCTCCAACAATCAATGTTGGGTATGCCAGCCCATATATTTCCTGAATTTTGGTAGCTAAACAGACGATTTTTGAAGATTACAAAATACTCTAAGCCATGCTTTGCCATTATAATATCAAGCCCAAAGGGCAAGTATTGACATTGCAGTAGAGCCAATAGTAAGAGCAATGAAAGATACTTTCTTCAACCATGGAGTAGAACTCATCATCTTGTTATGAAAAAAATCAACAGCTATAAGATCGACAAGACCCATGTATATAAGTATGCCTGAAGAGAGTGACCCTAATAGTCCTTCCATTATCAAAGCATTTGGATTACTATCATCATACCCAGTCAACGAAAACACCATCATCCCTAACACTATCCCCATTGGCGTTGTCACTGCAAACATAAAACACATGTATGCCACCGTTCCGAAACTAAATCCAGCCTGCAAAAATAGATGCCACAGCTCAAGACAGAATTCACTTGGGTAACAAATCAGTATTACACAATGTAAAATAGAAGCTATCATGGCAACACAACATTGAGGTGTTGGTCTTGTGGAGATAATCCTCTGTTCTTGATCTTTTCAAGGACTCCATGTGTTATCATTGCTATACCTGTCTTTTCGATTCTGTTAGTTACTTAAGCTGATTGTATTTTGAACTTGTGTTAAAGGGATCATACCAAGGTTCAATCTTGAGAATTTACAGGCCTAAGATAAGACCTATAAAACTAATGTAGATTCTTTTTTTGTTTGACAATGAAAATATTTTCACTATCACCCTTTTTTTTTCCTGTATCATAGTCTTTTAGCAAATTTTCTTGCATGGATTCCTTTAAGATGACTAAATGTTAAGAATGGCCAACTTGCCCTGCCACTTTTAAGTTAATAGATGTGTTGATAATGACGGATTTGACTTCCCAACACCGGATAGGATGCATGAACTCAACAGTATATTAATATATAGGGAAAAACCACTTTTGTAAGTCTTTTTCTTTTAAATATTAATACACTCTTGGATTGATACACCATGCACCTAAAACCAGAACCAGGTACAGGAAGAAATTTCGGACACTAAGACACAAGTTAACCAGAGACTATAATTATTCCTTTACCTTTTATTTTCTCTTCTTTCTTCTAACATCATTTTCTGCTAGATGCCAGTATCCTTTATTATTTACTTACTATGTTTAAAGCTAGTGGTTTAGCAGAATTAAAGAAGATACTTCAACAGTGGAATCTTTATTTTTCTGCAAGGTCATACAATTTCTGGAATTGGATGTTATTACCATAAAGGAAAATGACAAGCAGTAAGGTTAGATCCATAATTATACATTAATGTCGACATGGTTTACTTGCCGGGTTGCCACTAGCCCATTTAAAGTTGAAATGTCATCAATTTTAACAGGATGTGCAAAAAGGACCACCATCATAAATAAAAAAAGTTGAAAAGCCATATGCTTCATTAATTAATAGCTAAATTACTGTGCAATAAGCTAGATGGTGGTGCACATAAGTAGAAATCCAAAGCATTTGTTTTTGGTAAGAAATAAAATCCCTCCAGTCAAAATTTAACTTTGGACTCCACTAACTGGGACAAAGTTATTCCTAACGGCAGAACACCTCATAAGGAAACCATAATAAAACAGGTTAGGAATTAATATTAAAAATAATTAAAGTGTAATTTAGTTTAAAACACCCAACAAGGAAAAATATTAAAGATTTTACAACCAACTGCTTCTGAAAACACCGGACCAGACCCTTTTAAAAACTTTAATAATTTCAAAGTTCAAGTATCTTAAAAGGAATTATTAATTTGGAATATGATTAAACCCTGATAGCTTATGATGAATTTCCCAATTTAAAACTCACTCCATTATTAATGGCTTGATTTATAAATGAACTGAATCTAATTCAAAAAATTCCTAAAATTCACTGTGCATGCTTCCAAACTAAAAGAAATCATAATACGTGTTATAATAAATTTCAGTTTATTATCAATTAATTTAATAACTAGATAATGAACCCAATAAACAAGTAAAGAATCAATTCTTCTTCCCCAGCATAAGAATAAATCACAAAAAAGTAGGATAAAAAATGAAAAATACCTGGGCAATGCATCCACCAAGTCCCATTCCTTCAAAGATCTGATGAAAAGCAAGAGCAGCAACAAGAGGTTTGATGGTACACTGATTCTGAGACATACCCATAGTTACCCCAATTATCACCGAATGAAAAATTATCCCAATTTCCAGAACTTGCGATACCAACCTCTGCTTTAACTTTACCAAATACTCCTCTCCTCTCTCTCCTAATTCCAATTTTGACAATTCTCCTCCCTTCTTTCTCCCCATTTCCTCCTGTGTCCCCACCGGAGTATACTCCATCGCACTCGGTTTCTCACTGCCGCCATGACCATGACCATTCTCTACATGAGCGCTCGCCGTTAAATCAACTAACAACGCGAGCAAAGCGCCGATTAAAGTAACCAGCCCAGCGAAAGGGAAATCTCTCCATGGATGCTTGGAAGCCACGTGGCAATCCGCGAGTGCGTCGTACGCGTCAGGGAGCACGTGCACTAAAGAGGTTGAGAGAATCACTCCAGCGGCGAAACACTTGATTACTAGAACCGCCTTATCGTAAAGAGGCCTGCCGTGAAAATAGCGAGCTAGAAGTACAGGGACAGAGATGCCTATAACGCTGGTGAAGAAGATGACGAAGATAGAGATGAATTTGAGATGAGTGGCGGCTCTGCTTTCACGGCAGGCAGCGGAGCGAGCGGCGTCGATAACGCAAGAAGCTGCCGGAGCCATTGATAAGTTTAAGAAGAGACAAGACGAAGACAATTAAGAATCAAAAGGGTGAAATTTTGTGGCGTTAGAGGCTAGGAGAGTCAGTCCATTAATATGAGAGTGACCATGAAGACTTTTCTTTCTTTTTTTCTTTTTGTTAGTGTGATCTGTGTGGATTTCCAAATTTATTTATTTTTATCTAATTTTTAATTTTTTTTGAAAATAAAATAATTTTTTTTTTTCTATAAGATTGCTCATAATATAAAATAATAAAAAATTATATTTGTATTGTATAGTTTTTATGTAGCATTATTGTTGGTTTATTTTTATAAACAATACTATCTTGTATCCGATTTAAGAAATAAAATTTCACAATAAATTAGTGTGATAAAGTAGGTGGGATAAGGTGCTATTCTTTTTATTTTTATTTTTTTTCATGATAAGCAATAAAAATTTTGGTCACATTCTGAGTGAGTGTGATAGTTTCCTTTTGTTTACACTTGCTAGAATAAGTGAAAATAAGTCGGATGGGAGTTAAAAATTAAATTAGATCGTAATTTAATTGGATTAATTTAGTAAATAGTTAACTTATTGTATTATAAAAAGATTGGATATTATTTATATTATATAATATTATTTTTTATTTTTTTAAAAAAATTTTATTAAAAAATATATATATAATTTATAAAAAATAATTATTTTAAACTAACATTATATAAAATTATATAATATAAATGAATCATAAGTAAATCTAGTTGTATAAGTCACATAATGTATCAAAAATGAGTTAGATTACTCTACTAATTAAACAGGTCAAATGAAAATAAATTAAACTGGATTTCTAATTGCATCATAATTTTGATGTCTCTACTTATTTATATCACGGGCGAATCCATTCGCTGTTTGAGGGAGGCAATATATTAGCTCCACGTGATTGATTTGTACAGGTGTTAAGAATTAGTATAGATTAATTAATCGACTTATTAATTTTAGTTAATTGATATATTAAAATTTAATTTTTAATTATTTTTTATTGATTTATTAATTAATTGTTAAAAAAATTTAACATATAAATTTAATAAATTATAAATTTATAATATTATTTTAATAGTTAAAAATATTGTAGAAATGAAAAATACAAATTAAATATAATATTTATCAAAAAATCAAAATAAAAATAAAATTTTTGTAATTAATTATAAAAATTAAATATATTCAATATAAAATTAACAACAAAATACTAATTATGCACATATAATGAATAAATAATAGTAATAAAAAGATAATTTCAATATTTATTTACTAAAAGTATTTATTATAATAATATTATAGAAAGTTATATATAATAATAATAAAAATATTAAAAACTTTAAGTATAAAATTTAAAATATAATATATAAAATGTATATAAATTGGTTAACTATTAGTAAATGGTTAATTGTCGATTTTTAAAAGAAAAAATAATAAATTTAAATTTTCGATTTGATTAACTTAGAATCGATTTGATTTTGGATTGATTTTTTTTATTTTTTTATTCTTATTAAAAACAAACAAATTTAACTGATTTTTTAAATTTTGAGATAAATTCGAATATTTTTTACTGGTCAAATAATTCATTAACTATTTTAAACGCCCACAATGAGAAATTAAGCTAAGCAGATTTCTTTCAGTTGAATTTTAAATCTGTAAAAGTAACCAAGAATCATCTTTCATCTAAATCTGCTTTTCAATTTTATCGGTTGGAGAGTCATCACTTAAATGATCATATTTATCAATACTACGAATATAGATCATAATCATTATATTCCAATCAAGATAATTAGATCCATCTAATTTTTCTTCTGTAATCTTAAATACAGGAATAATCTCACTAACGGTTTTTCTCACAGTTTCTTTATTGTCGATCATAATATCCACGCAGAATAAAATTAATCAAAGCAGTAAATGTAAACTCAGAATGTCCAGCCAAAATAAAAATCCAAACGACCAATAAAGATCTGAATGGACTAAAAAACACAGAACAGAGAAGGGACAACACCTTATTGGAGGCAAAAGTACCAGCAGAAGAGAGAATTAAGCCAAAACGTTACCGAAATTTGACTGAAAATCCCTAGGCAATGTCGGAGACAAAATCGGAAGGCCGGCGGTCAAGGCATGCACCGGCGCATGAGAGAAAGGGGCTAGAGCTTTTAGCGGCGCGTAAGGACCACTCGCCGGACGGAAGAACGTCGGATTTTGTGGAAGGGTTGGAAATTGCCTTGCACTTCTTCTGATGCCGACGGTGAGACAAGATGGTCATCGAAAAATAAAAGATTATTCAACTCAAACAGTAACCCTATCTGAAACAATAACCCAAATAGTGGCTAGAACACGTTATCCAACCCAAAAGAAACCTTAAAAAAATTCCAAATCAAGCCTAGAAAGCTCTGATACCATGAAATAAAATACTAACAAGATTGGAGAATTATTTTCTATATTTCTTTCATCAATAGTACATCTATATATATAAATATAGAAGTATTTATCTAAGGAAACCTGTCCAAATAAGGAAAGCTGCATCTTTGCTGAAGATCACGCTACACACTATATTTACATTCCATAACAGACAAAAATTGCCTTACAGCAATATTTCCAAGAGCATAAGAAGCAGCAGACTCTTATCTCTTCAAAAGAATATTCAAAGGACTCAATAATATGCAATCCAAGATAAAAGGAAGATACTTGGTTACAGCTTTTTGGTGGGTTTCTATCCTCGAGGAATTTCATCAAACGCTGAAGTGTGCAATCCAAACACCATGCAAACCCATCAAAGCATTTCCAAAGAAATCCACAACTTTCAAAGGGAGAATTTGAAGATCATACAACTAGACTCAGCTTTGAAAGTGAACAAAAGACGACCTTTTTCTGGACATTAAGACGATCAAAAAGCAAATTCATGAATTACAGAAGTGGTTGCCCCTTCCATTTGGTAAGAATGGAAGAAGCAAGAACCTTGATTTCTTCAGTAGGATGATTGGTGAGAGATAATCAATGAAGTTTCCCACATTGGATGAGAGAAGGAGTTGGTCTGTAACAAGATGACTCCTGAGTTTATAGAGAGCTTTGATGCATCGATACTCTCCAGCTTCAGTTGCAGCAGACTTGCAAGCACTTTCTACCGAACCCAGAACCTCCTTCTCCATTGTTATGCAGAGAAACGATGAATGTGATGAACAAATAATTAATGTGATTGCACGGAAATTAATATATAGTTTCATCAGGAAATCCATTCCCTATAAGGATTAGAAGATTGTAATCACTCCCAAGTTAATTACTTTCAGTATCCTATTTGGAATAGGAATTAGGATTAGGATTAGGAAACCTTATACTAACATATAACGATAACATCTGTCTTTAAGGAAAGAAACTAAGAAATGTCTCCATATTGAAAAACAAGAAATGTTTCCTCTGGATTTAAGTAATTAATCAAGCTCAAGGGCTAATTAATAGTGGGGATTGAAGGCAATGTGACCTTTGGAATTGAAGGAAAGCCAGGCATGGTTGGCAAGCTTGGAGTATTAGGTGAAGTTGGCAATGTTGGTTGTGGTAATCCCGGGAACTGTGGCAGTTGCAGAAGATGACGAGCTGCTAGGCCAACATCGATGCTCGATAATCTTCGAGCAATCAAGAAACTCAAGATCATTAATTTATTCGATCCCATAATGGTGAATGGATTGTTTATTTGGTTATGATAATTTTTTTTTCAAGTAAATTGGTTATTATAAAGATTATGGTATAAGTCTTAAATATGCAAAAGCTATTGGCTATTATTTGCTATGTATCTTAAGGTTGAGTAAGATATTCAGATCTACGTGTCTTTCTTGTTAATTTGTTCAACAAAGTAAACAAGTTAAAAATATGTCAAAATCATTGGTTTAATTGTCGGTATTCAGTAATCATTGTTTTAATTGGGTTTTGATTTCAGTTTTAAGAAATTAATTATGTGGCCTTTTGTTCTTTTATATGATCCTGAAGCATCATAAATACATACTACGACTGAAAAGGAAAAACAAGGTAGGAAATTAAAATTTCAAACAGAACAAACACAGCATCATGAATATAATAAAAAGAGTAATACTATATGAAGTTCACCACAATACAAGGTGTAGTTGTATTCAAGGAGTAGTAGTTGTAGTTGGTGGCTTGATGTCCTTGGGCTGTGTAGGAATAATAGGCAATTCAGGCTTTGGTAACTCCGGCAAGTTTGGTAAGTGTGGCAGATCAGGTTTTGGCAACTCTGGAATTTCTGGCACTTCAGGTTTTGGCAATTCTGGCAATTTAGGCACTTCAAGTTTTGGCAATTCAGGCATCTCAAGCTTAGGCAACTCAGGCAATTCAGGTTTAGGGATTGGTGGTAACGTAGACCCCTTAGGCAATTCAGGTGATGTGATCTCCAAAAGCCGTCGTGCATTTACTTGTGTAGCCTGGAAGCTTATGAGTGAAAAAAGTGATCAGCAACAACGGAAATAGGGAGGATAGATTACCAGGAATATTGGCCATAATTTGGAGTTATACCATTGCTAGTTGTGCGATTTGTGTTGCTATGCACTTGTATTTTTCTGAGCTTTTATAGATATGAGAAGTGGAAAATCGGGAAGCCTAGTTTTGAGTTGGTGGAAATGATAGTTGACCTTCTTATACCTACAAATCTCTATTCATCAAATTCTAGCTCTTAATGTTTGGATTAATTTTGAGGGTCAGAGAACAATAATAGCTCACAAGTTTCAATTAAAGAACTAATTTTCCTACTTCCTCCCGACCAAACTAATCAAGAACTATAGAAGGATCCATTAGTTTAACTAATCTCAGCAAAAGGGTTCACATTTTTGTAGTTATAAACCAATGGATATGGAAACTTTCTCTATAATTAGATTTTAAATTAGGAAACAACTTATTAGGGTTTGAAGATCATTTTATTCCTTCAACTTAATTTTCAACATAAATCAAAATTTTTTGTACTTTTTGTGTCCCTGAGGTAGGGTCAAAGGGTGCAAAAATGTACTTTTTTTTAATAAAATACCCAATTAGAAATATATATATATATATATATATATATATATATATATATATATATATATATATATATATATATATATATATATATATATATATATATATATATATATATATATATTTCAAGTCTAGCTCGACCCAACCAGCATATATTACACAAATATTTCGTGTATTAATTAACATTTAAAAAAACATATTGTTACTTTAAACAGTTTAGATTTTCAAAAGATGGCAAAAAATTTAATTATGAATTTATAATACATTGCAAATTTAAATTATCAAATGTATAAAAGAAAATTGAAATATTTACCATATCCTAAATTAATATACTGATACAAAATATATAAAAATGAAACTATATAGAATAAAAAGCTTATATTTTCCTTTAACAAAAATCTGTATTAAAAAAATTAATGTAAAAAATTTATTTGCAGGCCAGGCCAGATTAAGTGTGCATTTTGATTGGATTTAAATTAGGCTAGACTTACATGTAAAAATATATCTTCAAGCCTGTGTAAAAATTGCAGACCTGATTGGATCGGACCGAATAGGTACCCGAGATCATGAACATGTCTCAATAGCAAATGGCACTAGTAACAACCAATAAAAAATGCAAAATTTTCTATTTGAAAAATACAGGGGCAATAAGGCAAGTGTAATTATTTCTACTTTTCGGGGTTTAATGACAGACCGGAAAACTCTTACTAGAAAGAATCACTGAAGAATTTAATTTTGTGTTATATCCATAGCTAGGATATATTAAATTTAACATGTACTGGTGGCAGAATAATATTTAAAATGTGAAATATTATAATAAAATAATTAAAATAACAGAACGAAATTTATGTAAAAATACATAATTCATTTCCAATTATTTTACTGGGTGGAGGAGCAATTTACTAGAAGTTGCACAAACGTACGTTATTTTTTTAAAATGTCAATTTATTATTAGTTACATGGTATAAGCAAAAATTTTCATGTAAAAAAAAAAAAAATACTTGATTGCAATAAGAGAATGAAGATGACAAATTGGGATTTTTCGAATCTTAATGATAGAATTACTCCAACTGAGTTGAACATTAAAACAGTATATTATAATATAAGCTTTATATAACACACGAATTGACAGCCAAGGAAAATGTGGTAAAGGAGGCAATACAGGCTTCGGCAGCACAGGAATTTGTGGTAAAGGAGGCAATTCAGGCCTTGGCAGCACAGGAACACGTGGTAAAGGACGCAATACAGGCGTTGGCTGAACAGGAACATGTGGTAAAGGAGTGTATGCAACAAACTTGGACGCTTAAACTGGCAAAGACATAGGCAATACAGGCTTCGGCAGCACAGGAATTTGTGGTAAAGGAGGCAATACAGGCCTTGGCAGCACAGGCAGCACAGGAACACGTGGTAAAGGACGCAATAACAGGCGTTGGCTGAACAGGAACATGTGGTAAAGGAGTGCATGCAACAAACTTGGACGCTTAAACTGGCAAAGACATACTTTGAGTATGTAGCAATTGCAAAGGTTTGTGACTAATTAGCTTTTCTTGCCAGTTGCGTGTGTGTTAGGCTTCAGTTTTTGTTGAGCTTTTATAGATATGGGAAGTGGAAAATTGAGAGGGTTTTAAATTTGGTTTGGTGGAAAATTTTGAGGTTAGGCAGTTCACGTACCTATCTACGAGATTTATTTGAAATTATATTTGTTAATCAATTTGCTTTTATTTGATATAAAATGTTGTCCATATTTGACTTTTTTGTTTTGTTGTTTATTGCTTCTTAATGATAGATCAGATTTTGGGTCATACGAATGGTTGCAAATTAATAAATGCTCGAGAAATATCAATTATTTTAATTATTTTGAACAAAACCATTCACTAGAATTTTATTTATAATCGGTACTCACTTAAAAATGTAAAAGTTTTGAGATAAGCTATATATATATATATATATATATATAGCCATGAGCTGAAAGTTTTGTGTTAATGTACGTAGTTCTAAAAGTTAATTTAAGATGAAACTCATCAACTCAAAGTAAACACAGGAACTAAAAAAGTTTTATTAATGTATTATATATATGAACTGATCAATACAAAATGATAACAATCTGTAATAGTAGCAATCTGAACAAGAAAAATTACATGAATCATCAACTCAAGAACAATCATTGTACAACAGCAATGTATAATATGTAAAAATCATAGTATAAAAGCAATGTATAATATAACATCGAGATAAGCTAATGTTTCTGCAAAATCCACCGCATCAAGGAAATAATAAGATGGTTTAAGCATTTAAGGATTTTTAGTTGATTGAGGTGGTGTCACATCCTTAGGAACAGTCGGTATGGTTGGAAATGTGGGCTTTGGTAGCTCAGGCGGGTGAGGAAAAGTTGGTAATTCAGGTTTTGGCAATTCAGGAACTTTTGGCACTTTAGGCTTTGGCAACTCTGAAATTTTAGGAACTTCAGGCTTTTGCAACTCTGGTTTGGGCAAGTCTAACTTTGGCAATTCCGGTACTTTGGGAACTTCGGGCTTTGGCAATTCTGGTACTTTGGGTACTTTAGGTTTTGGCAATTCTGGTATTTTGGGCATTTCGAGCTTTGGTAACTCAGGCATTTTGGGCACTTGAGGCTTTGGTAATTCAGGCGTTGTGATCGAGTCTAGCTTTGGTAATTCTGGTGCTTTGGGCATCTCAGGTGTTTTTGGTACCTCTGGCTTTGGCAACTCTGGGGTTTTAGGCAATTCAGGTTTTGGTAATTCTGGTGTTTTGGGTATTTCAGGCTTTGGCAATTCTGGTGTTTTAGGAACCTCGGGTTTTGGCTGCTCAGGTGCTTTTGGTACCTCGGGCTTTGGCACCTCTGGGATTTTAGGCAATTCTGGCAACTTTGGTGCTTTAGGCATCTCAGGCTTTGGCAATTCTGATGTTTTGGGCAGCTCAGGTTTTGGCAATTCAGGTGCTTTTGGTACCTCAGGCTTTGGCAATTCTGGTGCTTTTGGTACCTCAGGCTTTGGCAACACTGGAACTTCGGGTTTTGGGGATTCGGTAAATTTGGGCAATTCTGGTGCTTGGGGCATTTCAGGCTTTGGCAATTCTGGAGTTTTGGGCACCTCAGGTTTTTTGGGTACCTCAGGTTTTGGTAACTCTGGAGTTTTAGGTAATTCAGGTTTTGGCAATTCCGGAAATTTGGGTAATTCTGGTATTTTAGGTACCTCAGGCTTTGGCAATTCTGGTGTTTTAGGCAACTCAGGTGTTTTGGGTAGCTCAGGCTTTGGCAGCTCAGGGATATCAGGTTTAGGTATAGTTGGAAGTTCTGGTTTCGGCAATGTTGGTATTTCAGGCAATTTAGGCTTAGGAAGCTCCGGCACTTGAGGTAGATTATTCTCCAAAAGACGTCTTGCCTCTATTTGCAGACATATAGGGACAGCCAAGATAAGAAAGACAAAGCAAGGGAAGCGAAGATACCCCATGATATGGAGCAGAAGCTGATGTACTACAAAGAAACAGTATGTGATCACCAATAACTAAGAAATGAATAGCAAGTTTTGTATTGTATTCTTGGCTTGTGTACTTTGGTTTTCACTTGCATTGGCTTTTATAGATGCTATAAGCTGGGCAAAGGGCAGAGTTTCAAGTGATTTGGTGCGAAATTAAGCTTCTGTTTTCGGGTAGTTCAACGTCTTACCTATAATTGCATGACTATTCGTTATTGCATATTATAATTCATAATTATTTGTGTTTTAATTCATTACACGTTTAAGTTATTTTAGTTTTCATTTCTTTATGTGGAAATTTGTTGAAGGGACAAGAAGTTGCCAATCGATTAATTAAATGATAGTTTTACTAATGGAAGATTTTGCTTGTCGGCTGTTCTTACTTGTAAAGCATACGTGTAAGAAGACAAATTATTTGCTTATCTAATAAGCAGATATGCAGTTCAATATATTGTTCTTCACAGGTAATTGAGAGATTATGTACCGTACTTTTTCTCACCAACTTCACCGTCCACAATTATTATTTTTTCACAAGAAAAAACGAATATAGTATATATATATATATATATATATATATATAAGAATAAGAATTGAGGGGAAAAAAATAAAGAGCAAATCTAGAATAAAATTGTAGGGGCACAATTTTGTAAAACCCATATTTTTTAGGGAAATTTGTAAAGCTTTTATTTTTTGTGAAAACTTTGGGGGGACTAATAAAAATAATACATAATTTATTAAACATGTAGTATGACAAATTGGATAATAAATATAATTTTAAAGACATAAATTTGCATGTTTTCCATTTTATCAACGAGACGAGGATAAATTTTATTTTTGAGTGAGGTAAAATCCAAAATAAAGAAAAAATTCACCTAAATTTAGTGGGGCATTGCCCTTATATATACATGTATATATTTGTTAGTCCTCATTCAATTCTACAGTACATCAGTACGCTATATGATGTGCACTATTAAAATAAAAATTAAATTTATTTTTGATCCAACGGGTAGGCATTGTATTATGCAATATGCTAGTACTATATTACAGCAGGTGAAGTTCCCTAATATAGAATGCAAAATGAAATTTTGCAAGGATTTTACTATGATGTATTGCAGAGTGAGTTGGGCTTGAAGATACTTAATTTATAGAAATTGAAGTCAAATCAGTTTAAAAATCTAAATTTTACCTATGGAGTTACAGTTTGTTTTCAAATTTTTACTTATAATAGAGTTTTATAATACATGTGTTTAGGAAAGAGCAAATAAAAAACATCCTAAATTATCATTACAAATTGCTTCAATTGCAAGAAGTGGAAAAAGGACAAAAAATTTTATCCATTTCAAAGTATTTACCTATAAATTTTTTATTTTATTTCAAAGAATTTGTTTTAACTCTATACACATATTTGTTAAGTTTACTTATTTAGCTTATATATCCATATATAATCTTTGTAATTTTAACCTCTTAATTTTTCTTAGTATATATATGTAATTACAATCCTTATCAATTTGAAAATAGAAAAGAAAAAAAAATGAGAGCTTAGATTTTTTCTTTTTTACCTACATCTTTATCATCTCTTAAATACTTCCAATAGATTATAAAAGATAAAAATTGTGCACGGAATGCTAAAATCTCTCACATTTTTAATTGAGTGCTGGTCACTGGATTAAATAAAAAATCAAGATTGTACATCAAGAACCGACCCTAAAATATAAATAAATAGATAAGATAGAAGTATGAATTTATTGCATGGGAAGAAATAGTTGAAATACAAGTCTTTCCTACAGAAACACACTCAAAATACAAAGAAAATATTCATGAAGCTCACATAAAAAAAAAAAAAAAAAGTTTACACAACAAAACAAAGCACAATCCAATTTATATTACATAAATTAAGTTCACACTAACATAAACATTATAATCATTCAAGGATTAGTAGCTGAATGAAAAGGATTGATGTCCTGAGGGATAGCTGGCATTGCAGGCAATGTAGGCTTAGGCAGATCAGTCAAATGAGGAACTGATGGCAATTCAGGCACTTCTGGCTCCTCAGGTTCTGGAATCAGGTCCGAAAAATCCGGTAACGGTGGCAGTTCAACCGTAGGAAAGGAAGGCAATTCAGGCTGAGGAATCTCAGGCATTGTTATTTCCAGGAGTTGCCTGGCATCTATCAGAATTTTCTGGCTGCTCAGAAATGAAATGCTGATCAAAAGAAGTGGCAAAGTGAAGTATGAGAATTTTTTATATGCCA
This sequence comes from Excoecaria agallocha, assembly GCA_037975025.1. Classification (NCBI taxonomy): domain Eukaryota; kingdom Viridiplantae; phylum Streptophyta; class Magnoliopsida; order Malpighiales; family Euphorbiaceae; genus Excoecaria; species Excoecaria agallocha. The sequence continues at coordinate 45,113,253 of CM075813.1, forward strand.
TTTTTTGACACCGGTTTTGAATTTTGATTCCAAGTTTGTATTCTGATTTGGTTGTTATGTTCGATCAGTGATCTTTTTATAGAAATTGGAGGTGGGAAAAAGATTGTCTTGGCAGTTCAACTCCTCAAGTACCTGTGATGATTGTAAAAAATTAAATTCATTCCAAGTAACAATTTCTTTCCAAACTCATTTGGTAGATGAGATTTTAGGATTGCTTTTAATTTTCGTATACTATTTGTATATTAATCCTGTTATATTAATCAAGTAGGCCATTGATAACCAAACTACTTGGATCATGCTCCTACAAGATCAGAAATATCGAGCTCATATCTGAACGTTACAATCATTAAAGTCATTTGTACTGGACAAATATTACTAATCAACGATGGACTCGTTATAAACCATTACTGCTTAACCAATTCGATATAGGTGTTGTACTTTTCAAGTGTACTCAATCGGAAAGTCATCGACAAAATCAATGATGAAGGACTTTAATTTTGGATGGACTCAATGTAAGAGGGCTTAATTGAGACAAAGTAAAAGTTGGAGGGGTTCATTGTAATAAAGTAAAATTTTCATGGTCTGGCCTAAATAAATAAAAGCTCGGGGACATGCAATTACCCCCACCATTGAATGAACGAAACATGCAATTTCAGTAACTTCTATTGCAAGAAATTTAAATATTTCAATTCTCCCGACCACATACACGAAAAGGCATTTAGTAATTCAAGTGAAACAGATGGCCAGTGCTGCAAATAAGAGAACAGTTGAGTCACCACTCTAAGTACTTGACAGTTTAGCAGTTTCTACTGAGCCAAAAATTGTTTACTGAAGTACTAATCAAAATTCGGTATCAAAAATCAAACATACCTCTATTCTCTTCACGTAAGCGGAAAAAGCTCGAAGGAACCAAATTTGTATCTGATATAAATATAAGGAGTATTATATATTAACAGCAAGAGCCCTTTCTTTCATTAAGATTGCAGAGGAGGCTGCTAATAAGTTCACTGAGGAAGAACTTGATAGTCACAGGAAAAGTTCAGCAGATACAGTAATTGATGACCAAGTAGTCAAAAACCAAAAATCTGGAGAATGTAAATGGAATTCTTTTCAAGGTAAAAAAGGGGAAGTACATTAAGATCGAGGTGATTTTAACTGCATTACTGCAGAATCATAAATCAAATACTAACTGCTCCAACAATAGGGCCACATGCATAATCTTCTGGAGTATGGAGTTAAAATTATAAAGGCAAAGAAAGCTCAGGTTGCATTACAAAGGTATAGTTTTACAATAGGACTACAACGGAGAAAAACGATATACAAAACAATCAATAGTCTGATTTCTCAGTGCAACTTGTAGCAACACTACAGAATACATACAACAGCGTAGATTTGTCTTCATCAAGGGAATGACATTCTACTTATTTTGATATCTATCAATGATGTGCAAACCAAGATAAAATGGTCTTAGTTTAACACCAAAATGTTCGGTTCTTAACTGCAATTTGGCCACTTTCCTGCTTCGGATTACTTTCCTCATAATCGAGTGTCCATTTTTCAAATGTACATTCAACAAAGTTGTAGTAGCCACCATGAATAGAGAGTTCACCATTCTTCACTTTTTCCTCTATCCAAGGGTAAGTGAGAAGGTTTGCCAATGAACAGTTAACTGATTCCTGTTCAAATAATTTCATAGAACATAATAGTTAGCAATTTATATAGAAAGAGAAGAGAATCGTTGCATTACAACTTTCCACCAATTCTCACTAATCATATCCCTCTCTGCCCGTTGCACTCTTAACCACATATTTTAACGATGAATAATCTTTACTATGGCTCAAACTCTTTTGAAAGTGAAAGATATAAGAGAAAATATCAACTCATCCATGACACACACCCACGCACACACAAAAAAGATAGGGGGGCATGAAAACAATTACAAAAAGAAAAAGCTTAATTTAGGAATTTGGAGAGGAAAAAGACATCAAATCATAAAATTTCCTATACTTTACTCACACAGAAAAACTTAGGAGCTGAATAATAACCCACAAGATATAATAAGTCGGTTGAAATCCACCAAAAAGAATCAAAATCAGATCTCTTCTAAAAGAACACATGGTTAATCTTGCAGGATCAAGAGGTTCAGAAGAACTTGGATTTAAATTTCAATGGAGGAAATAAAGGAAAATATATCACCTTCTCACAGTGTTTGCACTGCCGGTCAAAGCTGAGATTAGAAGCAGAAGCCTTTGTTCTTACCCTTGCTTTCATCCCAACAGCCACCCAACTTCCAATGAAACTACTGAAATAGTGCAAAGGGGCAAAAAAAAAGTAAGAAACTTATGGAGGAGCTTTTTACAAGAATAGGTGATGATCAAAAGCAAAACCAAAAAGTATCATAACAGAACCTTGTTTCGACATCATCATGCATACTCATTAGAGCACGAATGCCACCACAGCAACTGTGTCCAATGACTAAAATGTTTTCAACCTACAAAAAGAATCATTCGTAATTTCTAGAGAAGATAAGAAGACATCTGACAGGCTTACTCATACATACTGTTTCATCCTTTGAAGCAAATAAGAGAACATTCTGAACCTCTTCAATTAAAAAATAACGCATTTTTAAAACAAAACCCTAACAATCTTGACTTTCTAACAAAGCAGCAACTCAAGGTCCTGATTCCAAACTGCTACAATATTTGTGAGTCACTTCTAACTTTGTCAGGAAATTTTATATATATATATATATATATATATATGTTTCTTTTCTACTTGATTTGCTTCACCTCAAAAAGAGGCAGTATACACATTTATTTAGCAATTGTTTGATCATAAGATCCACAATGACAAGTAACACTATTCTATAATTTCACAGTCAACCTCAAAAGGGCCATTTCTAAATCAATCCAAATTCATGTGGTAGCACTGCTCCCTATCATTCATCCTAATTGAAGAATTTGCAATCATCATGGATAAAACAACTGCCCTCATTGACAACAAAGACACAAGGAAAGAAACAAAGCAAAACAATGCCAAGTCCCTAATCTGTAATCTAACTTACTTTAAGCGAATTTACAGCAAATTCTAGGGCAGCATTTGTTTCTGAGGGGCCACTCTGCATTAAGAAAAATACACATAAAAATGGGTATGCAAAAATAGCAGATGCCAACAAATAAATATTTATGAATTATCTTTTTGTTACCATCCACTTCTTAGAATCAACAATTAACAAGTTTTTATAATCACGTTTGATGTATATCATACCTCATACGAGGGCACCATATTTGCAACATTGCGCACCACAAATGCGTCACCTGGTTGAAATCCCAGGATGCTCGAGGGGCAGACCCTGGAGTCTGCACAAGCAATTACCATGAACTGTCCATAAATTGTTAGTCAAACTTATATTTGCCAGCATCTCAGCAGCCAATTGCAATAAATGCCATAGATGCATCAAATATTGTTTAAAATACAGGGACAAAATGCTAATTAATTTACTAGATAAGCCATTAATACCTTTGGTGCTTGACCCTTGGCAAGACTTTCAAAGTGTTCCAGATTTTCCCTGCTCAAAATGAGAATCAATTTTCAAAGCCTGACTAAATTCTAATGAACGATAAATAGTATCATGTCATGTTTTTTCACTGCTTACATGTATGTATTCTTCTTGAAACTCATAAAATGCTGTCTCATCTCATCAAATAAGTCACGATCAGTTTTGGTTAATGCAGGACTCTCCATTTTGGAACTTTTTAATTCCCTGATCAATTCTGGTAGCTCCCTTGAAGTCTTAAATTTCAGATTTGAATGGCTGAAATCACTGAAAACATTCAAGAAGAAGAAGTTGTAGCAGCACATTCAAAGGTTCCACTAATGTCAATTCAAAAGAAGCACATAGCTTAAAAAATTTATCAAGTGTACCAATTCTTCTAAAAAAAGATCATTGAAAGAACGAAGGCAAGAAACCATCAGGCACCAAGATCTGAATAAAACTTTATAAAATATTTAGACTCAAACTATTAAATAAAGCAGAAATCCATATTAAAACAACTTTTGTAGCAAAAGTATAACCAAAATCTGCTAAAAGCTAATGTTTTAGCTGATTTTAGCATCGCCAATCCATGTTCCAGAATATGCTAAGTTCTAATTACAGGAAGCGGCATAGAGCATAAACACTGGCTAAAGTTTTTGTTAGCTTGAGATATTCAGCTCAATTATTGAAAAATTATCCGTCACATGAAGCAATTGCACACCAAAGCAGCTTAAAACACCTAGTTGAGCTAAATTAAGAAACTTAGCAATGTGGATATGAATACTATAGGGAAAAACCCAAATAAGATAACGAAACGATTCAAAGAGAGAAAAAAGTATAAAAAAATAAAAATAGAAAAATTAACTCACTTTGAAACAGCCCCCAACCTGATATGGGTACGCTCAGTTCCACCAAATTGCCTTTCAGAATCAAAAATCTGTAACAACAAAAATAACAATACACATCAAGCAGCAAGAACCAAATGAAAAATACAAACACACAAAACGTTTATATAATACCGTTTGTCTACTCAATGACAAAGATTTGGAATTGGGGGCTCGAATTGGGGAGGGGGAGGAAAAGGGTTCCTTTGAAACGGAGGAAGAGGGCGAAAGAGAAGCCATTGAAGGGGTTAAGAAAAGAAAAGATATGATTTTTATGTGTGAGGTCTGAAAAAAGATGAGAATTTAAGAGAGCCATGAGTATTTTGAGAGTGCAGCTTTTTAAAAGACAAAAAAAAGGAGAGGGACATATGTGGTTGGATCAAGAAGAATAACTCCAAGAGAGACGGAGAATACAAAGCGTGCTTGATTAATGGCGAAGCCAACTAAGCTTAGCTACAGTTTGCCAGACAGATGTTCAAACTGCTGACAATTTTTTCTTCTTAATAAATAAAAATAAAAATAAAAATAAAAATGTTGCACCTGACTCTTTTTCTATTTCGAAAAATAGTTTATGCAAGCTCTTTCGGCATTCTGGATCCTCAATTCTTGGATATGTTTTTCCCTTTTAGAGATAGTGTTCTTCTTTGAGCTAAATTTTTACAACTGATTGTGCGTTGACTTTTACTTGGACAGTATTTGCAAATCGACTTTAGATATAATTCGGATACTTACACATTTTTAGTGTTCTTTTAAAAATTTAGATATTTTTAAAATTAAATCTAAGTATTACTTAAAAAATTAGCACCATTCGGTATAATTTTTAAAATTAATTTAGAAAAATGTTGTATGATTCATTATTTTTTCAGTATTAAATAATACAGTACTAGACAATTCAATATTTTAAATATTTTATTTATTTAATAAAAAACCTAATAAAATATATAATATTATCTAGAAAAACAACTTTCATATAAAAATATTTTAAGATTTAATTTAACTATATATAAAAGAAAAAAAAAGATATTTTAATCTATATTGGATCCAAATTTTTCTCATCATATTTATATTTTAAACTGTTGTCGAACAAAATCTTCGTAATAATCAAATTAATCATGGTAATTTAAAAAAATCAAGAAAGATAAATATTTACAAATAAGATTGGAAAATGAACCCCAAAAGCTAAACTTTATTAAAAAGAAAGAAAAGAAAAGAAAAACCCAACCGAGGGAGCCCATCCATCAAAACATGAAATTCAAATTTGGGCTAGGCCCACTCTTTTTTCTGATGTGGTGACAAAATAATATGGGCTTGGAATACGAGCCCTATATTAATGAAAAATGCTTTTCTGTTATAGTAAATAGGCTTTTTAATTGCTATGGATATTTCTTACAAAACAAATAAAAGTATCACCTTAATTCGCATCGCATTTCGAATTCAAATTTAATCGGCTAAGTATCACCTTAGCTCGAATCGGCGTTCTGAATTTAAATTTAATCTTTTAGCGAATTCCGACGTCAAATAGTTAATAAAAAAATAAAATGAACTCGTTCTCACTTCATCACTTGGCACAATCAAATGAACTCAGTCCCACATCCATCAATGAGCAAAATCCAACCAATTTTCTTACACGGTCCAACACTTAAATGACAACTATACCCCCTTGTACACTCTCCACTCACTCAAACAGCTTGTCCTTTTTCGTCCATCCATGACTTAAATTCCCCATGCATGAAAAACGTGATAACTTCACTACCCCACTTTCTACTTTCAAATGACAATTGTACCCTCAATTTAAACCCTCCTTTGCCCACTTTACCCTTGTCCTCTTTTGTCCACGGCCAACACTATTGGGTTCTGCACAATGACTTAAATGCCCTCGATCTAAGTGCCCATAATCTCTTGAAATTCTCCCGTTTGTCGAAGGATGAAAAGGTCCTTTTATGTCCAATCCATAAAGCCTCTCTGCCTTTTGTTGCGCACCTTTCATTTTCCTTCCCCTTGACCTGAAAAAATAAATTAGAAAAAAAAAAGTGTAGAGAGAGAAACAAAAAATGGATGGTAGCGGGTACCGGATAGAGGCGGAGCGGTGGCTGACGATAGCGGAGAAGCTGCTCAACGCGCGCGATTTTCAAGGAGCCAAGAGCTTCGCGATCCGAGCGCGAGAATCGGACCCTAGGCTCCTTGAGTTTTCCGATCAAATCATTGCCGTTTCTGACACTATCCTCGCCGGCGATTTGAGAATCGTGAACTACGACGGCGGTGGTGTTGGCCATGACTTCTACGCCATCCTACAGGTTCCGAGATTGACTCAGTCCATGGAACTGATCGCTACTCAGTACCGTAAGCTCGCTTTGCTTTTGAATCCTACAAGGAATAGGCTTTCTTTTGCAGATCATGCTTTTAGATTGGTGTCTGAAGCTTGGATGTTGTTCTCTAACCCTTCAAAAAAGGGAATGTATGATCACGAGCTGCAGTTGAGTCAGCTTGGACAGTTAGGGCAACTCGGTCAACTCGGCCAATTGAATATGCCTGGTCAAGAGTTTATACATGGGCAAAATTCACAAGCACACGCGAGGAGAAGCCCCAGGAATAGCAGAGAAGTGGAGGACTTATTTCAACCTCCGTCACCTCGGTCAAATCGCTTTGAAAATCAGCCTAAAATGACTGAGCCGATTCGGCCGATAGCTCAGCATAAAGCTGCTGAGTCCATTCGTCCTGTAGCTCAACCTAGATCAGCTGACCCTATTCGGCCCGTCGCTCTGAATAAAGCAGCTGTGTCTTCTGCAATTCAGCCTGTAGCGGATGAGCCGACCCGACCCAAAGTATCCGAGCCCATCCGGGCTGCTGCTCAGCCTCCAAGAGCCGAGCCTACGCGCACAACTCGGTCCACGACTGTGCCTAGTGCGACCGAGTCGGACGTACCGAGTTTCTGGACTGCATGTCCATACTGCTTCATTCTCTACGAGTATCCGAAGGATTACGAGGACTGTGCGATTAGGTGTCAGAAATGTAAACGTGCGTTCCATGCTGCAATGATTCCTTCACCGCCTATTACTGGCAAAGATACGTACTTTTGTAGTTGGGGGTATTTCCCATTGGGGTATTCCGGTCTTGGTAAGGGCGGAAGTGGCTTTGGCACTAATTGGTCACCGGTATCAGCACTGTTTGCTACTCCTTTGCGCGAAAGTGCGAAATCAAAGAGATCCGGAACTAAAGTGATATATAAAGATGATGTTTATATAGATATTTCTGACCCTAGTGATGAAGAGTCTGATGATGATTCTGATGATGATTGGGATAATAGAAGAAAGAAAGCGAAAAATGCCAAAGGGAAATCGACCCCCAGTAGAAATGTGAAGAAATCGCAAAATGAGAGGTCCAAGAAAGCGAATATTCAAAATGCGGATGGTGGGGGTAATGTTCAAGGAGAGGTAGTGGGGAAGGGGGAGGGAAGTAGCGGGAGAAGAAGGGGAACGAAGGACTTAGGTAAACTGGATTTGAATGTAATGTTTAGTAATGAAGTGGAGGAGGCAGTGCCAGGGGTGAGCGAAGGAAATGGAACTGGACATGGTGAGGAAGATAATATTGAAGGAATTGGGTTTTTTGAGGGTCTTGATGAGTTTTTAAGTAGTTTGCCGATACTTTCTGTTGTTGGGGATGATAAAGTCAAGGCCAGTTAGTGAAGTAAGACCTTCCTTTTCGTTGTTCTCTGTTCATTTTCGTTTATTGGTAGCCTTCTGTTGTATGTTTGTAGTATTTAATCATGGAAAGGCATCGGCTTTTCAGTGCATATTTGCCTTGCTGTTGAAATCCTGTGTAATTTTTGCAGGCAAGTTGCTTTCTTGATCTGTTGACTTTTCTGAAACGGTCTGCTTTTTTCTGTTGATAATGCTGGTGCAGTAGCATAGTTTACAAGTACCAGCTTCTAATTAGGTTCGACTAGAAGAAAGAAAAGTCGATATCTTGTTAACTGAAGCATGAAATTAGTGTGTTGCAGAACCTTTAATGTGCAAGGAGAACTTTCTGCTCTTGTGCATAATGCTCTTCTTTTCTCATATTACCTGCAGAGGGGGGAACCGACTCTCCTGGGTAGTTGAAAAATTGGCTTCAAATGTATGTTCTTATTGTTTATCTATATAAATTAGAATAGTAACTATCATATCAGTTTCTAAGCAGATTTTTTCCCCTTTTTCGTGGTATCACCATAGGTTTTGTATAAGAAGGCAAATTAGAGGTAAACTTTCAGAAGTAGCGAGTAAGTATTTTAAATTCTCATCAAACTGAATTCAATCACATATATATATGCTAAGTTTTTACAAGCTGTATAGATAACATAAAAATGTCAATATTACATGTGAGATGAGAATGCTTCTGTACTTAATTAGTATAATTAGTGGCTGAAGTAAATTATTCTTATTGTATCTTAAGATTAATTCTCAATAGCATTCCAAAAATGATGACACTTGACCATATGTTGGATATTGCAGTTACAAGGGAGGCTCTGTCTTTTGTTTTGTTTCTTTTCAATGTAAATCGGAGAAAACTCTTCTTGGAAACTGAATATGTATGATTATTCTGGTGGCTGAAGGCAAGGCCTTCAGAGATGTATGTTAGGTTTATGGTAGCATCATATTTGAAAACAAATATTTAAGGCTCTCTCTCTCTCTTTTGTCCTATATTTGTAGATATCCTATTTGGAGATGCACTGTTACACCTCTTTTTTATGTAGGCCTATGTGGTAAAGAATTAAAAGCAAATTGCATTGCGAAATCGATCAAATGTCTTCATTTTTTATTTGTGTATTTTCTTGAAGCTCTGCTTTAATTTCTCTATTAATATTTGCACATGGGCTTCCTAGCTCCAATCTTTTCATTCAGTGGTTGCTACAATGAGGTCTCTTCATTTTTATTTGCCGCTATATGTGAAGGGGGTAATATCCTATCCAGTCTAGACAGGATTTTGTTGCAGAATACTCGAACCAGTTCACTGTAGGATAGAGACGAAGGGTATTATGATGAAAATTTTGCTCATCTTTTTGTAGTACTTTTGCTGAGTAGCTATTACCTTATTATTTCAGTTCTTATTATTTTATGCTTCGTTAAGTTCCCAGCAACAAAATTCCAAATGCAAAGAAGTGAAATATCCTTCTATGTTTCTTGGTATGTTTGATGAAGATTGTGCAGCAGTTTTTAGGGACAATATCTTGACTCTTCGAGACAGAGACATGGTTCGACTTCTAAGGCTTAGAATTCGATGTGCAAGGATCAAAAGAAAAAGCGCTCCATACTGCTTTGTTGCTCTGGTTTACTGGTTTAGGAAAGGTCTATATATGCATAAGAAACTTATTCGACTGAATCGGAGGTTTTGCAGTCAATTTCTTGCAGAATGGTCGTCTCCCTTGAAATTGTTTTCTTGTTCAATAGCTGAGCTGATCTTTTCTTACGTTGATCGTTCTGTGTCAAAAATGTTTAGAGCTTTCTAACGGTGGATTCTGTTATAATGATTTGTTTCAGTTAATTACGAGAGAAATAAGCCTCAAATAGACCTTTGAAGTTTACTTCACGAGTCTTCTATGATTTGAGTTTGTATAATAATGTTTTCATTATTTTTCTTTTATCAAATAATAATTTCATTATTTATTAATTATGATAGAAAAACTCTCTATTGAAAAAAAAAAAAAAAAAGATTGGGCTGTCGGGCTCATAAAGGAAGAAAACGTCTTTATCAGTTTATTGTCATGCGGAAGAAAACCAAGTCCTTATTTGTTGTCTTCAGCAATATATGTAGTATGCCTATAGAATTCTTACATGTCATCAAATTGGCAAATGCAAATGTTCAAATTATAAAATCATAGCTACAGATAGTTACTTACAACAAAACAAATATGTACATCAAGTTAGGGGTGTGCAATAGTTGGTTCGATTTAATAATCAAATCTAAATAATCGAAAATTAAAATTTCAAAATTTTAATCAACTGAATGGAATTGTTTAAATAATTGAATCAAATTTTTTGATCGGTTCGGTTAATCAGAAAATAGAAAATTTAATTTAATTTTTAAAAAAATAAAAAATTATATAAAATTACAAATTATAATATATTAAAATAAAAATATATAAATTATACAAAATAAAAGTTCAAATTAAAGATAAAATTTTAAAATATATAATAAATAATACAATAAAAATCGTAAAATAAATTTTTCATTCAATCGATTTTCAATTCAATCTTTAAAATTTCAAATTATTACCTAAAAAATATAAATTAATAATTGATAAATATACTCATATAATTTGCAACTCAAAATAAGATAATTTACATGTATAAAATAATTATTCAATTAAAAAATTTAAAAAATTACATAATTATATAAAATTTCGATTGGTTCGATTTTTTTGATATTTTTTTCAAAAATCGAATTTTTTTAAAATTTAAAATCGAAACCGAATCGAATTAAAAAAAATTGATCAATTTTTTGATTTGAACCGAAATATGCTCATCCTAGATCAACTCAATCCAAAATTAATATATAAAAGCCTAAGATAAGAAAAATTATAATATGTTTATTTTTGAAAAGATGACGTGGCTTGGAAAAAGGGCTGGAAGAAAATTGTTCTTGGCATTGACAACAAGTGCATGGTCACAGCTGTTACTAGTTGTTCTGCTACTTTGTCAGCCTATAGTGCCATTAATCTTCACATTCGAAAGCTTTTAAGTAGAGATTAGGAAGTCCAATTGCAACATATTTACAGAGAAATCAATAGAGCGGTTGATTTTTTAGCTAATTGGATCTTCGATCAAGATGATCACTTCATTTGGCATGATCATTTTCCTATAGGGCTAGGTCCTATTCTTTCCTCGGATGTCATAGGTTTTGTTGTACCCAGAATGGCTACTTTGTAGTTTCTATTTCATTTTTCTTTCCTCTTCTTCATAAAAAAAATTTAAAAATTAGAAATTTGAGATGGAATGAATAATATTTAGGAAAATGAAAATGTGTGAAACCGTAATAATCGACAACAGTTCAATTGTTAAGTGGATTTATTGAGATTTTAAATTTTATACTGAAATCATCAATGAAACAAACTGTTTCAATGGGCAAATCTTGCAAGTTAACTAGAGCCACTAAAATCAGTCGGAATTTATGAGAAAGTTGAATTAAAAAAAAAATCAAAGAAAGCTGAATTAAAAAGAAAAAAAAAGAATGGGTCGAAGGTTGCGGAACTATTCCCTAAAAGTGTTATTGATAAAAACGGTTTTCGTGGTTATAGTCAGCTATTTGCGAGGACTTATGGTTATAATCAGCTATTTGTGGGTTCACCTACTGAAACATGAGGGGCGAGATGAACATGAGGGGCGAGATGGGGGCAGGGTGGGAATTGATAGTATTATGGGAAAAAAAATTTTTCGTTCTCGTTCTCGCATTAAAAATATTTTTATTTTTTAAAAAAAATTAATTATAACTAAAATATAATATTTAATAATTAATTGTAATTAAAATATAATATTTAATAATTAAAAATATAAATTCAATTACAAATCAAACTAATATAAATTTTAACAATTGATAAAACTAAAATTAAATATAATTTAAAACTAAATTATATAAATATAATTAAATTTAATAATTAAATTTCGGAGGCGGAGAAATTTCGAGATGAAGATCACAATCCTTGTTCCCGTCCCGAATTTTAAGTCGGAAAATACTTTTTTTCTGTCCCTATCCCCACGGAAGAATTTTTTTGAGAATTTTTCGCTTCATTCGGGGCGATTTTTCATCGGAGATGAGAATTCTCCGTCCCGTGATCATCCCTAACCCAAGTTTAGATTTTGGTAAGATTGACTTCGACTGTGAAACCAATCGTAGGGTGGGGCCAAAGATTTAAATAATTTTATTTTTCTAAATATTTTTCAATTTGGTATATTTTTTAAAACAATTGTAAAATTATTTTAAATTTTTTTTGAAAACTTCCAAAATAATTTTTTAATTAAATCTATATACTTTAACATGAAATAATACCAATTTTTCTTAAATAATACATTAGCATATATATTTCAATTTTCATTAATTGTACATGGTGTTGGCAAATTTTATTTTTGATTAAAACTCTAAACTTCTAAGATTTTTCACTTTGAGTACTTGAATTTTCATAATTTTCTATATAGGTCCCTATATAAAAAAAATAGCGTGGCTTTTAACAAGAATTGAAATATATGCATATTAAGTCCGTTAATAAATAATCATATGTTATCTCATCTTAAAGTATAAGAATCTAATTAAAAATTTTTTATTAAATATTTAAAGTGAAAAAATTTTAAAATTTAAGAATTTGAAAGTGGATTTTACCCTAAATGCATTGTCCACCTGAGTACATTGACACTTAACAACCACAGATATTTGGGTATATTATACAAATCGCAATCCTCCACAAACTAAAGGTATTTTTCTGAAAAATGTATTTTATTACCTTACCGGTGCGTATGAATTTAAGTGAATATTTTTTATTTATTTAGATATATGCCCAGCATATGATATGTCGAAATTATTGGTTTATCTCTTTTTTCACTGCTCTATCACCCAACAAGTTTTGAACATGTCTACCTTTGGCAAATTTTATGACAATCATGCTCTCTCTTTTTGAGAGATTTGGAATTTGATTCAAATTTCTTTAGGAAATTCCATTTCTGATCATATTTCTCCGCTATTGATACAAATTTTTAGGGGTATTTGGAATGCTTGCAACAATTTGATCTTTCAAGGTAAACTTCCTAAACTTAAAGTCATTTGGCTTGGCTGTTTGCGTTTTTTTAATGATTTCAACAAAGCAAATAAGGTTGAGTATACTAAACCGAGACTGTCTACCTCTAATTCTGTTATGAGAGCTACCCCCTCATTTGTCTTTCAAAATAAATGTAGATGTTGCTCTTTCTTTGACCAAAAATATTGGTAGCATTTTTCTTATTTTGTGCAATTATTTTGGTCAGCTAACTATTTGAAAGGTTAAAACCTTTTATTCTCCTCTTGATTATCTATTCTTGGAAAAAATAGCCTTAAAAAATTTTAATTTCGGCAAAATGACATGCGAATATGACTTTCCGTATTGAAACAAATTCTTTAAGTATGATTTAAGCTATTGCAAGAAATTTTTTTGATCGAAACTGGTTAAAACCAAATTTAGCCAATATTTTCTATCTCTTACTTTTTTTTATAATGTTACATATAAATGTAACTTATGTAGTTTCAATGTAACTGCTCATTCATTAGCGATAGTGAATTTGCTCATAATGTAGCAGTTCCGTCTAATTATATATATATATATATATATATATATATATATATTGTAACTTTCATCGTCTTTTTAATATATAATTCTCATATCTTAGAAAAAAAAATACAAATCGCAATCCAAATCTTTAGCTGTGAAAGCAAAAAAAAAGTTATTGAATAATAATTGTATATAAAGTGCAAAAATTGACAAATAATAGAATATATTAGACGAAGTATTTTCTTTTATTAGGGAACCCACAAACCTTTGAATAATATTGTTAATATCCCCTGGCTTCAAAAAATTATTCATCAACTACGCTGTTAAATTTGAAAATTACAACTAAACCCTCCAAATGTTTACGAATTATTTATAGTCTATTCAAAAATTAAAACTACTCTATTATTTGGGTTAGAAAATTAAAAACACACTTTTATCGTTCAACAAATAAGTCCGTTAAATAATTTTCAAAAAAATAAGTCCATTTAAAGATAAATTCATAAGTAAATAGGTTTAATTACTTAGTCATGGTCATGATGATTTGGTACTATTGAATCCACTATGCATTATAATAAGCAAATTATTTTGCAAGCTACCTACATTGTCCCCCTAGATTATTAAATTGTTGTGCTTGTTGGCCCCATTAAAATGTTAAAATTTCATTATATATGGTGTAAGGTATATAAACCCTATTGTATTTATCTTTTTCAATTGCTTCTTCCTTGTCTTTATTATTATTTTGTTTTTATAAGAGAGATATCATAATCACAATGAAATCTACACTGTCCTGATTAATTGAATGTTTATTCCAATATAGTATTTCATATTTAAAACCTAACACACACATATATATATATAGAGAGAGAAAGGGTAACGAAGAAGATACTTATAATGCCATATCTCGTTTTACTTTTTAGAGTAATATATTCATTTTTTTTTTATCATAAGAGGTTGTTCAATTTTTCTTGATATAATTAAATTTGCATATATAGAATTCATTTATTGAGCACTCGAATGTTTTAATCTGGCTACATCAAATTCACTCATGACAATCACTCAAATGATAGATTAGATCGTAAATAAATTGAATTATGAATAAATTAAAATTTTTAAGTCATAATGGATCGAGTTAGATCACGATCTATTTGTTATAGACATAGGTTGGGTTTTTAAAAGTTTTTTAATTAAAATAAAAAAATTATGCATGTATAACTTATAAAAGATTGTTTTTATTTTTACATTAGATAAAACAAATAATAAAATTATAAATAAATCAAATTGGATTATGAATCCTACATAGATCGAATTACATGATGGATCAAGTTTGATTTTAATAAAAAAAAATACAGATCAAAATTTAACGATCTAATTATGAATATACGCATTAGTATTGATGAATTCGTTTATAATATCAATTATTTGAGGTTCTCAATTAGAAACCCCCAGGTTGACTGAACCTCTGACTAAAAATACCATCCTTTTATTTTTTATTTTTCATCTCCATCATATCACAAAAATTCAATACATTACATGTATCATATCATAAGTGAACTATAAAATTAAAAAATAATTATATTTTTTATTTTTTATCCAAAAGTTCATAACAACTTTCCGAATTATCTCCTAAGAATTAATGGTTTGTATGCATCAATGCATGATAGAGCTATATTGAATTGATTTGTAATTAAATACATACATAATCATACATTTCTTATCATCCAAAAAGAGCAAATTATTCTGATGCTTCTTTTAGATATGTAATGTGATTCTTTATATGTAATTATTCTTTATATGTAATTTTACGTACACATATATATAATTTCTAGGATATTGTTCATATTTTAATTTTAATAACCATTCTACGCTATATAAAAATAACTTTATTTATTTCTTGTCCTAATTTAGACCATTTACGTAATTTTTATATCATATAGAGATAAAATTTTTTTGACTCATATTTTTATCACTATGCACCAGAGCTTTATGAATCGATATATGTTTTTTTTTTTTCACTATACTTCGAAGGTTAATTACATGCGTCAAATGTTTTTAATAATTAACCGGTTGAATTTAATGGTTAATTAATCAGAAAATAAGCTGAATTTGAACATTAATAGTAAATCGATTTCTATTTTTCTTTTCAATTTGTTTCCAAATCTTGGTTATACTCGTAAAAATGAGTAAATTCTAGCTTGGGAAGATTATACACGTGGGGGGCCCGGGCACCTAAAGCCTGTAACTTGTTGACAGTACAAATAAAACCTAAATTTAATCTTTAGATGGTTTTGAAATTTTTATTTTCGACCTTTAAATTAAAATTATATATTTCAATATGCAATTATTTATGGAGAATTTTTTTAAATAATATTTTTAATAAAATATTTAGTGAAATGAAGTATATTAGATAATATTTACGGATTTAAGGTCATGCTAGAAAAATGCAACATTATACTACATTATTGTGTCAGACGCTGTCGATGGATCATGTTAGAAGAAAAAGTTACGGGTTGTATCTTTCATTAAATAAATTTTGAATAATATATATATATATAGAGAGATGAAATTATAATTATTTATTATTGAAAGTATAATCAATCTTCTTAAATCATATCATACGAATTTTTTAATTAATTTATACTATATATATATATGTAAATGTGAAAATAATGAATTTTTTTAAAATAATATTTTTTTGAAAATTTTTGAAATGTGGGGTTTGTTAGAAAAATTTTATAATTTCGAGGTATTTTACATTCCTGCAATATGTATCTATTGATTTTGTGACATCACATTATTTAAAAATAATATAATTAAAGTCGAGACTTGTGGCATAATGACAACATACTTCAAAGGTAAGCAACTCTTCATCACCAACAAATATCAAGCTATGGCTCAATAGTATAAGTAGATTCCCTGCAACCTGTGTAATGGTTTTGAATCATTTTTCTTTTTTATTTTTTAAAACTTTTTTATTAATTTATAATTTTAATTATTTGATAATATCTTTATTTAAAAAATAATTGGTAATTAATCCACATGCGTTCTAATCCTAACACAACAATCTTTTTTTCTATTATTTTTTAATTTTAATTATTTAATATTATATTTATTTAAAATTAATTTAATAAAAATCATTGTGCGTAGCAGTATCTCCTTTCATGATCCGCTGATAATATATGATGCAATGATGTAGCATTATGTAGACTATCTACTAACCTCAAACAGATAAATAATTTATGATAAATTTTGTTTCACTGATTATTTTATTAAAAAATATTATTTAAAAAATTCTTTCATTATTTATATCATTTATTGAAAGACCGATAAACATTTTTCCAAAAACAAAAAGGTTGAACAGAGCTGATTGGTACGAGGGTACAAAGTGTGTCATATCTCTCGCAAACCCAGCATGGGTTTTGTACGGAAACAATCACCACCGGACTTTTTCTTTTTCCGTACGAAAATAATCTCTTTCAAAAATATTTTGAGATTTGAGCTTAAAAATCCTATTTTATAGTATATAAATGTTTGCGTTTTTATACTTAACATTAAAATATTAGCATAATTTTAAGTACAAAACATAAAAATATTACAAATAGATTAAATATTAGATTTCAAATAAACATTAAAATATTAAATTATAATGATTATATAATTTCAACGATTTAAATTGCTATGGATATTAATAGATTTTAGCAATTTCCTTTACTTAATTGAAAAAAAAATGCAAATTCGGATCTTTTTAAGTTCATATATAGTGTACTTAATTAAAATTTTATTTGCAAACAACAACTCGTCCAATTAATATTTTTGGGTGCCGCATTAGATTGTTTAATATACATCAATTCTTAAATTATTTCTATTTAATGCATCAATTTTACGTATTATATTAAGTTTATTTTAAAATTCAATTAGTCAAAAAATAATTTAAACTAATATAGTTCTCTGTTAATTCAGAATAATTGTCCACTTGGATGAAAAAAAACATATTCATAATTAAATGTACAATTACTAAAAATAAGATATATTTAGACATTTTATATCAATTATAGTTCTATAATGGAGTTATCAATGACTTTACTAATTTTTTCCTTAATAACATATCGATATTCAGTTTGACTTTTTAAATTTATAGAATTAATTAATTTAAAATTGAGTACCATTGAATTTATAATTGAAAATGATTCTACCAACATCATTTAAAATATCACTTAAGGGAGTATATTATACTTCTACAATGGAGTATATTAATGCCTTTACTTTTTTTTTGCTTTATAAATTTTTTGTTATTCAGTTTGTTAAGTTTATAAAATCGATTAATTTAAAATTAAATACTATTAAATTTATAATTGAGAACGATTCTACTATAACATTTAAAATATCACTTAATTAAGAGAATCAAAACTTGGTTAAAAAAAAAGAGAATCAAAACTATTTATTGTTAAGTTGAATCAAAACTTGCTAATACTAATTGTGGTTAAAGTGTTGAGTTGATGTTATTAAACAGTGGCAGTGATAGACAAGGAGTGAGTGAGCTTGAAAGTACCATTTTTGTCAATTATCTATCTGTATTTTGAATATTTTTTTTTATTTTCAAAATAATTTCCTATTCTAAACAAATTTTCTATTAAAAAAAATCTTGATCTTTATTTATTATTTTGTTCTTTCCTTTTTTAGTTTTTACCAACCTAATTGAGGTAAGAAATCTTTCACACAGACACTTCTCATTTGTCGCCCCAACTCTTCTTTTGCCAATGTGCTTCAATTGGTGGCTTTCCTCTTCTGGTATACCTTTCTCTCTCTCTTCAATTCATTTCTTTCTTTGTTGAGTTTTTTGCTTTTCTTTTCACTGTTAGGGTTGGCTTTCTTCATCCGATTCTTTCTTGATTATTTTAAGCTTAGTTTCAGATTCTTGCCTGATTTAGTTTTTGTTTAAAAACATTCCCTCTTAATGAATTCTACTTTGTTTCCTTTTCATTGTTCAATTAATTTAAGGCTTCTTTTTACCTTTTTAACTACTGTACCTTTATTTTCCTTGATGAAGCTTCTGCTTTTGTGGGTTAGGTAGCTGGTTTTGCTGTTGGCAAAGATCTGTTCTTGATTTCTTCTTTCGATTGAGTGAAATATTTATATATTGGGTGTGATTGTTGGGTAGGGGAAGGAAAAAAGGAGAAATGACAAGGCAAAAAATCCAGATCAAAAAGATTGATAATAAAACAGCAAGGCAAGTAACTTTCTCAAAGAGAAGAAGAGGGCTTTTCAAGAAAGCTTATGAGCTATCCACTCTTTGTGATGCTGAGATTGCTCTGTTAGTCTTTTCTGCAACTGGGAAGCTTTTTGACTATGGTAGCTCAAGGTCCGTTTCTCTTCTCCATTTCCATTTTCTACCTTCTGTTTTTTTTTTTTCTTTTCTATTTGCTGTTTTTCCCCTTTGAGAAAATAAGCCATTGGTGACCTCATTACTTGTTGAATCTTGAAAGAATCATACTTAGGTTTCTTTAAAACCAACAAAACTGAAAAAAGAAGAGAATGGCTGATATGTATTTATGAACATAGTCAGAATCTTTAGGTTTCTGTGAACAAATATTTTAAATTAGTGGGAGAGTGACTTTAGAAATGACAGTATGACCAAGAAGGGATCTTCTAATATTTTATTTTCCAAGCAACCACAATACTTGTTCTATTGAATATGAATTATTCTCATTTCATTTGGGTTAGCTAGTTATATAAGGATGTCCTCATGAAATATTGGGTTCTCAAAGCTAGAGAGTGATTTGCTTTGTTAACAACAACATTCAACAACGAAAGCTTTTATTAGGTAATAAATAAATGATGTTAAGCATAGATAAATCAAACGAATTAAGGAGCCTGTAGGTAACTTAGCTTACTGGATGGTGACATAAGCTGTAGCAATATAGTGTTTGTAGGCTGCATCAGCATAGTTTTATATGTAAATCTAAGGGTATGGTATTACAATTTTAGGTTTATATCAATACCGTGTATCTTTCTTTGGCTTCAATAGTTTCATTTCAAGTTTGATGAAAGTGGTGTTAGATTTAACAAAATTTTATTAGGAATTTGAGAATATGATTCCACTAGATTAGAATATGTTTCCAGTATATGTAAGAAACTAGTGAATAGTATGACTCAGAGTGTTCGTTGAGTCTAAATAATAATAATTTATTAAATTATTGATTTCTTGTTGTAAAGTTAACAGTTTTTTCAATTAGAAAATAAGTCATTTTGAAACATATAGAAGTTGTTCCTATGTTGGTATATGAATTTTCTTCACTACATTTGAAAGGTAATAGATATGCTCTTAGAAAACTCATATGAATTTAATAAAGAAAATATCAAAATAATTAAGTGAGATAATAGGTATGCTTTTGTTAATATCAGTGTGCATATTGTCAAGTTCACATGAAAAATATGTTAATTTTTTCAATTTTAAGTGTATAGAACGTCATTAATAAAATTGGAGGTATGAAATTGATTTTTTTTTTTTTTGCAAAATGTGTTTGAATATCTTATACCAAAATAAATATGGTGATGATAGACTAAAGTCACTAAACTATAAGAAATAAACCTAGGAATTTTACAATCATATAAATTATAATTTAATGTATTATTATATTTGCATTATTTTTTTTAAAACATGAATACTATGTTATATACACTTTATTTATAAATATTAATATTTGAAATTTTTATTATAAATATTGTAATGTGAAACCTATTAAAATTTATTCTTTTAATTGCTATTACCATCTAGTTCAACTCCAATAATGCCCTGATTAAACTTCTAACCTATAAACCTTTATTTTTATCAATTTTTTATGCAATGCAGCTCTGAAAAGTGAAAACCATGATAATAATCAACATATTTTTATATATTAAAAGGAAAAAAAATCAAACTTTTGAGTGAACTTTGGCTTGGTTTAGTGGCGTTTGCCAATTGGTTAAATAATATGCTAGTTTTGTAAATATTGTTAAAGTGAGCAATTTAACCATCAAGAATTTAACTCAAAAATTGGATTATGGACATCATCCTAAAAGCCCCATGGAGAATGGTTTATGCCATTTGCCTTGGGATCATCATCAAGAAAAGCTAAACCCTAAACCTCATGTTATATAGGATGTTTCTTTTTTCTTTTGATAATAAAAATTCAACCTCTGAGTTGAACTAACAATCATAATTTATCAAAACCCTAGCATTTTAATTACTGTCTGTTTTCTTCTGTCATAAATGACATGGCCAATCTTGTTTTCTGCTTTCAAAGTGTGGACCGGGTGATTGAAAGGCACAAGCTTCATTCAAAGAACCTTGGCAAGCTGGATCAACCTTCTCTTGAGCTTCAGGTCAGATATCATAACTGTTCGATAGCAAAGTTTCAGAAAAGAAAAAAAAATTGAAAGAAGCGTTTTTCACTTCAATATTATCCTAACAGAAAAAATATATAGTTAGTTGCAATCTTTAACAATTATTTCATTTGTCTAAATTTAGTTCTGAATTTTTTTTATAGATTAAATTTTATATAAAACAATTGAAAAATTGTTACCTTCTGCTTATTGCCAGTGCTCCATAACTATTGAGTTCCTTATCGTTTGGATATAACTGTATATATAGATAGGATCATGAAATCCATTTTCACTACTTCTTCATCGTTGTCCATGATTGTTTACCCTTCTTTCAGTTTTGAAATGCCAATCTTATCTGCCAATGTGTTTTCCAGTCTATGATGCATGTGCTTACAGCATGTCAAAATCTTCTTTTTTAACACTAATTGTCCCAGCTGTTCCTTCAAATTCATCCATTACTTACTGGCTATCTTATTTATCTATATGTTACTTTAGCATTCCCATTTTCCTGTTTTTTGTGCACTGCTTGTTATATATCATTAATCAAATTTTTCATTCAGCTGATGAGCTTGTTGTAGGACATTATCCGCACGTAAAGAAAATCATTGATTTCCTCCTTTACGTCATTGTTCCTGTTTTAATCCAAACGTTGGGATCATCTATGTTTTCAGCATTGCCTTCTTGCCAAATTCAATGTATTGTTGCTAAGGAAGCAACCCTTCGCCTTGGGGCTTGCTACAAAGCCAACTAATTTCACATCTCTAACACAAAGGTCTTCTCTTGATGCCAAATTTCTTTTGAGCACCTGCGATGAAAGAACAAATGTGCCACATTCTCTTCACTATTACCACACGAAAAGCAATGTTTTTGTTGGATCAGTTCCCATTTGAATAGCCTCTCCTTAACAATTAACCTATTCTTCAAAGCTAGCAGCACAATGACACTGCCAGGGGATATGTTGTTTACATCGAGTGACCCTACTCCAATCCACTTTCATTTTCCTATTCCTGATTGCATTCTATGTACTGCTGATCGGTGTAGGACTTAATTAAAACTATTGAGTTTCCACTGTATTTTGTCTTCTCTTTCAGCGCATATATGTACCTTTTTAGCTTTCTCACTTGTTGCATGTATATTCATTTTTTGGAGCAGGAAGTCTTGCAATGTAATTTTTATACTGTTAAAATTTCTAAGATAGCATTTTTTTTTCATTAAAAGCAATTCTTTTTCTTCTTTTAGCTTGAGAATAGTAGCCTTACAGCTCTGAGCAAGGAAATGGGAGATAGAACCCAAGAACTGAGGTAAGAATTGCAGGCCTTCTAATTTATAGTAAAAAATTAGATGCAAAGGTTGGCAGACAATGCTAATAAATAATTCATTAAATGACAGGCAGATGATGGGAGAAGAGCTACAAGGATTGAGCATTGATGAACTAGAACAATTAGAGAAGGCACTTGAAGGTGGCTTGAAACGAGTTATGGATGCAAAGGTTTGTGCAAAGTTGCATTTCCTACATACCCATTTGTACTTTATTTTATTTCATTTGTTGTGATGTTTTTCTTTTTGGTGTGTGTGTGTTTCAGGGCGATGTAATGATAAATACAATCAATGACCTAAAAAGCAAGGTGAAATTTCTTTGTTTATAATTCTACATTGAGCTAATAGATTCCTTTATTGGAATATGGGACTCTCTCTCTGCTCACAATTATTATTTTACTGCACTAATTGTATATTGAATTATCATGTACCCATATATTTTTCGTTCATTAAGAGTGACCTAAAATGATTAGCATGAGTGCTGCTGATTTAGTTACAGAAATAAATTTAAAATTTCTCTCCTGGAAAACAGTAGGAAAATGCAAGTTGATGTCTTGATGGTTCCACAGATGGAAGTGGTGAGCGTAAGTAGTAGAAAATTTGTTAATATTGGTTTTAAAATAATGCTATCAGCATTATATTACTTGAAATTCTGGATTGGTGAAAAATGGATTCTCTATATTCATAACCTAAGGTAATTTCATGTTGGTGTGTCCATTTATGGTCGTAGAAATATTAAAGTAGACGTAAAAACACCAGTTTTTTTTATAGGGAGGAGAACTCTATGTTCAGTTCATCCTCTAGCACTATTTCTTTATCAAAAAGTAATTCTTCTATGATTATTTAGTAAATACATCTGCAAACTTCCATATTTGACGCAAAGAGACAAAATTTAGATACTTTAGTTTGTCAAGCCATATAAATTTATAAACTTGTCTATTTGTTACTTTTAATTAGTTAACGTGCCATTGAAAAGATTATTATCATTTAAAGATGTTTAAAAGTCATAAAACAAGCAAGTTTAGATAGGTAACAAGGTTTACTATAACGCATGACTGCAATACATGCAATTTCGTTTTCTTACAATCTTTATAATTAAGGAATATAAATAATTGTGGAAATGTGGTCCTTTTTAATTATATATGGAAGAAACTGAGACTCAAATTTATCAAAATCAGCATCTCCCGACACTCGTATCTTTAAGAGAGAAGCTGAAAACGAAAGGCTATAGAGATAAAACCAGAAGTAATTAGAGGAAAAGAAAAAGATATGTAAAATGGCATATGACCACTCACTTCCACCATTCAGCCCACATTTCTGTTTAGTTTCATTGCTCATGACTTTATCTTTTTTGCACATTAATTTTAGTCAGAATCCTGCACATTAACTATATAAGTAGGAAGTATATGTCCTTTGCAAGAAATCATAGCAGCAAAATTCAAGAGTAGGGTAAATCAGGTGTCCAAACTTGCTTCACACCTCTTTTTTTTTCTTCAAACCCTACCTTCACACCTCTTCTTTCTTGGTCATTTCTTTGCAGGAAGAGCAACTAATGATAGAGAACGAGACACTAAAGCAACAAGTCTGTGAGATTTATTATTTCTCAGTCTCTTTTTGGCTTGTTAGATGCTTGCACTTCTGAGTTTATTTTCTGTGTGGCAGATTTCGAATATGCCAAAAGACAGGCTACATTTGCTTGAACAACGGCAGTCATCTTATTCAATGTTGACTAATACAAGCACATCGTTAGATCTTTCTCAAGACTTTGAAGGTTCCTATGATTTCCTTAGATTGGAGTAAACTTTCAGCATTTTAAAGGTAAATTAAAGTAAGTATTTTTAAATTCTCATCAAACTGAATTCAATCACACATATATATGCTCAATTCTTACAAGCTGTATAGATAACATAAAAATGTCAATATGACAACGTGGGATGAGAATGCTTCTGTACTTAATTAGTATAATTAATGGCTGTAGTAAAATATTCTTCTTGTATCTTAAGATTAATTCTCAATAACATTCCAAAAATAATGACAATTGACCTCATGTTGGATATTGCAGTTAGAAGGGAAGCTGTCTTTCGTTTTGTTTCTTTTAACTGTAAATGGAAGAAAACTCTTCTTGGAAACTGAATACGTATGATTATTCTGGTGGCTGAAGGCAAGGTGTTCAGAGATATATGATAGGTTTATGGTGGCATCATATATGAAAAGAAATATTAAAGGCTTTCTCTCTCTCTCTCTCTCTCTCTCTCTCGTCCTATATTTGTAGATATCCTATTTGGAGATGCACTTTTACACCTCTTTTTTATATAAGCGTATGTGGCAAAGACTAAAACGCTAATTGCATTGCGAAATAGATCAAATGTCTTCATTTTTTATTTGTGTATTTTCTTGAAGCTCTGCTCTAATTTATGTACCATATTGTTGAAAGCTGAGATAGCTTTGGTTTCCATGGGATTTGCTAATATGTGCTTTTATGCCCGAGTTTTCTTTGTTTGATACGGGTATGGTAGGAGTTGCTGCAGCTTCTCTTTTGTTTCATCCTAGGCTAGGGACGTAGCACCATCTTCATATTGGCCTTATTTTAGCTTAGCATAGATATGTAAAGCTGTAATTAGATATATGTTTGTGTAGCTGGTAAAGTGTTCATACATGACAATATCACATTGCAAGTTTATATGCTCTGTTCATATATTCATCGATTATTCTTAGGTTGTCTTGCCTCAAGATTCTCTGAAGTTGTCCTATGTTATTTTTTGGCAAGGACTGATGTCATGGTGGATTCTTCCTCTTAACATGTGCATTGTGAAGGCATGATTAAACCTTTCGCCTCCCCTGTTACCGTGCAATAGTAAAGATTTTCTTCGTTATTTAAGTTAAATGATTAGTATGTTGTTTTATCATCCCTTACACAAATCAGATTTCTCTATTAATATTTGCACATTGGCTTCCTAGCTCCAGTCTTTTCATTCAGTGGTTGCTAAAATGAGGTCTCTTCGTTTTTATTTGCCGCTATATGTGAAGGGGGTAATATCTTACCCAGACTAGACAAGAGTTGGTCACAGAATACTCCAACTAGTTCACTGTAGGATAGAGATGAAGGGTATTATGATGAAAATTTTGCTCATATTTTTGTGGTGCTTGTGCTGAGTAGCTATTACCTTATTATTTCAGTTTTTATTCTTTAATGCTTTGTGAAGTTCCCAGCAACAAAATTCCAAATTCATAGAAGTGAAATATCCTCTTATGTTTCTTGGTATGTTTGATGAAGATTGTGCAGCAATTTTTAGGGACAAGGTCATGACTCTCCGAGACAGACATGGTTTGACTTCCAAGGCTTAGAATTCCATGTGTAAGGATCAAAAGTAGAGAGCCCATTCAGCCTCAGGTAGTGGTTTTCTACTTCAGACACTTGGATTTTGGGAATTGAATATTTGTATATATCCATAAGAAACTAATACTGCTGAATTGGAACAAAACCAAGTCCTCATTTGTTGTCTACAGCAATATATGTAGTATGTATATAGAATTCTTACATGTCATTAAATTGACAAATGCAAATATTCAAATTATAAAATCAAAGATACAGATATTTACAGCAACAAAACAAATATATAGATCAACTCAATCCAAAATTAATACATAAAAGCCTAAGATAAGAAAAATTATAATATTTTTATTTTAGATCTAAAATTTTATGCTGAAATCATCAATGGAACTGGAGCCATTAAAATTAGTAGGCATGCATGAGAAAGTTGAATTAAAAAAAAAAACAAAGAAAGCTGAATTAAAAAGAAAAAAAAAAGAGTAGGTCAAAGGTTGTGGAAATATTCTCTGAAAGCGTTATTGATAAAAATGGTTTTCGTGATTATAGTCTGCTATTGTGGGCATGTGGTTATAATTAGCTATTTGTGGGTCGGTTTACTGAAACATGGTTTCATTACTCAAGTTTAAATTTTGGTAAGATTGATTTGACAGTGAAACCAATCGTAAGGTGGGGCTAAAAATTTAAATAATTTTATTTTTCTAACCTCTAAACTTCTAGGATTTTTTACTCTGAGTGCTTAAATTTTCACAATTTTCTATATAGATCCCTATATATAAAAAAAATAGCGCGGCTTTCAACGAAAATTGAAATGTATGCATATTAATTCTGTTAATAAATAACCGTATGTTATCTCATCTTAAAGTATAAGAATCTAATTAAAAATTTTTGTTAAATATTTAATGTGAAAAGATTTAAAAATTTAAGAATTTGAAAGTAGATTTTACCCTAAATGCATGTCCACCTGGGTACATTGACACTTAACAGCTATAGATATTTAGGTATATCATACAAATCGTAATTGTAATCCTCCAAAAATTAAAGGTATTTTTTGAAAAATGTATTTTAATGGCTCATATGTGTGCATGAATTTAAGTTAATATTTTTTTATATGTTCATATATATGCCCAGCATGTGTTATGTTGAAATTATTGATCTAACTCTTTTTTCATTGATCTGTCATCCAATAAGTTTTGAATATGACTACATTTGGTAAATTTTATGACAACCCTACTCTTTATTTTCGGAAGGTTTGAAATTTGATTCAAACTTCTTTTAGGAAAATTCATTTCTGATCATATTTCTCCGCTATTAATACACATTTTTTGAGATATTTGAAATACTCGCAGCAATTTGATCTTTCAACGTAAACCTCCTAAACCTAAAGTCATTTGGCGTAATTGTTTGCGCTTTTTCAATGATTTCAACAAATCAAATAAGGTTGACTATACTTAACCAAGACTGTTTACCTCTAATTCCCTTTTGGGAGCCATCCTTCATTTGTCTTTCAAAATAAATGTAGATGCTGCTCTTTTTCTGACAAAAAATATTGGTAGCATTGGCCTTATTTTATGTAATCATTTTGATCAGCCAATTACTTAAAATGCTAAAACATTTTTTTCTCCTCTCGATTCTCTTTTTGTTGGAAAGAATGTCCTTAAAAATTTTTAATTTTGGAAAAATCACATGCCAATATGACTTTCCATGTTGAAACAAATTCTTTAAATCTTATCCAAGTTATTATAAGAAAATTTTCCGGTCGAAGCTGGTTAAGATCAAATTTAGCTAATATTTTCTATCTTTTACTTTTTCGTAATGCTACATATAAATATATCCTGTGTAGTTCCAATGTAACTGCTTATTCATTAGCAAGAATAAATTTGCTCATAATATAGTAGTCTAGTCTAATTATACATATTTTTTTGTAACTTTAATAATTTTTTAATATATAATTCTCATATCTTGGAAAAATATATACAAATTGCAATCCAAATCTTTAGCTGTGAAAGCAAAAAAAAAAATTATTGAATAATAATTATATATAAAAATGCAAAAATTGACAAATAATAGAACATATTAAGCAAAGTTTTTTCTTTTATTAGGGACCCCATAAACCTTTGAATAATATTTTTAATATCCCCTGGCGTCAAAAAATTATTCATCAACTACAGTGTTAAATTTGAAAATTACAACTAAACTCTCCAAATGTTTACGAATTATTTATAGTCTATTCAAAAATTAAAACTACTCTATTATTTGGGTTAGAAAATTAAAAACACACTTTTATCGTTCAACAAATAAGTCCATTAAATAATTTTCAAAAAAATAAGTCCATTAAAAGATAAATTCATAAATAAATAGGTTTAATTAGGTAGTCATGGAAATTATTTTGCAAGCTACCTACATTGTCCCCCAGATTATTAAATTTTGTGCTTGTTGGCCCCATTAAAATGTTAATATTTCATTATATATAGCGTAAGGTATATAAACCCAATTGTATTTATCAATTTCAATTGCTTCTTCCTTGTCTTTACTATTATTTTGTTTTGATAAATATATCGAATTATAATGGATTAGGCTACAATATATCGAATTATGAATAAATTAAAATCGTGTAAGTCATAAATGGATCGAGTTAGATCGTGATCTATTTGTTATAAAAATAGGTTGGGTCATAAAGGGATTATGTTTTCATCTTTTTAAAAGTTTTTGAAATAAAATAAAAAAAATAATGCATGTATAACTTATAAAAGATTGTTTTTATTTTTGCATTAGATAAAAAATAAAAAAAATAAATCAAATTGGATTATGAATCCTAAACGGATCAAATCAGATCGAATTACATGATGAATCAAGTTGAATTTTAATAAAAAAAATACAGATCAAAATTTAACGGATTTAATTGTGAATATATGCATTAGTATTGATGAGTTCTTCCATACTCTCAATTATTTTAGGTTCTTAATTAGAAAACTAGCGATGAGCATGGACTGGTTAACCATTACATTAGCAAAAAAAATTAACCAATCCATTAATATCGATTTTTTAAAACCACTAACCATTAACCAGTCTATTGCATTCGGTTAATCAGTCCATCGATTTTGATTTTTCGGTTTGGTTAACCATTAAAATTTATAATATAAAATTATTAAAAAAATATATAAAATTTAATTCAATTTCAAATGTGTAAAGTAATTTAATATAAAAATTATGTAACAAACATAATTTACTAGTAAAAATTCATGTTATATAGATTAATAGCTAATATTATAAAATAGATTTGATATTTATTGAAAATTATAATATGCTTGATTTTAAGTCAAATAAAAATTTAAATAATATTAAATGTTATAACATAAACTCTTAAATATAAGAAAATATAATTAAATGCTATTAAGTAAAATATGAACATCATTATATGATAAAAAAATAATACATTTAAAAGTTAATCAGATACTATATATAAATACTAGGGATGAGCATGGACCGATTAACTGGTCTATTAACAAAAAAATTAACCAGTCCATTAATATCGGTTTTTTAAAATCACTAACCATTAACCAGTCCGTTGCATTCGGTTAATCATTCCATCAATTTCGGTTTTTCGATTTGGTTAATCAATATTTTTTGGTTAACCATTAAAATTTATAACATAAAATTATTAAAAAAATTAGATAAAGTTCAATTCAATTTCAAATGTATAAAAGTAATTTAATAAAAAAATTACGAAACAAACATAATTTACTAGTCAAAATTCATGTTATATAGACTAATAGCTGATATTATAAAATAGATTTAATATTTATTGAAAATTAGAATATGTTTGATTTTAAGTTAAATAAAATTTTGAATAATATTAAATATTAAAATATAAACTCTAAAATATAAGAAAATATAATTACATGCTATTAAGTAAAATATGAACACCAATATATGATAAAAAAATATATATAAAAATTAATCGGATATTATATATAAATATTACTATATAACTAAAAAGAATGACATAATATAAATTTAGTTTAATATAAAAAAATAATATATATAAAATTTAATCGTATACTATATATAAATATTACTATATAATTAAAGAGAATGACATAATATAAATTAAGGTATAAAAATAAAAATATAATTTAAATATATTTTAAAATATTATTTTATGTAAATTTTAGAGAGAAATAGAAAAAATTGAAGATATAAAAATTATATATATATATACCGGTTAACCGTTGACTAACGGTTAACCGGTACCTAAAAACCTAAACCGTAATCATTAACAAAAAATATAAAAATTAAAAATCGTAACCGAGTCCATCGAATTGGTTAATCATAAAAATCGGTTTGATTTAGAAACAATTTTACGGTTAACCATATTTTCGATTTTTTTCGCTCATCCCTAATAAATACTACTATATAATTAAAGAGAATGACATAATATAAATTTAGTTTAAAGTATTATATAAATTTTGTAGGAAAATATAAAAAATTAAGGTATAAAAATAAAAATATATTTTAAAATATTATTGTATATAATGTTAGAGATAAATAGAAAAAATTGAAGATATAATATATATATATATATATATGAACGGGTACCTAAAAATCTAAATCGTAACATTAATAAAAAATATAAAAATTAAAAACCGTAACCGAGTTAACCGATTCAATTAACTATAAAAATTGATTCGATTTTTGGATTGATTTTGTGGTTAATCATATTTTCGGTTTTTTTTCTCACCATTATAGAAAACCCCAAGTTGAATGAACATCTCTTACTACAAATACCATCCTTTTATTTTTTATTTTTCATCTCCATCATATCACAAAATTTCAATACATTACATGTATCATATCATACATGAACTGTAAAATTAAAAAATAATAATATTTTTTATTTTTTATCCAAGAGTTCATGACAACATTCCAAATTATCTCCTAAAAATTAATGGTTTGTATGCATCAATGCACGAAAGAGCTTTATTTGAATAGATTTGTAATTAAAGACATAAATAATCATACATGTCTTATCATCCAAAAAGATCAAATTATTGTGATGCTTCTTTTAGATATGTAATGTGATTCTTTAAATGTAATTTTACGTATACATGTATATATAATTTATAGGAATTTTTATATTTAAAATTTATAGAATTTATGTTTAAGCAAATGAATAAATATTTGTATTTTTGTACTAAGCATCAGAGCTTATGAATGTTTTTTTTACTATACTTCAAAGGTTAATATATATATATATATATATTGGAATGGTAGTTAGTCATTAGTTATTACTCGTAAAAATGAGTAAATTCTAGCTTTGTAAGATTATACACGTGGGGGGCCCGGGAACCTAAAGTCTGCAACTTATCATTTATTAAAAGACCGATAAACATTTTTCCAAAAAAAAAAAGTTGAACAGAGCTGATTGGTACGAGGGTACAAAGTGTGTCATATCTCTCGCAAACCCAGCATGGGTTTTTGTACGAAAACAATCACCACTAGACTTTCTTTTTTCCGTACGAAAATAATTTATTTCAAAAATATTTTGAGATTTGAGCTTAAAAATGATAGAGCATTATACTCTAATTATAACTCTCATGTTGTTGTATTCTATTGTATTTAGCAATATTATTAAAATTAGATCAAATAAAAAATCGATAATACTGTTGATTCATGATTCGATCGATTCAATCGAATTTTTTTTTATTTTTAAAATATTATAATTATTATATTTTTTTAAATATTATTGTATAAAAATTAAAAAAATATTCATCAAATATTAAATATATATCACAAATATTCTAATAATAAGTTACAAAATATATTTTTAATTTTATTATTACAAGTAATTAATTATAGATTTTTTAATATCATATGTTAGAAACATAAAAATACAATCATATCATGAAAATAATTTTATATTTAGATGGAATAGTAATGAAGTAAACATAAAAAATATTAATCTTGCATATATGAGTATAATTACATTTAATTATAATAAATTCAAATAGATAATAAATATATTAAATTATTAAGTGACATTTTTAAACTTTAAAATTTTAATTTTTTAAATAAATAAATAACAAAAATTTAATATATATATATATTAAATTTTTGTTATTTATTTATTTGAAAAAAATTAGTATTTTAAATTTTAAAAATGTCACTTAATAATTTAATATACTATTACAATAATTCAAATAGATAATAAGTGTATTAAATTATTAAGTGACATATTTAGAATTTAAAATACTAATTTTTTCAAATAAATAAATAATGATATATATATATGTGTGTGTGTGTGTGTGAAAATATACAAAAAAAATAATTTTTTACACTTTTTAGCAAAAAATTTGGTTTTGTTCGGTTATCTGATTTTTCAGTTCAATCCGATTTTTTTCGGATCAATTCGATTTTCTGTAGTTGAACAAACCGGTTCGTGATTAATCCGATTTAACCGATCGATCCGGTTTTAATAACTATGGTATTTAGATGTCTACATATTTTACATTTTACTGTGTATAAATACTTTATTTTGTAAATAATAGAGTTACCATTTTTCCAAACTTACATGGTATTAGAGCAAAAATAGGGTTTAAAAACCAAATCACCATAAGTACTTCCTCTGCTTAAATTTCTTCAACCAGTCCCTCAATTGAATCATCAAACAGTTATGCAACAGCCTTCTCCCAATCAACACCCCTATCCTCTCTTCCATTTTTTGCAAGTCTCTCAAGTCAATTAATCATAAAATTGACAAGCTCCAATTTTCTTCTATGGAGAACCTAACTCATGTCATTACTCACTGCCTGCGAACTAGAAACACATATTAATGGCAGTAGTGCTCCTCCTTTTAGCTTGCTATCAAACAGTCAACCTAATCCTGAGTTTGTGAAGTGGATACGCCAGGATTAACAAGTTTTAAGCTGGATTGTGTCTTCGTTATTTGAAAATATACCTTCCCAAGTGGTTGATGCAAATACAGCTCGTGATGCTTGGAAGAAGCTTGTCACAGCATATTCAACAGGTTCAAGATCTCACATCCTCAATTTACAAAATTAGCTACACTC
Source organism: Excoecaria agallocha (assembly GCA_037975025.1). NCBI lineage: Eukaryota > Viridiplantae > Streptophyta > Magnoliopsida > Malpighiales > Euphorbiaceae > Excoecaria > Excoecaria agallocha. Next base: position 45,146,011 of record CM075813.1, read on the forward strand.
TTTATACCGAGGGAATGACAATATCTCAGTCTTTGTTCAGAAGGCAAAGGTAATCATAGATTAACTTTCATCCCTGCAATACCAGGTATCTCCAGATGATCTTGTTGATGCTATTTTATCGGGTTTTGGACCCTCTTACTGTCCCTTTATCAGGGCTCTATAAGCACATCTTGAACCAATGCAATTTAATGATCTTATTGGTCTTCTATTAAGTAAAGAACGTCAGTTGAAGGTTGATCCAACTGACCTTATGGCTTATTCTCTCAACTATAGCCGTGGTGGTGGTCAGAGAGGGCATGGTCGAAATAACAATCGATTAAATAGAGATTGAGGTAATAATTTTCAACAATATGTTGGTACAGGGCGTGGTATTTTAGGCTGTGGTTCTGGTATTATCAATAAAACTCCTAGTAATTACAATAACAACACCTCTCAATTCAATAACGTGGACACTTCCACAATTATTTGCCATAATTGCCATGGTATTGGACATATTGCCCCCATCTGCCCTTCACCAAAATCTACTTGAGATAATGCATCTGTCAAACCAATTTCCAATTTCATGTCTCAGTCATGGATAGTTGACTCTGGAGTTACTCATCATCTCACTAGAGATATGGATAATCTTGCTCTTCACTCTAAATATCAAGGTCTAGAAGAAGTCACCTTAGGTAATGGTCTTTCTTTTCCTATCTCTAATGCTGGTCATTCTACCTTCAAATTAAATAATTCTTCTCTCCATCTTTATAATATACTTCATGTGCCTTCTTCTCAAAATAATCTCTTATCTATTTTTGCTCTCATTAATACTAATCATGTTTCCATTGAATTTTTTATCGATTGTTTTCTTATTAAGGATTTGAAAACAATGCAGGTTCTTTATCGCAGCCAGAGTAGTCGTGGTGTTTACTCACCATGCTTGCCTTCTTCTCTAGTTGCTCAAATTAATTTTGCTACTTTATCTACCTGGAATGCTAGATTAGGCCATGCTTCCATTCAAATTGTTAGCAAATTATTATCTTTTAATAATATTTCTTGTTCTTCCAAGACTGTTAGTAATTTATGTTATGTTTCTTCAGTTAGTAAAATCCATAAATTGCCTTTTGTTTCTTCCAATGTTGTTGTACAAGCACCATTAGAGCTAATTTGTTTGGACATTTGGGGTCCCTCCCTTACACTCGGGCATGATGGTTCTCGCTATTATGTTATCTTTTATGATCATTACAACAAGTATATATGGATTTATTTTCTGAAATCCAAATATCATATTCTTTCCACCTTTCACTCATTTAAATTACTTGTGAAAATTTTGTTGGTTATCCTATAAAATCGTTTCAATCAGACTAGGAAGGGGAATTTCAAAGTCTCATGAAATATCTAAGTCAATATGGCATTAATCATCGTATCTCTTATCCTTGTACACCTGAACAAAATGGTTATGTGGAATGCAAACACCGTCACATTGTTGAAACCAATCTTACCTCATACATCATGCCAATGTTCTATTAAAATTTTGGCCTACTGCATTTGACATTGCTGTGTACATAATTAATAATATTCCTATGGCACAATTAAATTTTAACAAATCTTTTCACAAGTTGTTTGGTTTTGTTCCTGATTATAATTTTCTTAAAGTCTATGGTTGCTTGTGCTGTCCTCCTTACACTCATAACAAGCTTGAAGCTAGTTCTAAACCTTGTATTTTTCTTGACTACAATAAACAACACAAAGTTTATAAATATTTTGATATATCTACTTCTAAATTTTTTATCTCATGCCATGTTCTCTTTGATGAGCAAGTGTATCCTTTCTCCAGCGAGCAACGGGCTGCTCCAGCTACCCATACTACTGATAAGTCTTTACCTGGTCCTTTAATCATTATCCCTCCATCAGCTACATATCCATCAACTTCACCACCTGATCTTGCCTCCTCTTCTGAGTCACCTTGTTCTCCTACTTAACCTATTCCTTCACATCTTTTACTCAACTCACCATTAGCCCCACCACTTGAATCATCACCACCTTTACATTTTTCCACCTTGTTTACTTCACCCACCTTATCTTCACCTGGGCTTCCCTCACTTGCTGACTCGACATCTTCCCATTCTTTTCTTATTCCATGGTAACATCCCATAATTATCCATTCTAAAACTGGGTCATAAAACCAAAGGTGTTTTTCCATGCCACAGATAACACTGCTAAACCTACCTCTTTTACTCAAGCTCAGAAGTTTTCCAAATGGCATCAGGTCATGGACACTGAATATAATGCTCTTATTTCCAATAGTATATAGGAGTTTGTACCTCCTCATTCTTCTCAAAATGTTATTAGTTGTAAATGGATGTTTCGTATCAAAAAGAAGGCTGATGGGTCTATTGATAGGTATAAGGCTCGTCTTAATGCCAAAGAGTTTTCACCAATGCCTTGGCTTTGATTATTTTGAAACTTACAATCATGTAGCAAAATTGGCAACTATTCACCTTGTTCTTTTTTTGGCTATTATGTTTAAGTGGCACATCCTTTAGCTTAAAGTATATAATGCATTTCCCCATGGTGCACTAGATGAGACAGTGTTTATGCAATAGTCCTCTGGTTATGTTAACTCTCAGATTCTAAATTTCATTTTTCAACTACAGAGGTTACTGTATGGTTTAAAACAGGCTCTACACATGTGGCATCAATGTCTCAGTACAGCTCTTCGTAAATTGGAATTTTAAGGCTCTAAATTGGATGTCTTTTTATACTTTTTATGCACATATTCAATGAAGATTTTCTATCTCATTTATGTGGATGATCTCATTATCACAACTAATAATACTTTAGCTATTAATAGTGTTATTACTTTTTTACAGCAATAATTTTCTGTTCTAAACTTGGCAAATTACATTATTTTCTTAGGTTAAAGGCTTTTCATTCCAATGTTGGTCTGTTACTCTTTCAAAAGAAGTACATTTTGGATATTTTGGAGCGTACTAAGATGTCTAGCTGCAATCCCATTTCAACTCCAATAAACCCAAGTGAAAAAACTTCACTCCAAGCTTGGTGAACCACTACTAGATCCCTTTCACTACCGAAACATTGTAGGAGCATTGTAATATTTGACTATAACTCGGCCCTACATTACCTTTTGTGTAAATAAGGTGGTGTAATTTATGAGTTATCATGCAACTGTTCACTGGGCAGCAGTTAAACGAATACTTCAGTATCTTAAAAGGTCTCTTAATCATGGTCTTCATTTTTCTTCCACTTTTTTCTGTAATTGCATGGTTTTTTAAATGTCGATTGGGCTAGTTCGCTTGATGATAGAAAATTAACTTTAGGCTTTACAATTTGTCTTGGTAACAACTTAATCTCTTGGTGCTCTACGAAATAGAAAACATTGGTTCGATCTTTCATGGAGGCTAAATATTGAGCTCTTGTAACTATCTCCAGTGAAATTCTTTACCTGTAAATTCTCCTTCATGAACTGGGTATTGTTAGCTCCTCTGCGCCACTAGTTTGGTGTGACAACTTAAGTGTCACCTATATTACCATGAATCTTAACTTCTATTCAAGCAGTAAGCACCTCGAAGTAGACTTTCATTTTATTCGTGATCATATTTCTAAGAAACAGCTGGTGGTACGATATATCAACTCCTATAATCAAAATGCGGATATTTTTACTAAGGCTCTTACCAAAACTCACTTTCAGTTTCTAAGATCCAAGTTGAGGCTGGTGTTACCCCCTGCTTAACTTGTGGGGAAGTGATAGAGTATTCTACTATAATTAGAACTCTCATATTTTTGCATTCTATTGTATTTAGATGTCTACATATTTTGTACTCTGCTGTGTATAAATACTTTATTTTTTAAATAATAGAGTTACTATTTTTCCAAACTTATAAAAAATACTATTTTATAGCATATAAATGTTTATGTTCTTATACTTAAGATTAAAATAGAACTTTTTTAATATTAGTATGTTTTTAAAAAAATAATTTGAGAATGAGAGTGTTTTTAAAACTATTTGGAAAAATAAGGTGCTTTTCCATTTTCGCAATCTTTCCCTGCAAAAATGGATTGGACCCCACTCTCTCTCTCATAGACCCATTAATGACCCATTTCTCTCTCTCTCTCTCTCTCTCTCTCTCACACACACACACACACACACACTCTCTCATTTTCCCTCTCTTATCATACTATGTCACTCTCCCTCTTTTATTCCACATTTTTTATATACCTCAATTTAAAATTTTAATACTATATTATTAACTATAATTTTTATTATTTTAATAATATTTAATTATTTATTTTATGTTTAAAATGGGTATAATATAATCATTATAAAAAAATTATTTTTTAACTACGATAATTAATATTTTTCAATTTAAATAAAGAAATAATCAACTAAATTATGAAATATAAGAGCATATTAAAAATTATTTATACTATGAAAAAAAAGAAATTAATTGGAGATGGTGAAATCAAATTTAATATTAGTTAATTTCTTCCTAAGTCTCAAATTAAAATTAATTAATTAGGCACTTATCAAATACTAATATCATATTTTTTAATTGAATAGTTAATTATACACTTATCAAATACTAATATCTCATTTATTAATAAAATACTAACATCACATTTGATTTCATTATCTCTAATTAATTTCTTTTTCTTTTTCAAAGTATAAATATTTTTTAATATGCTATTTTATTTTTATAATTTTAATTGATTATTTCTTTATTTAAATTAAAAAAATTTAATTATTATAGTTAAAAAATAAAAAAAATATAATTATTCTATTATATCCATTTTAAACATAAATAAATAATTAAATATTATTAAAATAATAAAAATTATAGTTAATAATATAGTATTAAAAATTTAAATTGAGGTATAGAAAAAGGTGAGAGAAGAGAGGGAAAGTGAGAGAGTATGTGTGTGTGTGTGAGAGAGGGGGGGACAATAATGGGTCTATGAAAGAGAGAGTGGGGCATAATCCATTTCCGTAGGAAAGGGTTGTAAAAATGGAAGAACACCCTATTTTTCCAAATAGTTTGGAAAACACCCCAATCCTCAAATTAATTTTTTAAAACACACTAATATTAAGAAAGTCTCGATTAAAATATTAGCCTAACTTTAAGTACAAAACGTAAAAATATTAGGGACTTTTTTTCGAATAATGTTTTCTGTAAAATTATTTACAAAACTAGTGTTATTTGAGAAATAATTATGGGATTGAGGTGAATTGGATCCCGTAGGGAGAGGCTACAGGAATGAGATTTTAGGGCCCATTGATGGAGAAAACCAGAAAGTTTGATCCCGTAGGGAGAGGCTACGAGAATGAATAAGTAAGGCCCACCATTCACAATAAATTGGATATTAGTGGGGCATTATTGGAGCTTGATACCATAGGTAAAGTAAACAGGTTCGGGCTCTGAATTCGCACCCCAGTACTACTATTTTTAGGCCACTTTTTTTGCCTTTTGAAGCCAATAATTATAGAACGTGTTGAAAAATATCCTTGACTATGTATATATAAACCGAAGGAAGTAGGTTTGGAATTTGCTTTACATCATTTTTGCATTTCAAAGTTTCAATATTCCATTGAGTAGAAAGAGAGAAGTTCATTAAAAATTTAAGTGTATTATTAATTCTTATCAACACTTTTACAATATATTATTAATATCTGGTAAGATTTCTTAATGTAATTATTTATAATATGATACTTTCTATTTTACTTGTTAACATATTAATTTAATGTTGTATTTGGTTTGATAAATTACAGGTATTATACATTCAATAAATAAAAAATCTTTCAACAATACTAGTCTAAGAAGTAAAGTATTATTTTAAATATAATTTATTTATTTGTAATTTAGAATTAGATAATTATTTAAAAATATATATATTCTATTATTGGACAGTAATATTTTAAATTGTTTATAAATTATTATGACTCATTTTAATTTGATAAAATATAATGATAAATAAGAAATGTACAAATTTAAATTCAATATAATATTTATTCTATTAATTTTATATGATAGATGGTGCACGCATATTTATCTCTAAAAGCCATGAAAAATGATATTGCAAGAAAAATTATCAGTGAAAATTGAAATGATCTGTATAACTACTGAGTTAAAAATAACCCGACAATATCCAATCACATTATGATATTAAATAAAAAATTATAAGAAATTATCATGCAATGATATCCCGTGATGGAAATGAAGATGGTATATGCGTTGTGCATGACAATTTTAATAATTTACTTGAACTCTATTTTGAAAATTTGGAATAGACAGGATGTAGAAAAATATTAGCAATTAGTTCTCATATTTTTGTAAGATGCAATAAATATTAGTGAAAAAAATATTTCAAAGTCAAATATACTATGCCAGTAGATAAAAAAAATTATTGTAAGCAGTACAATTATAATATATGGCCTAAATACCATGTTTATTAGAATGTAATGCAAAATTGTTGGGCTATATTGATAAAAAATTTATTGTACTATGTACCAATATTTTGTAATGATGTTAAGTAAATTAAACATGTATAATTATAATATGTAATAATATTAGCATATTTAATATTTTTTATATAATTAAATAGAAAAATTGCTATCTTAATTGTGGTAAATTTTACAATATTTGATAATTAAATATAATGGAAATGGTATTACTAATATTTGAATATAATGAAATAAATCTTGTTTTTTTTGGTAATAGATTAAATAATGAAAATATAAAAATTTATATAATTTGATTTTAACTTATAGGCAACGGGAAGATGGCAACATATATTGAATTTTTTCTGCATATGGGAGGGAAAATAATTTACGGATTGATAGGTTTCAATATGATATATCTGCTCCAAATGCTATTACAAGGACACTGAAAATTAAAAATAAGCCAATGCTTTCAGAATTGATCCATAAAATTCATGTTAAATTAAATTTAGGTGTGAACGACATGGTGTTCAGGATCATCTACAAGTGTTCAATGTACAATTGAGTATCACTATGTTGGATGTCTATGGATTTGGTAGACGACTATAATATTGAGACAATATATGATAATTTAAGTAAATTGAAGATTATAACTTGGTGGAATTAATTATTATAATTGGTGAAGAAGGTGCGGGAGCTAATCTACCTACGTATGAACCCGATTATCAGTTGGAAAATGATGAATTTTGAATAGGAAACTTTGAGGCAAGTGATCAATTCTATGTAAATGATGTTGGTTCTAGTTAGCCGAGGCCATCCGTAAGTCAACAAGATTTTGATTTGGTAGGTCAATCAAATTTTTTGACTTTATCAGAGATCTAGTACAAAATGTGGATGAAAGCCGACGGTGACACTAGCCACCGAGTAGATGTTGGTCTAAGTCAAAATATTTTACTAAGTCAATTACGACATTCAATTAGCCACTAGGGAGATGGGGGTACAACTCGATATGATGGTGACTTGCTCGGAAAAGAGGCAAGTGAATGCTCAGGCCATAATCTTCAACAACAATCAGTTAGCCAGATCCCTAATCATTATTTGAGTCAGGTAAAGCAGTCAGTTAGCCAGATGCCTGATGCTTGTATCAGTCAGTCTCGAAGATCATTCAGTTGCAGGGTTGATAATTTTCTAACTAAATCCATTTTTGATAATAGATCAAGTAATCATATCTCTATCAGGGATTCTATTGATCCATCTGGTACTGAGGCAAGTCAAATAACTTATCTGAATTGTCAATGATGATTAGTTTCTTAAAGGCCAGTTTTGATTCCTAGTGAACCGGGGCAGTCTATTACTCATCGAGATGGTGATTTACTTCATCAGTCTACATCCATTAACACTCTAGATGCACATGCAAATGATCTTCTTTTTAATAATCCAATTATTGGTGACATTTTTAATGAAAGTTTGATTGATTGAGGAGTCGATGATGATCTTGAAGATATGGCTTTGAATAATGATTATTTATCACGTAATGATGATGTTGAGGTTGAAACTGCAGATATGGGTGGAGAAATCGATAACTCTGAATTCAGTTAAGGCGGTAAATCTGATCATACATTATCTATCAGCTATTAGCATCAGTGCATGATATTGGAGAGACAGGAAATGTTATCTTTAAATTTCCATTTGAGCATTATTCATAAATTGACTTTGATGCATCACAAGTTAATCTATCGGAAGGTGTTTCCCTTCAAACTTTGGATGGTAGCTCAAAGTTGTCGAAAGTTTTAGTTTTTAATGGCAAGGATAAAGTAAAATCATGTGTGAAGAAATACTTAATTATGAGAAATGCTGACTTCAAGATTGTTGAATCCAAGATAAAATATTGGGTTATAAAATGTTCCAAGGCTGATGATGGATGCATTTAGAGGTTAAGAGTAGTAAATAAAGGGAAAAGTCCTTTTTAGATAATCACACGATATTTGAGGCCTTATTCATATCTTATCGGTAATCTTTCAAAGGATAATAGATAATTGATCTCGCAAACCATTTGTAATTGCATCATGGAAATGGTAAGCAAACATCTGACCTATAATGACCTCAATATTGGGTCAACCATGAATACTATTTTTCGATAGTGAATAGTACTTCTGTAGGTGAAAAACACATCCGAAAGTAAAAAATATTTTATTTGATCGTTAAAAAAATTAATTATGATTAGTTCAGGTTAAAATTTGAAGTGAAATCGAGATCAAATAGGCCTCCAAAAGTCAAAAATACGAATAAGGAAGTAGTTCGATTCAAAGGTCAACTAGATTAACTTAAGTTTAATCGAACCCTTAAAAATAGTAAATGAATTCTAAAATTGATAAAAATTATAGAGCTTCTTAAAATGATGTGTAGAATATTTTGGCTATAAAAAGAAAAATTTTCAGTGACACTTGTAATTGTTGAATCGACCCGATCTGATTGAATCAGATAAAAAATAGACTTTAATTGAGTTTAAATTTTATATATAGCCTATTTTAGGTATGTTATGGATGATTTAATTAAATTTGGGATGATTTGGACTTAAAAAGTGAGAGAACCATTAAAAAATTGCATAACTGGCCTAAATAGGGGTTTTGAGTCTAAGTGAGTAGGCTTTGAGTTGAACTAAGACCCAACCCACCTAGACCCATATAAAAGTGACTAGGAGAAGATTTTTTGGGTAATCATACTTATCTGCTTAGTCCTTTTCTTCTTCTTTCTTGGTCGAACCATCTTCTCTTTATCTCTCAAATTTTTTCAAGCTTTTTCTATCTTTCTCACCAAATCCAAGCATTTCAAGAATGGTTCTACCTCCCTACTAGATTTTTTTAAGTCTCTACTCTTTGATTAGAGAGAGAAAAATGGGAGAAATTAAAGAAAAAAGTGAAAGAGGTAAAATTGAGGTAAGTGAAATTCAAGGTTTTTGTAATGTCTCAACCCAATAATAATAATAATAATAATAAGGAAGAAGTTGGTAGGAAAAGAAAGAAATGTGTGCTTTAAAAAAAAAAGAATCGGGTCACAAATTGAAAGAAGAAAGAAAAGAAAGCAGTGGAAAAAAAGAAAGGGAGAGCAGGGAAGGGGAAAGGGAAGCGGGAAGGAGGGAAGGCGGTGCTGGTTGCCGCTGCTCACAATGCCGGCGAGGCTCAAACCGTCGCGCCGCTGCCACGCCACCTCCGATCATCCCTGCAAGCGTCCTCCTCCTCCCGTGGCATCATCTCCTCCGTTCCTTATTCCTCACCACCGTGGTCCTCCTTCTTCTTCTTTCTCTTATTTTCTGGTGATCCCGACGACGGTTGAGGGAGCTGATGGCACCGGTGGGATTTCAAGAGCCAGGCGCTTCTCCGACGTCCTTCACTCCTCCTCTCTCACCGGTGAAAGGTAGATCGGAAAGAAGGATTAACCGGTGATTTTTGTTAGATCCCGGTCAACTCCGACGGCCATTGGGCGCGTGACCACCCACCATGGGTCTCCGAGCCTGGATCTTCAAGTGGATAGCTTCGGTGTATTTTTCGGCGAGTCTCCGGCGAAGCTCCGGCAAACCCAAGGATGACAAAATGCAAAAAAATTTGGAGATCGACACTAATGGGTATGTGGATACAAACTACCCTTAATTTTATTTAATTTTGAATTTTATGGTGAATTTTATATTAGGTAAGTATATGAATTTAGGAATTAATGAGAAATAATTTGAGTTAATAATAGAAATTAATGATATAGTATGAAATAGATGAGAATAGAAGAAGAAATTAAGTAATTAGTTGAAAAGCTAATTGGTGCCTAATAATCCCCATGAAAATCCTAAATTGAGATATGGTGATTTATTAGGAGTTATGTATAAATATAATATTTTAATGATAAATATGTGTTATGATGGAATTTAGTTAAGGATAATATATGGGTATGAAATTATATATAAAACATAATGATATTCATGAAGTTAATAAAAAGACATTAAAATACATTAAGTGATAATCGATATATCTATTAATATACATTGATGTTAGCAACATAAATGGCATAAAACGAAGTATGAAGAGATTTGTGAGTGTTAAAAACTTTATATTAGTCGAATTGTATATAATGGTATATAAAGTGAGTAATTGATATTAAATAGTATTTTACGTATATAATATGTTATATTAATTTAGAAAAGTATAATTTTGAGTTAAATAAACTTCTTAACATAAGGTGCACTATGGATCCATATATATATATATATAGTAATGTAACATTGTGTAACTATACATATAAGTGAACAAAAGGGTGAAATAAATTGATATAAATTAATAATGTTGTGAATTAATATAAGGAGAATAGTTCATAAATTGAGTTGAAAAGTAGTAGAGTATAGCACTACGGTGCCTACAATGGTAAATGATGTTGTTAATGGAACAAAGAATAAATAATGATGAAATGAAGTTATTAAAGATAAGGAAAATGACAGATACCATGGATATATATAATGCTAATACATGTAGATGATACTATTTATTGTCTTTAATGATGATATTATGTTTGCCCTTAGTACAACTAAATAGGAATTGGGGTAATCGGATAAGGTTGGCATGCCAATTAGGGAAAATTATAATGCGGCGCCTTGATATGTAACATCGGATTGGATGGCTCCGAGAGCTGAATCCGGTGTATGTAATTTAATTGAGTTGTGGGTTGGATGGCTCCGAGAGCTGAATCCACAACTGCATGTATATTTATGTGTATGTAATTTAATTGAGTTGTGGGTTGGATGGCTCCGAGAGCTGAATTCACAACTGCATTTATATATATATATGTGTATGTAATTAGATTGAGTTGTGGGTTGGATGGCTCCGAGAGCTGAATCCACAACTGCATGTATATTTATGTGTATGTAATTTAATTGAGTTGTGGGTTGGATGGCTCCGAGAGCTGAATTCACAACTGTATTTATATATATATATGTGTATGTAATTAGATTGAGTTGTGGATTGGATGGCTCCGAGAGTTGAATCCACAACTGCATATGTATATATATATATATATATATATATATATATATATATATATATATATATATATATATATATATATATATATATATATATATACATATATATATATATATATATATATATATATATACATATATATATATGTGTGTGTGTGTGTTTGTGTATATATGGAAATATATATACAGTTAATAGAAAAATTGCGTATATGGAATAAGAAAAAAAATTATTAAAGGGGATTGGATGGTTCCGAGAACTAAATCCCCCGATTATATTCCGTTTATCCAGCTCGTTGCAATTCCACTGGATTTTGCTAGGGGCAAAAATGGTAATCTTGTATGAAACTGAGATAAAAGAATAATTATGATAATTTGAACGCCATAATTGTAAATAAATAGTAAATAATGTGAAAAATAAGATTAATGGGGTCAGTAAGAGTAAAACTATAATTACATGATAAAATAAAGGTAAATTAGTTAGTTGGACCAAAAAGAGTAATGAGAAACTTAAATTGGCTAAATAAGACAGAAAGGGGCAATAATGTAATTAATCAAAAAAATTAAAGGACTAAATTGTAAATCTACCATTTTTGAAAAATTCAAAGAATCAAAATGTAATTTGTACATTGAAAATTCAAATTGTAATTTATGCACTTAATTTAAATTAAAGGATAAAGAAAGTTAAACCAGTTAAAATTGTTATCAAAATTGGTTAAGTTAAGAAAAAGTCAATTTCAGGGAAATTGGAAAATTAATTAGAAAGAATAAGTGATAAAGACATTTAAAGTAAATTATGAGTATATTAAGAATAAATTATGGAGTTATATGATAGAAGGAGATTACAAAGATTTGATTTGTGATTTTCTATTTAATGAGGAAAGAAATGTAATCAAACAAGAAAAATATATAATAAAGATAAAGACAAGTAATGAAGGTCAAATGACTTAAAACGAAAATAAATAGAATTGATGACTTGATTATTAAACTGTAACTAATATCAAAAGAGAGAATTTGAATGAATTTTTATAAATAATGAATGAAATCATAATATGGTCAAAGGAAGAACAAAAATAAATAAAATATGAAATTGTGAAATGGACCAAAGAATGAAATTAAAGAACAAATTAAAAGGAAAAATAATAGGTTTATGGCGAGAAATGAGCAAAGAGAAACGAAGGATAAATTAACAGTTTTGAGTAAATAATTAACGAAATATTGATTTAGTTAGACAGAAAATTTTATATTATAAGTCAAACAGAAATAAGTACCTAATTGAAAGTATAAGAGGAAAAAAAGAAACTAATAGGAGAATGAGATACGACAAAATATTAAATAACGAATGAGAAAAAAATATTAGAAAGAAAATGGAAATGGAATGTTCCAACTAATGAATTCTGACTAGTAAAAATTTACTATATAAATTATAGTAAACCAAAATAGAAATTCTAAATAAAGCAATAAAAGAAGGACAATCTAAACAAGGAGGTGGACAAGGACCAATGAATAATAATGAAAATTTCAGGGATAAGTTAGTCAAATGAATGGTTTTGCTTAATATAATAATGATAATAAAGAAAAAAAATTTTGAAATAAAAATTTAATCGAATGAAATTTTGAGTAGTTGTATCCACCACTAAGCGACAATGTTGCTTAGCGTGCGGTTGTTGACTGTGCGCGGGAAAAGAAGATTTCGAGATGTAAAGAAGATTTCGAGATGTAAAGAAGGAATTTTCAAATGGCATGTACATAAAGATATTGTGATCGCATAAATTGAGGTAAAATGATTTTTTTTAATGCCTAGTATTTTATAATCAGAGCTATTATTGTTTTAGTATATGAGTTGGATTAATAGATGTTTGCGTGTATCTGTCTAGTATCGTTATATATTATGTACGGATATATGAAAAAGAGTAGGGTGTTACAGTTTTAATTTGTTTTAATGGTGCCTATAAGTGCTTTTGGGTGCCTAGAGTCCATTTATGAAGTCAATTTGAGCAAATGAGATCAAAATCATAGATTTTTATTTGATGGAAAATTCAGCCATTGTAGGTTCTCAAAGTGAGAGATAAGCTTCTAAGGCTAAAGGTAAAGAAAAGAAAGTCTAGGCAACCCAAAGCAATGGAGAAAGGTTAGTTCCTTCAATTTGTTATGAATTTGCATTATATAACCTAAGAGAACCTAGGTATAATGCATGCTTAATTGAAATTGAGCTTAGAATAATGATTAAGAACCTTAATCATGATTTTTTGAAAGCTTAATTTGAATTAAGAGTATTGGTAAGATATGACACATCACTTGGCCGAATGGTACCCTATTAGATTTTAGTGTGTATTTTGTGTATTTTCAATGTTTAATACCTTAAAATGATTCTAGACATGAAATTAAGTATCCATGAATTAATTTAAAATTTATGAAATAAAAGTGAATATTTTTTAGAATGGATTTGCATTATGTATAAAGTGGAATTATTGAATTATGGTGAAATAATTCATATAATGAATGAAAATGATGAATTATGGTTAAATAATTCATAAGATAAATGACAATTATGAATTATAGTGATGTAATTCATAAAATGTGTAAAGTGACAAAAGAATTGATTGAAAAGTGTACTGCAATGGAACAGTAAATGAAAATGTCAACAAGTGAAAGTATTTCTGAAATAAGTAAAGAATGTTGCCCTTAGTAATGGTCAGACGGTTAAAATTTAGTTCAAGATATGATTGGCTAGCCATAGGGACGCCCATATCGTGGTGCAAGTCATGGTGACTTACTTTGATATGATAGGATTGTAATGATCTCTCATAGTTTCTGTCTGACTGTCTATTATGATCTGAGATGGATTAATCCTTCGGGATCATCCCTTATTGTATTGCTGTGGGGTAGTGGGGTTCACATCCCGTATATCCAATCTGCAAACTTCTACCAGGATTATACTAGGGGCATAATGGTAATAATGAGCTAAAATGTAAAATGAGAAGTGAAAATGAAGTTTAGAATGAAAAAGAACCTAATTGAAAGAAGATGAAAAGTTTAGGGGTAAATTGATAATTTTTCTGAATAACAAGTTTAGTGAGTAAAAATGAAAAAGTATTGAAAAAGGGTAAAAATGGTAAAAATTAGTGAATAATAGCATGAAAATGAACTTTTGTAAGTTTGAGGGACTAAAATGTAATTTGACATGAAAATATTAAAATAAAGACTAATTGATAATTTGTATGCCAATTAATGAATTAAGAGTGAAAATAAGTGAACTGGTGGAAAAATTATAATTAAAATGTAAAAAAGATAATTCTATAATTAATTGAAAAATGAAGGACCAAATTGAAAATTTGCCATACTAGTGGTAATTAATAGCGTAAGTGATAAATGGAATGAAAATTGCATTTGTTTAACTAAATAAGAAATTTTGCATGATTAATGCAAATGTACATATGTGGAAAATTCTTTAATTTATAGTCACCACTGAGCATATTTAATGCTCAGCACGTAGTGTTTACTGCGTGTAGGTCTCGAGGACTAAGTGGAGCAAAGTACACAGTGAAACCTAATTTTGAAGAAAAAGAGATTAATTAGAAATTATTTTTGGTATGATATGTATATATCTAGCCAATTTTGAAGTAAAGGATTGGTTTGTAATTGATAGTTTATTGATATATGTATAAATATGAAGTATGACACGAATGGGAATGGAATAGATGTGATGTGAATGTATATTGTTTATAAATGTTTGTGCCCCTGAGGGGCTATGAAAATTATCTGCTTTTCAGATTAGATAGTCCAGTTTTTAAGCTGTTATATTGCTGAATTTTTATTTAAGAAATAATAAATTGGGTAGTTACAGATCATCGACAAGTTTAATATTGTAACCAATTTGATTGGAAAGGATTTTAATTAATGGATAATGATTTTTTAGGTTGGTATATGATTTTTAAGAAAAAAAATTCGGCTAACCTCTTAAATCGGTCTGATTGTGTTAGTAAGGGTGTTACATGATCCTTCCTATTGATGTTATTATTGCTGATATTAAAAATTAATTTAATTTTAAAGTGTCATATTAGAAGGCTTGGTACGAGAAAATGCAAGCCTTAGAGATCTAGATGGAAATAATACGAATACTTTTTCAGAATAGAACTCATCATGTTCCTACAACTTAACAAAGAAACTAGGAAAATCATGGTTAGGCTTAAATATATTGATATGGTTTTAATTTTCTTCACTTCCCATATGCAACTCATCCTCATTAAGCAATAGAGGAAAAACTATATCTTGCAGATCTTCCATCTCAACCAAACCAACTTCTTCGTTTTCACTCAAACACTCAATAAAATTTTTATTTTCAGTTATTTCTTCGTCACTTACAACTTCATCTTCAAAGAAAACTATATCGATAGGACCCTCTTCAGGTTCACAAATTATTTCTTCTAAGATAGCTTCCTTTTTCTTTCTCTTCTCTTTTTCCAATCGACTTTTGAACCATTGTTTAATTTGTAATTCTATATTATTAAGGTCTTGCCTTAATAACTTCGCACTTTCCTCTATCCCATCAATTCTTCCTAATTTGAATGTTGTTTTGACTTGTAATAGGATATCCTCACATTCACTCGTGTTTATCTCTCACTTTCAAATGATGTCTCACAATTGCACTTCAGAAATAGACCTAAACAAACATGCAATTCGCAATATTTTTTTTACTGTAATCAATAACGGAAATCAAAGATTTTTTTTCTTTTTTTTTCTACAATCAAGCAAATAGAAACAACAAACTCAAATTTAAAGGATAGTTAAGATCAAATGAAGACTAGATCTAGATTTGAAAGATAACACAAAGATAAATAAGAATTTATCTTAATCTAGGCTCTGATAACAAATGATGTAGAAACCGAAAAAAATAAAGAAAACAAGATATAATGGATAGTTAAGAATTTATCCCTTAGCTTATGCCCTGATACCAATTGATGTGGAACCCCAGCCTATATGCCAAACTAGAACGTCAACATACCATAATATGTGAACATATACAAGAATTAAATCCCCAATCTAAAGAATTCCCAAACAATATATGAATTAAAATGCTTATGATAGATTGATTAAAATAAAAAGAAATAGAATCAAGCATACATAACCATGCAATCCTGCTTAAGTTTAATTCTTCATGCAAAAGTAAGAATCAATAACATTAACTCTCACAAAGTTGGCAAAGCCAAGAGAAATAATCTCAAATCATTAATTAATCAAAAACTCTATATTCTTCTCTATAACAAAGTTTCAACAGTTTAAATAGCAAAGAAAAAGACGCCTATTGAAATAAAACTTCCTAAACAACTAAAATAGGAGATAATCAAAAGCTAGGTTTATCAAACCCTTACATTCATTTAATTAATTAAAAAGAAAAGAAACATACTAAAATTTAACTTCTAAAACAACTAAAATAGGAAATAACTAATAAAATTGGAAGTAATAAAACTCTATCAAAACTGAGCTCTTAAGCACTCGAAAGAGTGGAAATCCATTCCACCAAGTGGGCATTCTTCATCTAGTCACTCGATGGAGTGAGATTTCACTCTACGGAGTGTGTGCTTGTTGCCTTGCTTGCCTAACTTTGTAGAGTTGAAATCCACTCCATAGAGTGAGATTCCCCTCCACGGAGTAGATGGCTCCCGGACTAAACAAATCTTCACTTTGCTTCACCCCGAACTCCATTATGTTTCCTTGCTTTTGTAATCAGTCCTTAAAACATGGCTAAGCCATCCCTTTTATTGCCATTGTATTTGGTTTTTCTAGTTGTGCTCACATCAAGAGCTCAAATTAAGGTTAACATTGTTGCTCTCTCCTTCCTCACTAGATGCAAAACTCTATTTCATAATTGGTAAACCCTATTTGAGTCCTCCCAACAAAAATGAGTTCCTTTTCTGCCGACCATGTGGATTATGCCTAAGAAGACACTCAGATTTTAGGACAATATGCTACCAGGCTACCTAACCTAAACTCTCTTGGGGCAGTTGTAGGTACATCTCTTATGCTTATTGATAACAGTAGTAAAGATAGAATTGAAATTCAATCTGAAGATGCTGAAGATGATTTATCTGAGCAAGAGGGACTTTTAGATCGATACTTATGAGATGACTAATCTTTGTTCTCTATGTTGTTATTTAGGTTTTTTTTTCTTTCTTTCCTCTTTATTTATGTCTATCTTTAGTTGAAACTATCAGGGTACGAAAAGCCCTTCCTTTTTGCATATTATCAATTATTTTTTATAAACTTATAAACATTACATGGTGGTTCTTCTGGAACCACGAATCATTTGTTTGTTGGTTGACAAATGCATTGCTAAGATTGGATATCCTCGCTCTCATAGAGTAGAAGTTACAGGGTTTAGTATAGGCATCTGAATTCTTTGGCAAGAAGATTAGAAGGTGGAGATTTTGATTAATAACTTGCAGTTTGTCCACCTTCATATTTCTGATAAGAATGATTGTCTTTCTTTTTTCATGGCTATTTACGCTCATCTTGCTCTCTCTATCTGCAACAACCTGTGGCCTCTATTCTAGGACATCAATGCTTTTACTTCTCTACCCTGGCTTCTGATGGGAGACTTTAGCTCCTTATTATTTACCAATGAGAGGCAGAATGGTTCCCCCAATAGGACTGGCATATGTAGGCCTTTTGTGGACTAGTTTACTACTTTGAACCTATTATATTTTAGTTACAAGGGCCTAAATTTTACGTGAAATAAGGGTACTCTCCAAGAAATACTTGACAGAGGCTTGTGTAATAACTCTTGGAGACTTTCCTTCCCCGAGGGTACCATTAAGAATCTTGCCAGATTATCTTCAGACCATCATCTCCTCATAAATTTTAGCAGCTTTGTTCCTATATCGGGTCTTAGGCCTTTTAGATTTCTGCAAACCTAGCTCACTTACCCTAATTTCCACTTTTTTGTGGTGCATTTTTGGAAGGTGGAGAAGAATTTCATGGTTGCTGTTGAGAACTTCATTAAGGAGTTAAAGCTTTGGAATAACTCCATATTTGGCAATATTTTTCACCAAAAAAAGATCCAGCTCTCATCTTTTTGGCATTCAACATAGTCTTGAGCATGAGCCCTCTTATTTTTTAGAAGAGCTAAAAGTCTCTCTTAAAAATAAGCTGGAGAATATCATATTTTAGGAAGATTTATTATGGTTTCAAAAGTCCCATAGCAATCATATTAAGTGGGGGATAAGAACACATATTTCTTCCATTAAAGAACCATTAGAAGAAGAAAGAGGAATATGATTGAATTTTTATAGAATATGGAGGGCAATTGGTAGAGCAATCCAGAGGTTCTTTGTAATATGGCTATTTAGTTTTTCTCCAATCTTTATGCAAAAGATGATTTCTCTCACCCTTTTTATCATCTTAGAGGTTAGTTTCCTGCCCGTGCCAATGGTTTTACTGACCTCTCTAATAAGTTCTCGAATGAGGAATTTAGGAAGGCTTTGTTTGACATGAAACCTTAGAAATCACCTGGGTTGATGGTCTCCAAGCTGGGTTTTATCAAACTCAATGGCATAGTTGGTCTAGACATTTGCATTTAGGCCAGACGTGTTCTTCATAGTGGTCAAATGGATCTTAACATGAACAGACCTATTATTTACCTCATCCTCAAAATAGATATCCCTAAAAGTTTTTTCCATTTCAGATCCATTGCTCTTTGCACAGTTGCTTATAAGGTGATTACTAAGACTATAACCAACAAACTTAAGATTATGCCATCGCTAATTGGCCCTACTCAAATGAGCTTTATCCTTAGATGAAATATTATTGAGAATATTGTGGTTGCTTAGGAAGTTATCCATACCAAGAGGATGAAGAAAGGTAAATGGGGTTCATAGCCATTAAAGTGGACTTAGACAAGACGTATGAATGAATCAGTTAGGCTTTTCTTTAGGATACTTTGATAGTTGTAGGGCTTCCTAATGATCTTGTCAAAGTAATCATGAGGTGTTTGTCTGCTAACTCTATGCAACTTTTTTGGAATGGGAACCTTTCTAAACCTTTTAAGTCTTGTAGGAGTTTAAGGTAAGGATGCCCTTTTTCTCCCTATCTTTTTGTTCTTTGCATGGAGAGACTTACTCATGGTATCATTCAGGTAGTGAATAGCGGCAAATGGCATCCTATTCACCTTAACAAGAGGGGTGCTTTATTGAACCATCCTTTTTTCGTAGATGAATTACTCCTATTTACCGGGGCATATATGTTGTAGATGTGTATCATCAAAAAAGTTCTTGATCATTTTTGTACTATTTTCAACCAAAGAGTGAGCTCTCATAAAATTAATATTTTTCTCTAAAAATGTTTTTTCTCATAATAAATGTGCTCTCAGTTGTAATTTGGGGTTTGTAAAAATTTTAGACTTAGGAAAATATTTAGGAATACCTCTCCTTCATTTAAGAATGACTCATAGGCACAACGATTATATCCTAGATCGAATGAGGAATAAAATTATTGCTTGGAGCTCTTCTTACATCTCTATAACTAGTAGATTGACTTTGGCTCAATTGGTGTTTTCTACCATACCCACTTATGTTATGTAGGCTTCTATTATTTTCTCCATGTTATGCCAAGATTTTGAAAGACTTATCCACCATTTCATGTAGGGAGGGAGTGCTGACCGACGCAAGATGGCATTGGTGCTTTGGGATAGA
Organism: Excoecaria agallocha; assembly: GCA_037975025.1. Taxonomy (NCBI): domain Eukaryota; kingdom Viridiplantae; phylum Streptophyta; class Magnoliopsida; order Malpighiales; family Euphorbiaceae; genus Excoecaria; species Excoecaria agallocha. The sequence goes on from CM075813.1 coordinate 45,166,154, forward strand.
ATCGTTCAACCGAGGTTAAAAGGTGGTCTTACTTTTTGCAACCCCTCATTTTGAATTGTGCTTTCATCATGAAGCTAGCTTGGAGTTTATATTTTGGCTTCAGCCAACTATGGGTTCATGTAATTTCTTCAAAATACAAGTTCATAAGGGGGTCTAGTGGTTGCCCTGTTGCAACCCGCAATAGTTTTTCTCTATGCAGAGGCATTTATGCTAACTAGAATTTCACTATTAGCCATTTTATATGGTTTATGGGTAATGGTTTAACTATTATGTTTTGGTTTGACAGGTGGGTGCATGGCATTGCACCTTTTCTTTTCCACCTTGCCTCCTCACCTATTTTGGAGTACCTTATTGACAAAACAAGGGCTTTCGTTGTTGACATTACGGAGGGATAGAGATGGGATATCTTTGAAAAATTTTTCTCTACTGATGTGCTTGGCAAAGTCTCAACCATTTGCCCTTCTCCGTGTTTTGCAAGTGAGGACTCTATTTTTTGGGAACTCTCTTCTTCAAAAGACTTCTCTGTTAAATCGGCCTACTTATCTCTTTATGATCATGGAGTTGGTTTGTCAAATAATGTCATTTGGAGGATCATCTAGCATTTAAGAGTAACTCAATGTATTAAAATGTTTATATGGCTTACCTTGAACAATGGTACCTGATGAGCAATATGAAATGTAGAAGATGCCACTTCACCTTTTTGGGGTGTGCTATTTCTGCAGGAATTTTGAGGAGGATAGGTTACATGTCTTCTATGATTGTGTGTTGGCTATACAATTTTGGACTTTATCTCTCTTAGAGGACTACCTCTCCTCTTTCAATGCTGCCTCTAATTTTGAATCATGGCTTTCTTTTAATTAACAGGTGCAGGATTTTTCTATTGATAGAGTTTTCTTGCCTGAGTTATTTGTTGTTGGCCGTTGGTATATTTGGTTAAATAGAAACCAATTTATCTTCCAAAATTGTTGTAGGCCATCATTCCTCATGGTCAAAGATGCCATCTCCTTGCTTCGGTCTGCCAGGAAGCCCACCATCGAGCTGATTCTTTAGGTACTTCCATAGCCAATATGATTACTATTAGTTGGATTTGTCCCCTTACGAGCTTTGTGAAACTGAATTTCGATGCCTTAGTCCTAAACATAGGGGGTTCGCGATTTATGGTGGCCTCCTGAGTGATATCAATGGCAATGTTAAACAACCATCAGCAGATTAGATAATTCTTATCTAATTTTAACCTTATCATTGTTTTCACTTATCAAGATAAGATAATTTATGTTGTAACCATATTATCATTTTCTGTTGTAACTATCTTGGCTTATCATGTAAGTACTATATATATTCAATACAAATGAACAAAATGTGTGTTGATTCCAGAATACAAACCCATTGTTATATGGTATCAGAGCCATTAGAAGAGAATCAAAGCTTATTCTTTAATAGATCCATGGCCTCCCCTCTCCTAGACAATCATATCATCTCCTTTAATGATCCTTCACATCTTCCCACCAAACTTACCCACTTCAATTTTTTCGTTTGGAGAACTCAACTATACTCTGCACTTATTGGCTACAACCTTATAGGCTATGTTGATGGTAGCTATCCTAAACCTGCAGCAACAATTCAAGATCCAAAAGACAGCACTCAAATAATTCCAAACCTAGAATCCATTCTCTGGTATAGATAAGACCAACTCATTCTAAATGCCATTCTTGGAAGCTGTGTTTTAGAAATTCAATCTCACATTTCTTCTGCGTCCTCATCTAAGGAAGCTTGGGATCATTTATCTGTCCTCTATGCAAATAAATCTCGTATTCGCATTGTTTCTCTCAAGGAGAAACTTCACAACAATCTAAGAGGCACTTGCTCCATCTCCGAATACATGCAAGATGTTAGAGCCACTGCTGATGCCCTTTCCATTGTTGACAAACCCGTTGATGAGGAGGATTTAATTATACATGTACTCACAGGTGTTGGACCAGAATTTGCCCCTGTTGTTGTTGCTGCATGCCTACGAGATGCTCCAATTACTTATGATGAACTATTTGACAAATTGGAAGCCCTTGAATGAGACACCAAATCTTCAGCAACCACAGATCACTCCCCCATCTTAGCAACAACAAACAACACGACTCGTCAATCCAATCAAAGTCGACCATGGCATCCTCGTTCCACAAATAATTTCAATTGCACCTCTGGAAATAATTCTCATCGGCATCCATCTTCAGGTAGATCGAACTCCAATCGCTCCTCCAACTCCAACTCCTTTTGCAATTTCTGTGAAATACCTAGGCATCACAGCAATGAGTATCGCAAGCTGGCCAGATTTCTCAAACTCAATAATGTGCAGATCAACCCTATGCAGCACACATAAAATCATCCGCCTACTATCAATATGACATCTCTTTCCAGACCTACATCTCAACAATGGTTATTTGACACTGGTGCCTCACATCATGTTATTGGTGATGTGAATAATCTGCAAACATTTACAGACTATGGTGGTCCAGATGAGATCAACATCAGTGATAGTACAGGTTTGCCTATATCACACATAGGCATTGCTAAGCTTTTTCATCACAACACTTCATTTGCTTTAGATAATGTTCTGTGTGCACCCTTTATCAAGAACAATCTCATTTCTATTTCAAAATTCTGTAAATCAAATAATGTCTCACTTGAATTTTTTCCCTTTCATTTTCATGTGAAGGATTTGCTCACGGGGACGACAATGCTTCGCGGGGATAACATTGATGATATTTATTGTCTTTCCAATTCCCACCATCCTCAAGCTCATCACATTAGTACCACTCAACTCTTTGAATGGCATAGGTGCTTAGGCCACCCAGCTATTCCTGTCATTCGTTCTGTTATTCAATTTAGTAACTTCCAATTAGGTTTTTTGTCCAACTCAAAATTTCATTGTACCTCTTGTGCCTCGAATAAAAGTCATAAATTGCCATTTGCTGAAAATTCTCTTCGTAGCTCCGAGCCTCTAGAATTAATTTATTCTGATGTTTGGGGTCCTACAAATCTATCCATAAATGGTTTTCGGTATTATTTAATTTTTATGGATCATTTTAGCAAATATATTTTGCTTTACCCTATGAAAAAAATCTGATGTTGCAACTTTGTTTCCTCAATTTAAGTTACTTGTTGAAAATTTTTTTCACCATTTCATTATTTTGGCTTACACAGACAATGGAGTTGAACATCTCTCTCTTGTACCCATTCTAAACTCTCATGGCATCTCTCATTTTAAAACACCTCCATACACTCCTGAGCACAATGGCACATCCGAACACAGATACCGCCATGTGGTTGAAACAGGCTTGGCTCTCCTTCACTCTGCATCTCTCCCACTTTGCTACTGGTCTTATGCTTTCCAAACAACTGCCTACTTGATCAATCGTCTCCCCACTCTAGTTTTTGACCATCTCTCTCCCTTTCAGAAGCTCTTTCATCACCCACCTAATTACTCTCGTTTAAAGATTTTTGGTTGTTTATGCTATCCATGGCTTCGTCCATACACCTACTCAAAACTTTAATCCAAATCCACACCTTGTATTTTTCTTGGCTACTCAACCAGTCAGTTTACTTACAAATGCCTTGACCCAATCTCGAAGAAAATTTATGTTTCACGTCATGTTAAATTTTTTGAACACATATTTCCCATATAGGACAACACTAGACACTTTATGGACTCCCCGCCAGCATTGGATTCTTCATGTGTGGATCTCACTGTAAGTAATACTCTTATTCCCTCACCTCCTATTTTGATTTCCACTTTTTCCACCACTATCATTCCCACTCCGTACCTAACTCCTACTTCTCTCCCATCACCTACTGACCCACCCTCTTCCTCTCCCTCCACCTCTCATACCTCACGACCACCCACTTCTGCATCCCTTTCCCCTGCTTCCTCTCCCTCTACCGACCTACCCTTTCCCTCTTTCTCCCCCTCTCCTACTGCCTCCCATCAACCACCTTCTTCTAACCTCAGATCTCTCTGTGCTAGAAAACCAAATTCTAAGTACATTAATTCCAAGTTTGTCAATCACATCACTGCCCACCCAACTCCTCCCACTCTTGAACCCAATAACTTATCTGAAGCAATGAAGAATGAGCATTGGCATGCTGCTATGTCAGAAGAATTTGATGCTCTTATGAAAAATGGCATTTGGGATCTTATTCCACCTGGACTGTACAATCTTTATGGGTTATCGTTGGGTTTTTCGCATTAAGTAAAATATGGATGGTACAATTGCAAAATATAAAGCCCACCTCATTGCAAAAGGTTATCATCAACGTCCTGGTTTAGACTACTCTGAGACATTCAATCTAGTGTCAAAACGTACCAATATCCGTCTCATTCTCAGCTTAGCTCTCAACTATGGCTAGAAGCTTCGTTAACTAGATATAAATAATGTCTTTCTTCAAGATACTCTTACTGATGAAGTTTATATGGTTTAACCCCCTGGCTTTATTCATTCTTCACTACCCAACCATGTTTGCAAGTTGCAAAAAGCTATTTATGGTCTCAAACAAGCACCGAGAGCATGGTACCAAGAGCTCAAAGGGTTTCTTCTTTAATTTGGTTTCCAGAATTCAGTAGCTGACTCTTCCTTATTTATTTACAACAAGGATAAAATTTGCATCTACTTTTTGGTCTATGTTGATGATATAGTTCTCACTGGTAACAATGAAAAATTTTTGGAAAATTTTGTTCGGCAACTTAGCTGCAGATTCTCTCTTAAAGATCTTGGTATGTTGCATCAATTCTTACGAGTTGAAGTTATCCATACATCTGGAGGTCTCCTTCTATCTCAACATCGTCATATTAATAATCTCCTGGATGCTTTTTCCACGGCTGGTGCTAAAGAAGTTCATACTCCCATGTGCTCTACATCTCCTCTATTACTCAAAGATGGCTCTGCTCTTATTGATCCCACTCCCTATCGAAAACTGGTTGGTGGACTCCAATACTTATCTTTAACTCGCCCTGATGTCTCTTTTGCAGTTAATCGCCTATCTCAATTTATGCATTCGCCTACTGAAATTTATTGGACAACACTGAAATGAGTTCTTCGTTATCTTAAACACACAATCTTTATGGGCTTTTCTACAGAAGAACACTTCTCTACAACTCCGGGCTTTCAGTGATTCGGATTGGGGTGGTAACCGCGATGATGGTCGCTCAACTACGGCTTATCTCATCTATCTTGGCTCCAATCCCATTGCCTGGAAATCCCGACGTCAGAAAACTATTTCTCGATCATCTTCAGAGGCTGAGTACAAAGCTATAGTTGACACTACTGCGGACATTATATGGGTTCAAAATCTGCTTCAAGAATTAGGAGTTAAGCTGCCAATGACTCCTTTATATTGTGACAACACTGGCGCCACTTATCTTTGTGTAAATCCAGTTTTTCACTCCAGAATGAAACATATTTCTCTTGATTATCATTTTGTTCTTGAATATATTACAAATGGTCAACTCAAAGTTCATCATATCTCCACCAAAGATCAACTAGAAGATGTTCTTACCAAATCTTTGAGTCGACAACAATTCCTCACTTTTCACTCCAAGATTGGAGTCTTCAATGGAGCCTCAATCTTGCGGGGGCGTGTTAAACATCCATCAACATATTAGATAATTCTTATCTAATCTTAACCTTGTTATTGTTTTCACTTATCAAAATATGATAATTTTTGTTGTAACCATCTTATCATTTTCTATTGTAACTATCTTGGTTTATCATGTAAGTACTATATATATTCAATACAAATCAACAGAATGTGTGTTGATTCCAAAATACAAACCCATCGTTATAGGCAGATGGTGCTTGGGATTCATCGCTAACATTGGTTTCTGCCCCATACTTTTGGCAGAGATATGGGAATCTTCTATGGCCTCCGTAGGGCAAAAGAAGAGGGATTCACTCATGTTGTGGTGGGATGTGATAATAAGGTGACAGTGGATATGATATGTGGTTGCTGTGGTGTCAGCTCTAATTGTCTTTCTCTTATTAATTTTATTCGAAGGACTGCTAATGACTTCCTTGCTATTTCCTTTTCCCATATCCATAGGGAAGCTAATTTTGCTGTTGACTTCATATCTCACCTTGCCCTTCGAGTTATCATGTTATCCAATCAGCCCCTCAGGGCATTGAAGTTTAGCTTCACCATGATGTTATAAGCATTTTTTAGAATCGTTAGTTTGTCGTTTTGTAAGCTTTTGCTCGGTCGTTTGTACCAAAAAAAAATCCTTTGATTAAGGGAATCAAAATTATTTGCTTTTAAATTAATATCTTTACTAATTTTTTTGCTTTATAAATTTTTCGGTATTCAATTTGATATTTATTAAATTTAAAAAATTGATTAATTTATAGTGGAACCGTAGCTTTTAAGGTATGATGAGAATCAAAACTATTTACTGTTAAGAGAAACAGCACTTGGTAATACTAATTGCGGTTGAAAAAAGTGACGATGTTATTAAACAGTGGCAGTGATGGACAAGGAGTGAGTGAGCTTGAAAGTACCATTTTTGTCAATTATCTATCTGTATTTTGACTATTTTTATATTTTACAAAATAATTTCCTATTCTAAACAAATTTTCTATTAATCTATTAAAAAAAATCTTGATCTTTATTTATTATTTTGTTCTGTCCTTTTTTAGTTTTTACCAACCAAATTGTGGTAAGAAATCTTTCACCCAGACACTTCTCATTTGTGGCCCCAACTCTTCTTTTGCCAATGTGCTTCAATTGGTGGCTTTCCTCTTCTGGTGTACCTTTCTCTCACTCTTCAATTCATTTCTTTCTTTGTTGAGTTTTTTGCTTTTCTTTTCACTGTTAGGGTTGGCTTTCTTCATCCGATTCTTTCTTGATTATTTTAAGCTTAGTTTCAGATTCTTGCCTGATTTAGTTTTTGTTTAAAAACATTCCCTCTTAATGAATTCTACTTTGTTTCCTTTTCGTTGTTCAATTAATTTAAGGCTTCTTTTTACCTTTTTAACTACTGTACCTTTATTTTCCTTGATGAAGCTTCTGCTTTTGTGGATTCGGTAGCTGGTTTTGCTGTCGGCAAAGATCTGTTATTGATTTCTTCTTTCGATCGAGTGACATATATATATATTTTGGGTGTGATTGTTGGGTAGGGGAAGGAAAAAAGGAGAAATGGCAAGGCAAAAAATCCAGATCAAAAAGATTGATAATAAAACAGCAAGACAAGTAACTTTCTCAAAGAGAAGAAGAGGGCTTTTCAAGAAAGCTCATGAGCTATCTACTCTTTGTGATGCTGAGATTGCTCTGTTAGTCTTTTCTGCAACTGGGAAGCTTTTTGACTATGGTAGCTCAAGGTCCGTCTCTCTTCTCCATTTCCATGTTCTATCTTCTGTTTTTTTTTCTTCTTTATTTGCTGTTTTTCCCCTTTGAGAAAATAAGCCATTGGTGACCTCATTAATTGTTGAATCTTGAAATGATCATACTTAGGTTTCTTTAAAACCAACAAACCTGAAAAAAGAAGAGAATGGCTGATTTGTATAAATGAACATAGTCAGAATCTTTAGGTTTCCGTGAACAATATTTTAAATTAGTGGGAGTGTCCGTGAATAAATTTTTTGTTTCATATTTCATGATGCCTGTAATGAATCTTCTTGTCTTCATTCCCATCTTGACACATTATTATGCATACATAAATTTTTATACCAAATTTCATAACTTCTATACTTCTACTAAATTTGCAAGTTCAGAATATGAAAAAGCGGCAGCCATTGCTTAGATAGAGCTTTATCTGAGATTTATTTATAGATTCCACATTTCATATTAAAATATGTTGTGATTTGGATTTGGATGATATCATTTCCTTGTAAGGAGAGTATTTTTAGTGAGTAAATTCAGATCGTATTTTTCTTGGGCTGATTCATGATCTTTGATTTACAACATTTTTTCCACCTTATTTCATGAAAACAAGTGACGACATAGCCAAAACAATAGCTTGTTCAACGAAAATAGGATAAAATTAACCTTATTTTTTCTATATTTGCACTTTGCAATGCATACAAGAGCTTGATTAATGAAAACAAGTGACGACATACATATTGTTTTTGGCTGCAAGTGACGACATAATGCTTTGTCTCAAAGAACTGACGACATAATGCTAGTTTCATCTGATTTCTGGTAGGGAAAGGTCTCCAGTATATGTGAGAAACTAGTGAATGGTATGACTTTCAGAGTGTTCGTAGAGTTTAAATACTAATAATTTATTAAATTATGGATTTCATGTTGCAAAGTTAAAAATTGATAAATGCCGGTTTTTTCAATTAGAAAATAAGTAATGTTGAAACATATAGAAGTTGTTCATATGTTAATATATATGATTTGCAAGAACAGTATTCATATGTTGACAAAAGCAAATCTACTGTTCCACCCAATTCTTTTAGTACATGAATTTTCTTTACTACATTTAAAAGGTAATAGATATGCTTTTAGCAAACTCACATGAATTTAATAAAAAAAAATATCAAAATAATTAAGTGAGATAATAGGAATGCTTTTGTTAATATCAGTGCGCATATTGTCAAGTTTACATGAAAAATATGTTAATTTTTTCAATTTTAAGTGTATAAAACGTCAATAGGTATATAAAACGTCATTAATAAAATTGGAGGTATATAACTGATTTTTTTTTTTTTGCCAGATGTGTTTTAATGTCTTATACCAAAATAAATATGATGATGATAGACTGAAGTCACTAAACTATAAGAAATAAACCTAGGAATTTTACAATCATATAAATTATAATTTAATGTATTATTATATTTGCATTATTTTTTTAAAACATGAATACTATGTTATATACACTTTCTTTATAAATATTAATATTTGAAATTTTTATTATAAATATTGTAATGTGAAACCTATTAAAATTTATTCTTTTAATTGCTATTACCATCTAGTTCAACTCCAATAATGCCATGGTTGCACTTCTATCCTATAAACCTTTATTTTTATCAATTTTTTTTATGCAATGAAGCTCTGAAAAGTGAAAACCATGATAATAATCAACATATTTTTATATATTAAAAAGAAAAAAAAATCAAACTTTTGAGTGAACTTTGGCTTAGTTTTAGTCATAATATATAATCGCGTTTGCCAATTGGTTATTATAAAGTAAGATTAGGTTTGTACCTTGCTATTACCAAGTAAAAAAATTAATATTTTCAAAGAAGTTAATTAAAATAATACCTAGTTGTGTAAATATTGTTAAAGTGAGCAATTTAACCATCAAGAATTTAACTCAAGAATTAGATAATATCTTATTATTCGACGAGGCATATAGGAAAATAAAAGGATTTACTTTAATAAAGTTTAGGTTGATGAGAGATTGCCACCAAAATTTAGGTGTGTAATAGAATTATGTTTAATAAATTCAGAGTTTTACGTTATATTTTTTTTCTTAGAAAAGGAAATTAAAAGAAAATGGGTAAAATATTAGGTGAAACTTAAATCTTTAACAAATAATTTTGATTTCAGAATTAGCTTAAAAATTTATCTAAGAACACATTAATTTTGACTATTATGACTAGTTTAACCAACTTAAGGATTATGGACATCACCCTAATAGCCTCATGGAGAATGGTTATCAGATAAGTTTATGCCATTTGCCTTGAGGTCATCATCAGGAAAAATGATCACTAGCAAAACACATATAGAAAAATTTTCAAAAGCTAAACTTTACAATCTGAGTTGAACAACATTTTTTTTTTGACAAAACACAAACTTCATTAAAAAGAAGAAACATCAGCTAGAAGAGCTGAGTAAAAAAAAGAAGGGGGAGACATGTCCCAACACCCAAAATCAGACACTGAACCAGAGGCACGAGCTAAGATATGTGCACACTGATTCAACCTCTGAGTTGAACTATCATAATTTATCAAAACCCTGGCATTTTAAAAAAATTTCTTACAATTCTAGTTACTGTCTGTTTTCTTCTGTTATAAGCAATATAAATGACAGGGCCGATCTTGTTTTCTGCTTTTACAGTGTGAACCGGGTGATTGAAAGGCACAAGCTTCATCCAAAGAACCTTGGCAAGCTGGATCAACCTTCTCTTGAGCTTCAGGTCAGATATCATAACTGTTCGATAGCAAAGTTTCAGAATTCTTATAGTATATAATCATGTTTCAGAAAAGAAAAAAAAATTGAAAGAAGGGTTTTTCACCTCAATATTATCCTAACGGAAAAAATATATAGTTAGTTGCAATCTTTAACAATTATTTCATTTGTCTAAATTTAGTTCTTAATTTTTTATAGGTTAAATTTTATATAAAAGCAATTGAAAAATTGTTACCTTCTGCTTATTGCCAGTGCTCCATAACTATTGAGTTCCTCCAATTTAGGGTTATCGTTTGGATGTGTCTGGATATATAGATAGGATCATGAAATCTATTTTCATTTTTGATATGCCAATCTTTTTCTGCCAATGTGGTTCCCAGTTTATGATGCATGTGCTTATAGCATCTCAAAATCTCCTTTTTTAACCCTAATTGTACCAGTTGTTCCTTCAAATTCATCCATTACTTACTGGCTATCTTATTTATCTATATGTTACCCTAGCATTCCCATTTTCCTATTTTTTGTGCAGTGCTTGTTATATATCATTAATCATCAAATTTTTCATTCAGCTGATGAGCTTGTTGTAGGACATTATATGCATGTAAAGAAAATCATAGTTTTCCTCCTTTACGTCATTGTTCCTATTTTAATCTGTTACAGAATTAGTTATTGTAAATTAACTATATTTTATTTTCTTTTCTTATACAGAATAAAAAGTTTTCTAATTAGAATTTCTACACTTGTATAAATTATGTAATATTCCTTCAATTCAATATACGAAAAATATATCCTTTCCTTCATTGTTTTCATGGTATTAGAGCCTTTTATGTTTGATTTGGAGTTTTCTCTGAGCAATCAAGTGATTGCTATTCAGTAACGGTTTTGTTGGGTCATTGGGGTTTTGGATTTTTTCCCGAGTTTCGTTTCTGAGAGAAGGGAACTTGCTCTTCTCTGCTGTTTTGCTACTGTTTCGGGTTGGTTAATTTTTTCCGGTGACCCTCTTGCCTCACTGCCTACATCAAAGGGAGCGCAACCTGAATTCCGGCCGTCCCACAAAATCCGGTGAACAAACATTTGGCGAGTGGATGTCACGCGCCGCAACAGTCTCTGGCCTCTTCATCACGAGTCGACGTGTGGGAGAGCGTCTGACGGTCCTTCGATTTCACCTCCGGCATCGCCTGGTCATTTTCGGTCAGATCCCGGTGTTCTTTTCCAGCGGTTTTTCCTCTCGGTGGTAGTTGGTCTTCTTTGCTTCTTCGAAGTTTTGTTCTCAAGGTTCTGTTACTTCCTTTATTTCCTATTTCTGTGAATCTGTTATTGGGTATCTTGTGTTGGAAGTTAAACATTTGTTTTGGCTATGGACATTGGGTTCTCGATTGCTGCCTTATTGTTGCTTTTATTATTTATGTGAGTTATGGGTGATCATAAAAGTATTAAGCAGACTGTTAGTGAAATCATTCTTTTGTCTAAAATTATAAAAGAAAAATTATATGGATCTAATTATCTTGATTGGAGCCGAACGATTAGGATCTATTTTCGTAGTATGGATAAAGATGATCATTTAACTGATGACCCTCCTACTGATAAAATTAAAACGCAGATTTGGATGAAAAATGATTCTTGATTACTTTTACAGATTCGAAATTCAATTGAAAGAAATGTGCTTGGCTTAGTTTCTCATTGTGAGCGTATAAAAAAGTTAATTGATTATTTGACCTTTTTATATTCTGGGAAAAGAAATGAGTTTCGTATTTATGATTTTTGTAAAGCCTTTTATTGTGCTGAGAAGGAGGCAAAATCACTCACTACTTATTTTATGAAGCTTAAGAAAATTTATGAAAAATTAAACATTCTTCTACCTTTTAGTGCGGATATTAGAAAGCAATAGACTCAGAGAGAAAAAATGACAGTAATGAATTTTCTGATTGGTTTGCCATCTGAATTTGAGACAGTTAAATCTCAAATTCTCTCTGATTTTGAAATTCCTACTCTGGAAGATGTGTTTAGTAGGTTATTACGTGCTGATAATGCTTCCTCTAGTCAGCTCAATATTGCTTTTGTTACCGGAGAAAGTGGAGGTGATAATGGTAAAAGAAATCTACTGAAGGGGGGAAATAGACCTTATGATAATCGAAATACTAATATTGTCTACTACTATTTGACAGTACTTGTTATGTTCGAGATGTACGTCCTCATGTTATCAAACTTGATCCTAAGGCATTGAAGTGTGTATTCTTGGGATACTCGCGTCTCCAAAAGGGATACAGATGTTACTCTCTTGATCTGCAGTGACATTTGGTTTTCGCAGATATGGTCTTCTTAGAAGATAAACCTTTTTTTTCATCTCCATCCTCTCTTCCAAGTCAGGGGGAGGAAGATGAGTGGCTCATTTATACAGTGACATCTTTCCGAGAATCGGTTGATGTGTTTACTGCATCTTCTGGTACTGAGTAGATAACAAGTGGTAATCCTTCAACATCAGCAAGACCACAAATTGTTCAGGTCTACTCTAGAAGAAGAGACACCAATGATACACGTCTCACACCAGTACCTTCGTCATCTGATCCTGCTCTTGCTGACCCCGATCTTTCCATTGGTTTTCGTAAAAGTACACGTAATTGTAAATTCACTTATTCCATTGTTAATTTTGTTTTCTATGATCACCTGTCTCCCTCGACATGCTTTTTAATTGTATCTTTAGATTTTATATCTATCCCAAAGTCAGTTAAGGAAGCCTTGAGTCACCTTGGATGGTATGATGCTATGATTGAGGAGATGTATGCCTTGGATACAAATAATACTTGGGAGTTGGTGCATTTACCAGAAGGAAAGAAGGCTGTGGGTTACAAATGAATCTTTACAGTCAAAGTTAATCCGGATGGTTCTGTGGTTCGGCTGAAGGCTCGACTTGTTGCTAAATGATATGCACAGACTTATAGAGTAGATTATTATGACACTTTCTCTCCAGTTGCCAAATTGAGTTTTGTTCGTCTTTTTATCTCTTTGGTAGCTTCTCATCATTGGCCCTTACATCAACTTGACATTAAAAATGCTTTCCTTCATAGTAATCTTCAAGAAGAAGTCTATATGGAGCAACCACTCGGCTTTGTTGCTTAGGGGGAGTATGAGAAAGTTTGTCATCTCAAAAAGTCCTTGTATGGATTGAAGTAGAGTCCTCGTGCCTGGTTTGGTAAATTCAGTGAGGTTTTCCAAGAGTTTGGGCTAAAGAAGAGTCAGTGTGACTACTCTGTTTTCTAGACAATCAAAAGATGGTATTATTCTTCTTGTGATTTATGTTGATGATATTGTGATTACAGGGAGTGATTCTGCGGGTATCTTTTTACTTAAATCTTTCTTGCATCGTAGATTTCACACTAAAGACTTGGGTCAGTTGAAATATTTATTGTGAGTGAAAGTGACAAGAAGTAAGAAGGGAATTATTCTATCCCAAATAAAATATGTTTTTGACTTGTTTGCAAAAACAAGAAAATTAGGAGCTAAACCATGCGGTATTACTATGATTCCTAGTATACAACTTACAAAGGATGATGGTGATCCTTTTGATGATCCAGAGAGATACCGAAGGTTAGTTGGAAAATTGAATTATGTCAACGTAACTTGTCCAGGTATTGCATTTGCACTGAGCATTGTCAATCAATTTATGGTTGCTCCTACGATCAAACATTGAGAAGCTCTAGAGCATATCTTATGTTATTTAAAAGGTGTTCCTGGACTAAGTATATTGTACAGTGATCATGGGCATACTCGCATTGAGTGTTTTACAGATGCTGATTGGGTGGATTCTAAGATTGATAGGAGGTCAACAACAGGCTATTGTATCTTTGTTGGAGGAAATTTAGTGTCTTGGCGAAGTAAGAAGCAAATTATAGTATCCAGATCTAGTGCTAAATCCGAAGATAGAGCTATGTCACAGTATGTATGTAAAATTTTGTGGATCCATCATTTGCTTGATAAAATTGGTATGAATCTCTCGTCTCTAGTAAAACTTTGGTGTGATAATAAAGCTGCTCTTCATATTGCTTTTAATTCAGTGTATCATGAACAGACTAAACATATTGAAGTTGATTGTCACTTTATTCGTGAGAAAATTCAATATAATGTCATTTCAACAGAATATGTGAAGACAGGAGAATAGTTGGGTAATTTGTTTACTAAAGCCTTAAATGGCTCTCGAGTTAATTATTTGTATAATAAGCTGGGCATGATTAATATCTATGCTACAACTTGAGGGGGAGTGTTACAGAATTAGCTGCTATAAATTAGCTATATTTTATTTTCTTTCCTTGTACAGAATAGAGAGTTTCCTAGTTAGAGTTTCTATACTTCTATAAATTCTGTATTCTTCCTTCAATTCAATATACGGAAAATATATATTTTCCTTCATTGTTTTCATAATCCAAACTTTGGGATCATCTATGTTTTCATCATTGCCTTCTTGCCAAATTCAATGTATTGTTGCTAAGAAAGCAACCCTTCATCTTGGGGCTTCCTACAAAGCCAACTAATTTCACATCTCTAACACAAAGGTCTTCTCTTGATGCCCAATTTCTTTTGAGCACCTGCGATGAAAGAACAAATGTGCTACATTCTCTTCACTATTACCACATGAACAGCGCATATATGTGTAAGACTTGATTAAAACTATTGAGTTTCTACTGTATTTTGTCTTCTCTTTCAGCGCATATATGTGTCTTTTTAGCTTTCTCACTCGTTGCATGTATATTCATGTTTTTGGAGCAGGAAGTCTTGAAATGTAATTTTTATGCTGTTAAAATTTCTAAGATAGCATTTTTTTTCATTAAAAGCAATTCTTTTTCTTGTTTTAGCTTGAGAATAGTAGCCTTGCAGCTCTGAGCAAGGAAATGGGAGACAGAACCCAAGAACTGAAGTAAGAATTGCAGGCCTTCTAATTTATAGTAAAAAAATAGATGCAAAGGTTGGCAGACAATGCTAATAAATAATTCATTAAATGACAGACAGATGATGGGAGAAGAGCTACAAGGATTGAACATTGAAGAACTAGAACAATTAGAGAAGGCACTTGAAGGTGGCTTGAAACGAGTTATGGATGCAAAGGTTTGTGCAAAGTTGCATTTCCTATATACCCATTTGTACTTGATTTTATTTCTTTTGTTGTGGTGTTTTTCTTTTTGGTGTGTGTGTTTCAGGGCGATGTAATGATAAATACAATCAATGGCCTAAAAAGAAAGGTGAAATTCCTTCGTTTATAATTCTACATTGAGCTAATAGATTCCTCTATTGGAATATGGGACTCTTTCTCTCTACTCACAATTATTATTTTACTGCGCTATTTGTATACGGAATTATCATGTACCCATATATTTTTCTTTCATTAAGAATGACCTAAAATGATTATCATGAGTGCTGCTGATTTAGTTACAGAAATAAATTTAAAATTTCTCTCCTGGAAAACAGTAGGAAAATGCAAGTTGATGTCTTGATGGTTCCACAGATGGAAGTGGTGAGCGTAAGTAGTAGAAAATTTGTTAATATTGGTTTTAAAATAATGCTATCAGCATTATATTACTTGAAATTCTGGATTGGTGAAAAATGGATTCTCTATATTCATAACCTAAGGTAATTTCATGTTGGTGTGTCCATTTATGGTCGTATAAATATTAAAGTAGACATAAAAACACCAGTTTTTTTTTATAATTAGGAGAACTTATGTTCGGTTCATCCGCTTAGCACTATTTCTTTATCAAAAAGTAATTCTTCGATGATTATTATTATTATTATTATTATTTTTATAAACTTGTCTATTTGTTACTTTTAATTGGTTAATGTGTCATTGAAATGATTATTATCATTTAAAGATGTTTAAAAGTAATAAAACAAGCAAGTTTAGATGCGTATAGAATTTTTAGAAGAGCTAAAGCCTTCCAATGACTTCCATTTTTCTTTTTTTGCTTCAAACCCTACCTTCACACCTCTTCTTTCTTTGTAATTTCTTTGCAGGAAGAGCAACTAATGAAAGAGAACGAGACGCTAAAGCAACAAGTCTGTGAGATTTCTTATTTTTCAGTCTCTTTTTGGCTTGTTAGATGCTTGCACTTCTGAGTTTATTTTCTGTGTGGCAGATTACGAATATGCCAAAAGACAGGCTACATTTGCTTGAACAACGGCAGTCATCTTATTCAATGTTGACTTATACAAGCGCGTCGTTAGATCTTTCTCAAGACTTTGAAGGTTCCTATGATTTCCTTAGATTGGGGTAAACTTTCAGCATTTTAAAGGTAAATTAAAGTAAGTATTTTAAATTCTCATCAAACTGAATTCAATCACACATATATATGCTCAGTTCTTACAAGCTGTATAGATAACATAAAAATGTCAATATGACACGTGGGATGAGAATGCTTCTGTACTTAATTAGTATAATTAATGGCTGTAGTAAAATATTCTCCTTGTATCTTAAGATTAATTTTCAATAACATTCCAAAAATGATGACAATTGACCTCATGTTGGATATTGCAGTTAGAAGGGAAGCTGTCTTTCGTTTTGCTTCTTTCAACTGTAAATGGAAGAAAACTCTTCTTGGAAACTGAATATGCATGATTATTCTGGTGGCTGAAAGCAAGGCGTTCAGAGATATATGCTAGGTTTACGGTAGCATCATATATGAAAAGAAATATTAAAGGCTCTCTCTCTCTCTCTCTCGTCCTATATTTGTAGATATCCTATTTGGAGATGCACTTTTACACCTCTTTTTTATATAAGCCTATGTGGCAAAGAATAAAAAGCAAATTGCATTGCGAAATAGATCAAATTTCTTCATTTTTTATTTGTGTATTTTCTTGAAGTTCTGCTCTAATTGATGTTCCATATTGTTGAAAGCTGAGATAGCTTAGGTGTCCATGGGATTTGCTAATCCGTGAATGCCCGAGTTTTCTTTGTTTGATACTGGTATAGTAGGAGTTGTTGCAGCTTCTCTTTTGTTTCATGCTAGGCTAGGGACGTAGGACCATCTTCATATTGGGATTATTTTAGCTTAGCATAGATATGTAAAGCTGTAATTAGACATATGTTTGTGTAGCTGGTAAAGTATTCATACATGACAATATGACATTGCAGGTTTATATGGTCTGTTCATATATTCATTGATTATTCTTAGGTTGTCTTGCCTCAAGATTCTCTGAAGTTTGTGCTATGCTATATTTTGGCAAAGGACTGATGTCATGGTTGATTCTTCTTCTTGACATGTGCATTGTGAAAGGCATGATTAAATCTTTCGTCTCGCTTGTTACCGCGCAATAGTAAATATTTTCTTTGTTATTTAAGTTAAATGATTAGTATGTTGTTTTATCATCCCTTACACAAGCAGGTTTCTCTATTAATATTTGCACATTGGATTCCTAGCTCCAATCTTTTCATTCAGTGGTTGCTACAGTGAGGTGTCTTCATTTTTATTTGCAGCTATATGTGAAGGGGTTAATATCCTACCCAGACTAGACAAGATTTTGTTGCAGAATACTCGAACCAGTTCACTGTAGGATAGAGATGAAGGGTATTATGATGAAAGATTTGCTCATCTTTTTGTAGAACTTTTGCTGAGCAGCTATTACCTTATTATTTCAGTTCTTATTATTTTGTGCTTCGTGAAGTTCCCAGCAACAAAATTCCTAATGCATAGAAGTAATATCCTCCTATTTTTCTTGGTATGTTTAATGAAGATTGTGCAGCAGTTTTTAGGGACAATATCTTGACTGTCCGGGACAGATATATGTTTTGACTTCTAATGCTTAGAATTCAATGTGCAAGGATCAAAAGAAAAATTTGATTACCTGGCCTATCATTTATAGAAAGCCCATTCAGCCTCAGGTAGAGTGGTTTTCTATTTCAGACACTTTGGTCTTGGGAATTGAATGTTAATTTATTGTACAGTGTAGTTTCCAAAACTGACTTATTTTAGGTGAAAAATGAAAATGAATTAGAAGGCGGAAGTGCTCTATTTTTTAGTTCTTTTTCCCCTTATTTGGGTGGTTGATTGTTTCAATGTACTAATTTTCCTTGTGAATGCTCCTATTTCATCCTGAAGTAATATTTTTTTGGGGGGTTAACCATCTGTTATATAAGTTATACTTAAATTTAAAAAATAAGTTGAAGAAAAGGGATTAAAATAAAATTATGAGAGGATAAAACTGCTTATTTAATAAATAAATAAATAAATAAAATTATATATATATATATATATATATATATATATATATATATATATATATATATATATATATATATATTGCCTCTCGTTCTACCTAAATGGGTGCGCCACTTTTTTCTTATTAAGATGTATATTCTGCTGTATATTCTCAGTACTTTTCACGTGTATATTTGTAGTCTTTTAGCACAACTCAACTTCTATTGTACCTATATAAATTCAGCTCTGCAACATTAATAAGATACATATGATTGTTTCCTAACATGGTATTAGAGACTAACCAGAAAAATATCATAACAAACTAAACAAAACCATCATGACTACTGTTGCTGCACCTTCTCTTCCTACCACCGCAAATCATCACTCCTTTGTTAAGCTCACTAGCAAGAATTATCTTGCTTGGAAAATCCAATTCCTTCCATTACTGAACTATCAAAACCTTACTGACTATGTTGATGGAACTCTCCCACGCCTAGCCTTAAAAATCGCAAATCCAGAGAAACCCATCGAAACAATCCCAAATTCTTCCTATTCTACATGGTTTCAAAAAGATCAAATGTGGCTTTTGTCTTCTCTTTTAGAGGAAGTTTTTCCATATTTCACTGGGTTGACATCCTCCACTGAAGTCTAGAGTGCTCTTGCTAATACTTTTGGTGCCATCTCTCACAATAGACAACTGCAACTAAATATTGAATTACAGGAACTAAAGAAAGGAGTTATCTCTGTTTTTGCCTATCTTCAGCCCGCCAAATTCCTTGTTAATGAATTGGCATCTGCTGGTCGCATCATGACCACAGCTGAGTTCAATGCAATTGTCTATCGTAATATTGAAAGTGAGTATCATCCAATCATTATTGCATTAAATCTCAGACTTGACCCTATTTCTTTTAATGAACTTCACAGCCATTTTCTTGTTCAAGAAATCTTGCTTAAGAGTCAATACGAGCCCCCTCTTGCCAATGTTGCTCAGCGCACTGGTTCTTCTGTGCCTCTCTCACCTTTACCAGGATATAATTCAGGCAAAAATCAAAATAGGAATCGGGGCCCCTTCCAGATACGTAATATGCAAAACCACACTGCTGATCAATGTTGTAGGAGCTATGATTTTAATTTCTCCAATTCCAAAAACAACACACCACATCCGCAGTCTCCACAAGCCCACTTTGCACACCAGTACTACCATCCTCAACCATGCAATGACTTGATGCAGCCATGGGTTGTGGATTCAGATGCAAACTACCATATGACTCCAGACTTATAAGCTCTTCAAATTCCTCAACCGTATCCAGGAAACGATCAGATTGGCATTGGCAATGGCCAAGATTTGCATATTTCTCATGTTGGTAAAGGTCTATTATCTCTTCCTTCTTGTCATCTCAAACTAAATGAGCTTTACTGTGTACCTTTCTTAAATAAAAATCTACTTTCAGTTTCTAAGTTTACCCGTGACAACCATTGTTGTATTAAATTTTGGCCTACCTTCTTTCATGTTAAGGATCAAGTGACCAACAAAACCCTCCTCAAGGGTCGGCGTGAAGCTGGTCTATATGTCCTCCGACCATCTGAAGGTAAAGAGGCTAACGTAGTAGCCACCTTTTCCTTTCAAGATTGGCATCGAAATTTAGGTCATCCACATTATAAAATTGGGTCCAAAATCATTCAAGAAAACAAATTAGATTCTTTTAATTCTTCTTTATCTACTGTTTGTTTGGCTTACTGTATGGGCAAGTTGTCTAGGAAATCTTTTCCTCAAATTGTTCATACAACAAAGTCTCCCCTATAACTTATTTATTCTAATGTTTGGGGACCTTTTCCCACCTTGTCAAATGCTGGTTTTCGATATTTTTTTTTATTTTTGTTGATGATTTAACTTCATTTTAGTTGGATTTACTTTCTCAAAAATAAATATGATGTATCTCAATGCTTTGTCAATTTTAAAACAATGGTTGAAAAATCATTTGATTTACCACTCAAAGCTCTTCAATTTGATCGGGGGGGGGGGGATATATAGCTTTATCTTCATTTCTTCAGAAAAATGCATTTTACATAGACAAGTATGTCCATGTACGTAGCCATCAACAGAATGGATTTGCTGAAAGAAAAATTCGACATGTTGTTGACACAGGTTTAACTCTCCTTGCCCATGCAAAAATATCATTTTAATATTGGTGTCATGCCTTTCAACATTCAGTTTTTACAATTAACTTGATGCCTACACAGGTTTTAAATCATCAATCTCCTTATTTTAAACTTTTTGGTAAAAAGTTTGATTATAGCTCGTTGCACATTTTTGGATGCACAGTATATCCATTACTTCATCCATACAATGCTCATAAATTCACCTTTTGCAATAAACCCAATGTTAACTTAGGTTTCTCCAATTCTTACTTCGGGACTCTATGTTCGGACAAAGACAAAGACGTGATTTATATTGTAAAATACATGGTTTTTTATGAGACTCATTTTTCATTTGCCAATTATCCAAAGGCTGCATCTGATGTCTCTTTGCTGCCCTCAGCTTCTTTTAGACGTTTGGCACAGTTCCACTCCAACTTTACTAGGTTTGGTCCCTTATCCTTATCCTACCTCTTCTAATTCATCTCTATCTGATTTTTCTTCCTCATGTTCTCCTGTTCATCCATTTCAAGATGTTAGCAGCCCCATAAATAACTTCAATTCACCTCAAACTCTTGATTTACCTATCCAACCCATTCCTCTTCCATCCTCATCCACTTCCAACAACTCAACTCCCTCCTCATCTCCAATCTTATCTCAATCAGCTACTGGATTAAATCTAGTAGTTGATCTCTCTAAGTATTCTTCATCCACAACCACTTTTTATCGACCAATAACCCACAGGAGCCATACCATGACCTTGCGGCCTAACCCCAAGCCCAAATAACTCTTTTACACATCTAAACCTAATATGAAAAAAATCACTTCCTCATAAGCCTAACCCCTCCTTCTTGAATACTGAATCTGCCACCTACACATAGGCCAAAGCCCATTCCTATTGGAGAGATGCCATAAAGTAAGAGTATGATGCACTCTTGACAACCCAAACTTGAAGCCTTGTACAGTGTCCTCCCAATGCCGATATAGTAAGAAATAAATAGGTCTACATAATTAAAAGGAAGCCAAATGGGGCAGTTGATCGTTATAAGGTCAGTTTGGTTGCCAAAGGCTACCACCAACAGGCTGACATTGATTACAAAGAAACCTTCAGCCCTGTTGTTAAGGCCACTACAATTCGAACTATTTTAGCTTATGCTATCATGCAAGGCTGGCCTATTAAACAATTGGATGTGTCAAATACCTTATTACATGGATTCTTAGATGTGTCTATCTATATGGACCAATCGAGAGGTTTTATTGATGAAACTCGATCATATCATGTTTGCAAGCTCCGTAAATCCCCCTATAGGCTTAAGCAAGCTCCTCAGACCTGGTTTGATCGCCGAGAAAATTTCTCTGGTCTATCGATTTTATCACTTCTAAATCTGATCATTCTCTTTTCATTTGTAATACCAATGGTGTATGCTTATTTATTCTTGTTTATGTGTGTAACACCCACTAATACAAGCATATTAAATGTACGTATTGCATACCAGCCTAACTTTAAACATGCAATAGTACAGATTTAACACAACTTCAAAAATACGGGTAAAATTTGTTTCTTAATTTTACTCAACCAATTGCAATCTTGATACCAAATTTACCTGCTTAAATATCACTTTATTTAACTTAGATACCTAAATACAATATTCTTTTATTAGCCATGTTATCAACTAGCTGATTGACCTATAATAGTCTTAAATATTATTCATTTGATCAAAATTTCGGCAGCATAACAACTAAAAACTTAACAATCCAAAACCTGTAATTCGAATAAATACACAGCCCAATTCAAGGGCACCACAATCTTAATTTATAATCCATCAATCTCCATTCATATCCATATTAACAATATAAAGTCCATCATTTATATCTATCTAATCCAATAATATAATGTGTTCGTATACATGCCATTATAAGATCAAATATTCAAAATTAATAAATGTACAGGATCCTAAAATCCTATTAACATGTTTATCCAAAAGAACATTCTTTACTTGGCTTGCTTCAAAAAGCGAGGTGAACTTGCTCCAAATACCGTTAACAACCTAAATGCAGTCATTAGCACTACATGCTGAGCTTAAATACGCTTAGTGGTGTTTACAATTCTAAAGATTTCCAAAGAACCATTTTTATGCATAATAAACATAACAACATATATTTATAATTAATATCTTATTTGATGCCATTTAATCATAAAATCCAATATAACAATTTATATCACTTATAAACTAAATTACAAGTCAAATTACAACATAATCAATCAATAAATCTTTCTAGAGACAAATTAGAAAATAGTCAATCAATTAATTATATTAGAGATATATTATCATAAAATCTCTAAATATTCATTCATCTCAATCACTTATGCCCATTTAAAATACTTATGGCATGTGACATATAATATATAATATATAATATATCACTGTATTATGGAAAACCATTCCGAATCTGCCATAGTAAAACAAGTCACCATGATTTACACTGTACTATAGGTATCTTTATGGCTAGTCAACTATATCCTAAGCTAGATTTGACTACCAGACTATTACTAAGGGCAATTAATTATTCAAATTCTTCAATTTTCATTTAAACACAAAATATGAATTCAAATCGCCATATTATGTCATTTAGGATACCAATATGCTCACATAGTATCTTACATTCGTCAATTATTTTTACATTCGTCAATTATTTTACTCATCAATTTAACATTAAATCAGTAAATATTAAACTCTAATAACAATTATACTATAATTTCACTTTAACGTTCAATATTTCACAATGTTTATCATATACATAACTAATCATATACATACATTTCATTGCCAACTCGCTTTTTTATATTACAGTAACAACTTCTAACTTACATTAAGCCATATCACTGGCACAAAAATTTTTCAATCATATTTCACGTTTATTCAAATATCAATCATAAACCATATTCCATTTCAAGTTCATATATTTACACTTTTTTATATATACATTTATCATCAATAATATTCTATATCACATATCCATGTCAATTATTTTTATTCATTATTAGGTGGATAATTTATATAATAATCCTTTATATCTTTAATTATGTATCATTCGGCCACTATATCCCTTATACCACATTATATTTCTTTTCCATTAATTTCTATTTCCATGCCACCAATCATTTAATTATACTCCAATTACACTATTATTTCACGTTAAAATAATCAAATAAACCTCATTTAGCTAATATAAACCACAAAACATGTTCATATGCATTTTTATAGCTTAACATTTAATAATTAACGAATATACATAAAAATATTCTTATACATTCAATTTGACCATCATGCAATTTTTACTCAAGAATTCATTCATTTTTTTAAACCTTATTCATATATTTGATTTAATTACTTAATTTTGCATTCAAACACATAATATGAAATCAAATCATCATATAATAACATTTAGGGTGCCAATGTGCTCATATGATATTTTACATTCAATCAATTCTTTTCTTAACAATTTCAATATCAAAAATCACTAATTAAATCGCATTAAACATTAATTAAACAATAAAGTCATTTTAACTCTACAATTTCTATAATTTCTACTATATACATAATAGTATATTTCACATTAAATAATCAAATAAATCTCATTTAACCAATATATACTACAAATCATTTCTATATGCATTTAATAGCTTATGATTAACAATTTATCAAAAATACACATTGATATACTTGGCTACCTAATTCGGCCTAGACAACCCTTTTTTTAACTACAAAATTTGTTTTTCACTCAATAATCACCTAATTAACTAAATTAAGTCTTACTTATCATGCTTATAACATTTAATTTCATTAAACCATATAATACACCGATATAAACATGTTTATACATTTCGGTCAACCCATTTAATCCTCCTAACACTTTTTTTTCCATCGAATATTAATTAACTAGAATACCACTTAACTAACATGTAAACTAAATTAATTAACATTAAATCACAAATTAAATCTTTATCCCTACATGAATAATTTGTCAACCCTCACATTTTTCCTCTAATTTTTCTACTTCATCATTTAATCATCAATTAAGCTAGAATATACGTTAATTAATATATATTCACAACAAATAGCCTCAAATTACAAATTAAATCCTTAAACATTAACATGAACAATTCGGCTAACATAGGTAAATCACCATCCAAACATTTTCTTTTAAATTAAACAATTCAAAACCTCAATTAACACTTTTGTAAACATAATTCTACGATCAAGTTCAATTTAACATACAAAATTTATTAAAAACCCTAAGTTACATAACCAAATTTTCAAAAAAAAAAATCAATAAAAATCCATACAATTTGTAACCACTTACCTCAAATCACTTTCTCCTTCAATAAACTTCTTTCTCTTTCCCTTTAACCCTTGAAGAATCTCCTTCTTCCTCTTAAATCCACCATGGCCAAAACACCTATAAGGAAACCAACAAAATCTCACTTCAATAACTCAATTAAACCATAAAAATTCAACTAAAAACAACTTATTCTAGTTAAATGATTAAATCAACTAGAAACCATTAATTTCACTTACCTTTAATTTGCCCAAAAACCTAACTTTCTTGATTCCTCATTTAATTTTCACCAAAACTAGAAATTAGAGCTGCCATGACCTTCATTAGGGCTGATAACACTTGAAATGCTTGGATTTAAGGAAGAAATTGGAAGAAAATTAAGAAATCAATATGGAAAGGAAGAGAAAAGTGCTTCGGTTCTTGAGGGAGAGAAGGAGAACGAGACCAACTGGAAATTTTAGGTTAAGATACAAATTCTTGGGCTTATATAGTGAGGTTTTGAATTGGTTTAAGGTACAACCAAATTAGGCCAGCCAATCCAAAACTCAAACAACTTTTATGGCCCAATTTGAAATCTTAAATTAATCTTCTCTCTTCGCGAGCTCCAATTCTCCCAAAATTAATACCAATATTCAAACATATATATAATAGGTTACATTTAAAATTTTAGCCCAAACGGAGTGCGTTTTCTATCCGGTTCACTTAAATCAGTCCGATAGCTCAAAATTTGATGTTACTATAAAAATTAATTTTTACTGCCAAAAAATTTTATACATTACTTAGAGTCTATCCATGCATTTAGATAAATTTTTATAAGTCAATAACTATTTTTAAAGATCCGATCAAAGTACTATTTAAACTGAAAAGGACCATTTCTCATTTATAGCATTTGAATATCTATTTGACCTCTAATTCACTTCAAATTTTAACCTCGGACTAGTTGTAATCAATATTTTTTTATGGTCAAATAAAATATTCTTCATCTATGGGTATATTTAATACCCTGATTACACTGACCAATACAAAAAAATACTACTTACATCTAATCTAGTATTTAAGCCATTACAATATGGATGACATCCTTGTTATTGGAAATTCTATTTATGTTGTTACTGGCGTTATAACTAAATTACGGGATGAATTTCCAGCTAAGGGCCTTGACAACTTATCTTATTTTTTGGGCATTGAGGCCGTCCGCACCTTTTATGGTCTTTTCCTCACTCAACACAAGTACTTGTGTGATCTTTTGGACTCCTATGGGTTCGACAATGTTAAGAGCTGCCACACTCAACTTACCACATCCCTTCCCCTAGATAGCTTTCCTTTGCTGGATGGAAAACCGTTTCGACAAATTCTTGGTGCTCTCTAGTATGCAACCACTATAAGGTTTGACATATGCTTTGCTGTTAACAAACACTATCAATTCATGCACTCCCTAACTAAGTGTCATTGAAAGGCCTTGAAGTGCCTATTGTGCTACATAGCGCACACCATTAACTCGGGCATTCTCTTTTGTGCAGATTCCTCCTTTGACTTGTAATACTTTCTGATAGTGACTAAGGTGGAGATCAAGATGACATGCATTCAACAAATGGCTATATATGATGTGTACCTAGGGAAGAACATCATCTATTAGGTTGCCAAGAAACAATCAATTGTTGCTCGCTCCTCAATGGAATATAAATCCCTTGTAAATGGCACAGTTGAGCTACTATGGATTCAATCCTTACTAAATGAACTTGGTGTGCCTACGCCTTCTCCTATTCTTTGGTGTGACAATATAGGTGCTATTTACTTATCTTAAAATCCAGTTTTTCATGCTCGGACTAAACATATTGAGCTTGATTTTTACTTTGTTCATGAACGAGTAGCAAGTGGACAGTTATAGGTTAAGTTTTTGGCTACTGAAGATTAAATTGGTGAGATTTTCACCAAACCTATGCCTTTCCCTCGATTTCTATTCTTGCGGGATAAGTTATTTTTGGAACCTTGCCCAACATCGATTTGATGGGGGGGTAATATATATATTCTACTATGTATTCTTTATACTTTTCACATGTATATTTGTAGTGTTTAACTCATCGTTACTTCTATTGTACCTGTATAAATACAGCTCTGCCACATTAATAAGATACATATGATTATTTCCTCACATTTCTTATGAGATGATGTCTCCCTCGATTAGCTACATTTTAACACTTTTTTCATAGATTTAAAGACAACTATGTCATATAATACAATATATTTTCATATTAAACTTTCTTTATTCATTTATTTATTTATCAAAATTTAAATAGATCGAAAGTTCTTAACTGGATTTGATTCATGAATTTTATATGGATCAATTCAATATTGTAATAACACATGATTATTAATTATTTATCCATTATTTGTTTAACTTTTTCAGCTATTTAATCGTATTTGTCCGTCTCTTATTGTCTTAGTTTATAAATTTATTCATAAATTCGATTTAGACAAGTGTTATTCACTAGATAAAAAAACAAAGCAATAATTTGTTTTAAATTTTATTAGTTATTTTCTAATCTTTATTTTGTAAGCCAAAAAAAAGTCTGTTTTAAATGAATTAATTTGATTTAATTGGTAAGATGTTATTAAACAATCATTTACTTTATCTTTTTCCTAATACAATAAAATAATTGATACAAATAGAATAATTGAAGCTAAAAAATTTCATGCTGAAATCAAATTAAGTAATTACCAATCATATTGGACTTCTTTTTTGCTACAATCATTTGCACCGACGGTTTTGCTACAATGAAATAAAGATCATTTATCTTTCAATTATTTATACTCTTATCATGATTTGTTTCAGTTACTTATGAGAGAAATAGGCCTCAAATAGACACTACAAGAAAATCTGAAAATAGTAATGAAAAAATAG
Source organism: Excoecaria agallocha (assembly GCA_037975025.1). NCBI lineage: Eukaryota > Viridiplantae > Streptophyta > Magnoliopsida > Malpighiales > Euphorbiaceae > Excoecaria > Excoecaria agallocha. The sequence continues at coordinate 45,193,829 of CM075813.1, forward strand.
CAATGAAATTGATTTCGTTGCTAATTTAGCAATGGATTTTGATTTTTGTTGCTAATTAGCAACAAAAATTCAATTCCATTGCTAAATTTGGTTGAATTATTTATGTTTAGCAATGAAATAAAAAATGGTGGCATTCCGTTGCTAAAAAAAAGAGGAAAATTATTTAGCAACTAAAATTAAATTCTGTTGCTAAATTAGCAACTGAAATTTAATTCAGTTGCTAATTTTCATTTTCAATGAAAAATAGAAACCGAAGTAATTTCGGTTGCTAAATTAGCAACCGAATTGAATTTTAGTTGCTAAATTAGCAACCGAACTGAATTTCGTTGCTAAAATTAAGGGTATTTATGTAATTTTCTTATTTGTTGCCCTAGGGATAAATTAGCCCCCCATCTCTTCTCTTCATCTTCGCCATCAGCTTTGAACGCCGCCTTTCAACAATGGTAATTCCCTTTCTCTCTCTCTCTCTCTCTCTCTCCCTCTCTCAGATTTTTGCTCTTTTGATTCATAGATCTTATCAAACTCTTTGAGAAAATTCACAAGTTTTCTTTTTTAAATTTTGAGCCCAGTGACTAAAATTTTTTATATTGGATTTGACTTTTCGCATTATCGGTGTTGTGATTAGTTGGATTAGTTACACAGCCGTTTGTTGAATTTTAGTTGTATTTTCGCTTTCGTTGTTGATTTCTTGCTTATCTAGCCTAATTGGGTCTAGTAAAGTATTTTGATATTTTGTTTGTTTTGATTTTGTTTCCAGGTATTACATTTTCATTATTTTTCTATATCTTTAGAGGACTCAGGTGTCCTTTTACAACTATGCAGTGGATAAGCCTACGAGTGTCGCTCTGATATTCTAATTTATTTGGCAGCATACTTGCAGGATCAGAATTAAAGATCTTCCAGACATGTAGCTCAACTTATATGAACTGGTACGTCAACAAAATTCCATAGGACCAATTATCAGTTATCATTATTAGTTCTGGTGTTTTTTTGGTTCATCAACATATTAATTGAAGTTAGTTCTCAGAAGATTTTGCATACCTAATCTGCAAACTAATATTTGTATTTAAACACAAGTGCTCTGTATATTTGTCCTATGTAAACTTGTTTTCTATGCTTAAATAGGCATATTAACTTATATTTTACTCTTTTCTGGGAATAAAAAATTCTTCCTTTTTCTTACAGCATGCAACCAAGTATCTTCCAATCAGGAGTGGGTGAAAAATGATTCACTGAAAACTGTGGAAAATACAGTTGTAAGCCTCATTTTTCAGAACTCTATTAGTCTTTCTTTGTGATGGATGCCCCAGGGCCTTCCATAAAGGTGAATGCAAGTCATAGTATTATTTCACACACACACACATATATATATATAAAGTTTAGGGTTAGTAGGGTTTAGTGTTTATTGTGGTCTCTGATTTTTTTTCCTTGAAATTGTTTTGGTAGTTATGATGAGAAGAGTCTTTGTATCAATAGATTTCATTTATTTGCTCATCAATTCTTCCTTGATAAAGTAAATAAACCTGAAAACATGAAAAAAGAGTTTTTAGTGCATTGATTTCATGAAGTTATAATGTCTTCCACTGTTTTGATATATATAGCCGTACTCCTTGTTCTCTATAATAATTCCTTAGGGGTGAGTTTAGTTTGTATATTCCATATGGTTTGTAATGGTTTCTTGGATCTGAAGTATTATATTGACCTATATTATGTTTTAACATATCTGTAGTGAAATAGAGATAATCAATGACTTGCATGATGTGATTTGTTTGGGGATTGGGTTTTTGGTTTGCCCGTGATTTTATCTATTACTCTACTGGGTGAACTCATAAAACTGTTGCAGTTGGAAGGATCTCAAGAGTTGATCCTCTAGAACCAGATAACCAAGCGATGCATTATGTCATGACTCATGAGCTTGGTAATGCAACTTTGTGGAGCTTCTTTTTATTAATATGTTATGTCTTTCAATCAAACACTTTCCATGTCAATTTTTAGTCATTTTAAATATCTCTTCTCTGTAGAGGTTATGATTTTAGCAGATTTGGATTTGGTCCATGCATAATCATCCTCCGTGATCAGGTAATTGTTTGTGGTTTTGATGTGAATGCTTCATCCTTAGGATTTTAGTATGAGCTAGTTGCATATCTAAATTTAATTGGAGATATTCTTTCTCATGGGTTTTCTTCCTATTTTTCATATCATTCTTGTCATGTCAATCTTATGTGTGCTTCAAATATGGAGTCATATTTATCAATTCATTTAAAATTGATATTGTTCTTCATTCTCATTTTTTGTGGTAGTGTGAGAAGGAATTTCATGTGGGTTATTTGAGAAGTCATAAAATAGCAAATCTAAAGGTATTGTGGTTAAGTAATTCATACTTCATTTTAATTGGTATAACTTCAATTTTCTTGTCTGATGGCAATGCTGCTCTTTGGTTGAACATATCTGCTATTTGTTTGACAGGAATTGCCAAAACGTAAGTGGTTTTGTTGTGCAAATTGTGTTAATATATATTCTACTGTGTAGAAGCTGCTAGTCTAGTCTAATCATTACTTTGCACTAGAATTAGAATAAGGTCCTTTTCTAACTTTTTCTAGGTAACAAGAATTTGTTTTGTTTTTGGTGTATTATATACGAAACTTTATAGTTATCTAGACCCAAATCATCATATATATATTTTTTTCAGTTGTTCACTTTTATTGTTCCAAGGTGAACAACCCTTGTCATAATGCCCAAGTTTATATGTATATATTGATTGTTAGAAATTGAACTTAATAATATTTACAAATTGAATTGAAATCAAAGAGAAATAGTACAATCATATAGATGCACCAAGAATAAGTTGTTCTAGGTAACTTGCTAATCAATACAAGTTAGTTCCAAAAACATAGAAATTGCAGTTGATAATGTAGAATATCATCAAAAGAAATATGTGGAACGCATTGAAGGTACCATTGGGAAGACATCTTGCTGCATAGTTTCTAATTTCGTGAACATTTATTTTTAAATCTAACAGGAACTATTTAATATGTTTGCCTTCTGCATATTCAGTTTCCTTCAATTGCTTTTTTGTCATTTGCTTCTTTTGATGCTCCCTTTTCTCCCTCTCATATGAGGATGAGGGATGAATTTTAATCATGTTACCTGTAGGTTTTTGCATAAATTTTGTGTGAAAAATCAACAATAATTAAGTGATGAAATAGCGACGATAATTCCGTTGTAATTTTTTTTATAATACTATCTAAATTTAACAATGAAAACTTTAATTCGGTTGCTAGACGGAAATTGATTTCGGTTGCTATAAATAGCAACGAAATTTCTATTCGGTTGCTAAATATAGCAACGAAAATTGATTTCGGTTGGTAAATATAGCAACAAATATTCTAATTCCATTGATAAAAATAGCAACAGAAATTAAAATCTATTGCTAAATTTAGCAACGAAAAATAATTTTCGTTGCAAAAAATACCAACCGTCAATTTAGCAACCGAAAGTTCCGTTGCTAATTTTTAATAGTAACAAAAATTCAACAAATTCGGTTGCTAATTTTCTTGTAGTGAGACCTTTTAAGTTTACTTCACAAGTCTTTTATGATTTGAGTTTGCATTATAATGTTTTCGTTATATTTATTTTATCAAATAATATTTTCATTATTTATTAGTTATGATAGAAAACCTCATTATTGAAAAAAAAAAGATTGGGCCTTTTGGATTATAAAGGAAATTGAAAGTGGAAAAGCATAAAGCAGTGTGAATTAACATCAATAAATAACAAATAAAAAAATCTCAATGGAGATGACCACAATGGGCCACATCCACATGGAAAAAATAATAAAGGAATCAAAATAATTAAAACCACAAAAAGTGGTTTCCCCTTGGTTAATATTTTTTCTCCTAAAATGTTTTATGTATTAAATAATAAATCCTAAATCCTAAATTAAATCCAATATAAAGGAAAATTTTATGCCTACTAAATTAAATTCATGCATAATAATCATCCAAATAATCGGGTTACAAATAAATTAAAATTTACAGATTATAAATGAATTGAGTCAGGTAATAATCTATTTGTTATTTAAATAGGTTGGGTCATAATCAGATCAAAATTTATCATATCATGTTTTCATCTTTATAAAAGTTTTTTAATTAAAATACAAAAATATGCATGTATAGCTTATGAAAGATTATTTTTATTTTTACATTAAATAAAAAAATAAAAAATATAAATGAATTATAAATATATCAAATTGAATTGTGGAACATAAACGAATCAGATTGGATGAGTTATATGGTAGATCAACGTGGATTTGAATAAAAAAATAGATCAAAATTTAATGAATATAATTATGAAAGTATGTGTTAGCATTGATGAATTCGTCCATGCTATCAATTATTTAGGACTTTTTTATGAATAGTATTGTTTGAAAGATAATTTATAAAAATTGTGTGTTTTGTGTTGAAATTATGGGTTTGGGGTGAGTTAGATATCGTAGGGCATCTCTATGGGAATGGCCTTATGGGTCCTTACGTGGGAGAAATCAACATTGTTGATCCCCTAGGATATTTTACGGGAATGGGCATGTGGGGTCCATATGTAACAATTCAATGGGCATTATTGTTGGGCTAATACCGTAGATCTGGAAAACGAATTCAGGCTTTGAACTCGCAATCCAATACTACGGGTTCAAGCTCACTCTTTTTCCTTTTCAAGCCAACAATTATACAACACGTTGAAAATTTTCCACACGAGTGTGTGTATATATATACATAGAAGAAATAAGGTTGGGAATTCCCATTGAGAAAAAAATCATTTGCATTGTTTTTGCATTTCACAATTGTAGTGTTCGAGTGAGAAGAGAGAAATAATTTCATTAAAAATTTGAGTGCATTATTAATTGTTATCGATATTTTTATAGCATATTATCAATATCTAGTAAGATTTCGTAATGTAATTAGTTATAATTTGATGCTCTTTATTTTAATTATTAACATATTAATATTAATTTAATTTTGCACTTTATTTTGTAAATTATAGGCAGTATACATTCAATAAAAGAAAAACATCTTTCAACAATACTAACCTAAAATTAAAGCAAGGTATTTTTTTTAACTTTAATCTATTTATTTATTTGTATTTTAGAATTAGATAATTTTTTAAAAATATATATATTCTCTTATTTTACAGTAATATTTTAAAATGTTTATAAAATAGTATGATTAATTTTAATTTTATAAAATATCATGATAAATAAGAAATGTACAAATTTAAATTTAATATTATATTTATTCTATTAATTTTATATGACGCATATTTAGTCTCAAAAGCCATGAGGAGTGATATTGCAAGAAAAATTATCAATAAAAAATGAAATGATATGTATAACTGTCAAGTTGAAAATAGCTCAACGATATCCTATCGCATGATTATAATAAATAAAAAATTATAAGAAATTATTATGCAAGAATATCTCATGGCTTAAGCGAAGATGGTAGATGCACTGTGCATAACAATTCCAATAATTTACTTGAAGTCTATTATGAAAATTTGGAATAGACAAGATATAAAAAAAATTCAACAATTAGTTCTTATATTTATGAAAGATGTAATAAATATGCATGAAAAAATTATTTAAAAGTTAGAGATACTATGTCAATAGATCAAAGAACTCATTGTAGGTAGTACAATTATAATATATGGCCCAAATACTATGTTCATTAGAATATAAGGCAAAATTGTTAGGTTGTATTGATAAAATATTTATTGTATAATGTACCAATATTTTGTAATGATATTAAGTAAATTAAAAATGTATAATAATAATATGTAATAATCTTAGTGTACTTAATATTTTTAATATAATTAGATAGAAAAGGTATTAACTTAATAGTGGTGAATTTTATAGCATTTGACAATTCAATATGATGGAAAGGGTATTGCAGACATTTGAATATAATGACAAAATAATTTTTTTGGTAGTAGATTAAATATTTAAAACATACAAATTTATATATTTGATTTTGATTTATACGTAACTGGAAGATGGCAACATATACTGAATTTTTTTTTGCATATGAAAGGGCAAATAAGTTATGGAGTGATCGATTTTCAATATAACATATCCGATTCAAATGCCATTACAAATAGACTGAAAATAAAAAATAAACCAATCATTCCTGAATTGATCCATAAAATCCATATTAAATTGGATTTGTGTGAATGACGTGGTGTTCAGGATCATCTACAAGTATTCAATGTATAATCGATGATCATTATGTTGGACGTTGGTGGATTTGGTAGATGACGCTGATATTGAGATAATATATGATAATTTAAGTAAATATGAAAATTATAATTTGATAAAATTAATTATTATAGTTGCTGAAAGGGGTGCAAAAGCTAATCTATCTATATATGCACTTGGTTATTAATTGACAAATGATGAATTATAAATGGAACACTTTGAAGCAAGTTAACGATTTTATGTGAATGATGTTGATCCAAGTTAACTGAGGCGGTCCGTAAGTGATCAAGATATTGAATTGGCATGCTAATCAAATTTTTTTTTGACTTTGTCAGAGATCCAATACAAAATATGGATGAAAGTTGATGACGACATTCAGTTAATCATTGAGAAAATGACAGTCCGAAGCAAAATATCCAACCAAACCGACAATGACATTTAGTTAGCCACTGCATGATAAAACTTTATTGAATAGATTTGTAATTAAAGACATAAATAATCATACATTTCTTTGTACGATGCTTCTTTTAGATATGCAATGTGATTCTTTATATGTAATCTTACACATACATGTATTTAGACGAAATTAATCATAAAATATATGGCTAGTATTTACGGTTTAAAGGGTTAAAGTCTAATCATTTTCCGACCTCAAATACATATTATCAAAAACAAGATAACGTCGGTTAAAATTAATATTTTGTTTTGATCTGTTTAATATTAATTTAATTTAATTAAATCAATAAATTTCGAATACTAAATGAATTATAAAAAAATATAAGCATTTTTTTTTATATATGTATGAAAATATTCATATATCAAGCTAATGATGTAATTTTAAAACTAATTTAGGAGGTTCGTTGTGTGGATATATAATATATATTCCCTAAGTAAAGGGGAAGATAAAGCTGCAATCCATCTTTTAGTATATCATTTTTCTTTTCAAGCCTAGGGATTTTTATTAGGAATGAGAAAAAAAATTGAAAAATCGATTCAAAAAAGAATCAATTTTAAGATTAATAAGACCGACAAATGATTAAGGCTTTTAAAAATTAAAATTTTAAATTTTCAGCTTAGTTTCAGTCCACGATTTGAAAAAAATCGATTGTTTTCGATTAATCGACTGATTTAATTAATTTTTTTAATACATATATATATAAACTAAAAAATCCTATCTCCTTTTGTTCTGCCTCTCTCCCACAAGCATTAAGCTGCAGCTTAGCCTCTCTCTATTTGAATCTGCGCCTCTCTTTCATGCCGGCCACAGCTCATTTCCCTCCCTCACCAGAGTTCTACTTCTCATCTATACTGGGAGAGTACCCAACACCAGTTTGTCAATACTTATAAAATTAGTATTTTTATAATTTTCAATTATGGGATAATTTTCATATTTAATAACCATTCTATCCGATAAAAATATAAGTTTATTTATTTCTTGTACTAATTTAGACGAAATTTTTATGACTCATAATTTGATTTATAATTTGTATTTTTATATTTAGAATTTCTAGAATTTATGTTTAAGCTTATGACTAAATATTTGTATTTTTGTACTATGCATCAGAGCTTATAAATGGATATTTTTTTTTCTTTTTCACTATACTTGAAACGTTAATTATATGTGTCAGCTATTTTTAATAATTAACCGGTTGAATTTAATGGTTAATTAATTAGAAAATAATTAATTATTGATGAGCTGAATTGAATAATAATAGTAAATGAATTTCTATTTTTCTTTTCAATTTGTTTGTAAATCTTATATATATATGAATGGTATTTAGTTGAACAGAGCTGATTGGTACGAGGGTACAAAAACCAGCATGGCGTTTTTGTACGGAAACAGTCACCACCAGACTTTTTTTCCGTACGAAAATAATTTATTTCGAAATTGTTCTGAGATTTGAGCTTAAAAATACTATTTTACAGTATATAAATGTTTATGTTTTTATACTTAGAATTAAAATATTAGCATAATTATAAGTACAAAACATAAAAATATTACTGATAGATTAAATATTAGCTTTCAAATAAACATTAAAATATTAAATTATAATGATTATATAATTTCAACAAATTATATTGCAATGGATATTAATAGATTTTAGCCATTTCCTTTACTTAATTGAAAAAAAATGCAAATTCGGATCTTTTTAAGTTCATATAAGAGTACTTAATTAAAATTTTAATTGTAAATAGCAATTCGCCCAATTTATATTTTTGGGTGCCGCATTAGAGTGTTTAATATATATCAAATTGTTAAATTATTTCTATTTAATGCATCAATTTTACATATTATATTAAGTTTATTTTAAAAATTCAATAAGTCAAAAAATAATTTAAACTAGTTCAGAATAACTGTCCACTTAGATGAAAAAAACGTATTCATAATTAAATGTGCACTTACTAAAAATAAGATATATTTAGACATTTTATATCAATTATAGTTCTATAATGGATTACATTAATGACTTTACTAATTTTTTTCTTAATAATCTCTCGGCATTCGATTTAACTTTTTAAGTTTATAGAATTAATTAATTTAAAATTGAGTACCATTGAATTTATAATTGAAAGTGATCGTACCAACATCATTTAAAAATATCATTTAAGGGAGTATATTATTATACTTCTACAGCAGTGTATATTAATGCCTTTACTAATTCTTTTTTTTGCTTTATAAATTTGTTGGTATTTAGTTTGACATTTATTAAAAGCGCATTTAGCATTAATTTTAAAAGGATAAAAAGCTGATTATTAAATAAAAATATATATTTGAAAAATGCTATTTTTAGAAAAATTAATTTTACAAAAAGTGAAAAAAATTTTTATTAGAAAAAGCTAAAAATTGAAACTTTTTTTAAATTTTAAATTTTAGCTTTCAAATATAGCTGATTTATAATTTATTTTATACAAAAATATCCTTTATTTTATTTTATAATGACAATTATACTTAAAAAAAGGAAGAAAGATTTTTTTACAAGTCCTTCTTTCTCTCAAATATTTTTTTTTATTTTTTACATTTAAAATTTTACTTTTCTATATATATTTTTTTTAAAATTTTGAATCAAATCAAGTAAATAAATATTCTATTCTTGTAATTTTTAACTAAAATGAAATTAATTTTGTACAAAAATACAATAGATTTTGATATATTACAAATTGAATTTGTTGGTGGTATAATATTTTAAACACAACATCTTTTTGGATAAAATAAATGCCATAGCAATTTAAAAATCTATTCTAAAATCTTATTATTAATAGTATTATTTGTCAAACAGTTAACAAATTATTTTTAAATTTATATTTTAGTTACTTTTTGAAATATAACTTTTATTAATTAAAAAAATTATTTTCATAAATTTTTTCAAATTAATTTTAAATTTATAAAATTGACTAATTTAAAGTGTAGTACTGTTAAATTGAGAGTGATTCTACGCTAACATTTAAAATATCATTTAATTAAGAGGATCAAAACTTGGTTTCAAAAAATAAAAAAGAATCAAAACTATTTATTGTTAAGAGAAACAGCACTTGCTAATACTAATTGCGATTAAAGTGTTGACGTTATTAAACAGTGGCAGTGATAGACAAGGAGTGAGGGAGCTTGAAAGTACCATTTTTGTCAATTATATATTTGTATTTTGAATATTTTTTTATTTTCAAAATAATTTCCTATTCTAAACAATTTTTTCTATTAAAAAAAAATCTTGATCTTTATTAATTGTTTTGTTCTTTCCTTTTTTAGTTTTTACCAACCAAACAATTTTACCCAACTCTTCTTTTGCCAATGTGCTTCAATTGGTGGCTTTCCTCTTCTGGTATACCTTTCTCTCTCTCTTCAATTCATTTCTTTCTTTGTTGAGTTTTTTGCTTTTCTTTTCACTGTTAGGGTTGGCTTTCTTCATCCGATTCTCTCTTGATTATTTTAAGCTTAGTTTCAGATTCTTGCCTGATTTAGTTTTTGTTTAAAAACATTCCCTCTTAATGAATTCTACTTTGTTTCCTTTTCATTGTTCAATTAATTTAAGGCTTCTTTTTACCTTTTTAACTACTGTACCTTTATTTTCCTTGATGAAGCTTCTGCTTTTGTGGGTTAGGTAGCTGGTTTTGCTGTTGGCAAAGATCTGTTACTTGATTTCTTCTTTCGATTGAGTGACATATATATATTTTGGGTGTGATTGTTGGGTAGGGGAAGGAAAAAAGGAGAAATGGCAAGGCAAAAAATCCAGATCAAAAAGATTGATAATAAAACAGCAAGACAAGTAACTTTCTCAAAGAGAAGAAGAGGGCTTTTCAAGAAAGCTCATGAGCTATCTACTCTTTGTGATGCTGAGATTGCTCTTATAGTCTTTTCTGCAACTGGGAAGCTTTTTGACAATGGTAGCTCAAGGTCCGTCTCTCTTCTCCATTTCCATGTTCTACCTTCTGGTTTTTTTTTCTTTCCTATATATTTGCTGTTTTTCCCCTCTGGAAAAAAAAAAAGCCATTTCCATTTTCTTCCTTTTGGGTTTTCTGCTCACTTCGTATTTGTTGTTTTTTCCTTTTGAGAAAATAAGCCATTGGTGACCTCATTAACTGTTGAATCTTGAAAGAATCATACTTAGGTTTCTTTAAAACCAACAAAACTGAAAAAAGAAGAGAATGGCTGATATGTATTTATGAACATAGTCAGAATCTTAGGTTTCTGTGAACAAATATTTTAAATTAGTGGGAAAGTGACTTTAGAAATGACTGTATGAGCAAGAAGGGATCTTCTAATATTTTCTTTTCCAAGCAACCACAATACTTGTTCTATTGGATATGAATTATTCTCATTTCATTTGGGTTAGCAAGTTATATAAGGATGTCCTCATAAAATATTGTGTTCTCAAAGCTAGAGAATGATTCAACAACGGAAGCTTTTATTAGGTAATAAATAAATACTGTTAAGAATTGAAAGATCAAAAGAATTAAGAGCCTATAGGTAACTTAGCTTACTGGATGGTTACATAAGCCGTAGTAATATAGTGTTTGTAGGCTGCTTTAGCATAGTTTTATATGTAAATCTATGGGTATGGTATTACAATTTTAGGTTTATATCAAACTGTATCTTTTTTTGGCTTCAATAGTTTCATTTCAAGTTTGATGAAAGTGGTGTCAGATTTAACAAAATTTTATTGGGAATTCGAGAATATGATTCCACTAGACTAAATATAATCATACTTTTTCTTTTATAAGAGAGGTAGGGTGCCGAACTATAAATGTCATTAAAAGAAATTGAATTCATCACCTACTGCTTTTTTCTGATGCTGAGATTGTTTGTTTGGAGTATCTTATATCTTTTATACACATCAGCAACAAAAGCAAAAATATAAATTACTTTTCAAATATAATATTTTAAAGGTGTCTGTGAATAAATTTTTTGTTTCATATTTCATGATGCCTATAATGAATCTTATTGTCTTCATTCCCATCTTGACACATTATTATATATGCATACATAAAGTTTTATAAAGTTGAGTGGCTAGTTTCGTCTGATTTCTGGTAGAGAAAGGTTTCCAGTATATGTAAGAAACTAGTGATTAAATTATGGATTTCATTTTGTAAAGTTAAAATTGATAAATTTCAGTTTTTTCAATTAGAAAATAAGTCATTTTGAAACATATAGAAGTTTTTCCTATGTTGGTATAAATGTTTTGCAAGAACAGTATTCATATGTTGACAAAAGCAAATCTACTGTCCTACCCAATTCTTTTAGTACATGAATTTTCTTTACAACATTTAAAAGGTAATAGATATGCTTTTAGCAAACTCACATGAATTTAATATTAAAGAAAATATCAAAATAATATTAAGTGAGATATAATAGGTATACTTTTATTAATATCAGTGTGCATATTGTCAAATTCAAGTGGATAATATGTTAATTTTTTTCAATTTTAAGTGTATAAAACGTGAATTTTAGGTATATAAAACGTCAATAACAGAGTTGGAGATATGTAACTTAATATTTTTTGCCACATATGTTTTAATGTCTTATAACTTAATATGATGATGATAGATTGAAGTCACTAAACTATAAGAAATAAACCTAGGGATTTTACCATCATATAAATTATAATTTATGCATTATTTTTTAAAAAATGAATACTATGTTATATACACTTTATTTATAAATATTAATATTTGAAATTTTTATTATAAATATTGTAATGTGAAACCTATTAAAATTTAATTTTAATTGATATTACACCATCTAGTTCAACTCCAATAATGCCTCAGTTAAACTTCTAATCTAAACCTTTACTTTTATAAATTTTTTATGCAATGGTGCTCTGACAAGTGAAAACCATGATAATAATCAACATATTTTTATATATTAAAAAGAAAAAAAATCAAACTTTGGAGTGAAATTTGTCTTAGTTTAGTCATAGTATATAGTCGCGTTTGCCAATTGGTTATTATAAAGTAAGATTAGGTTTGTACCTTGCTATTACCAAATAAAAAAATTAATATTTTCAAAGAAGTTAATTAAAATAATACCTAGTTGTGTAAATATTGTTAAAGTGAGCAATTTAACATCAAGAATTTAACTCAAAAATTAGATAATATCTTATTATTCTACGAGGCATATAGGAAAATAAAAGTATTTACTTTAATAAAGTTTAGGTTGATGAGAGATTGCCACCAAAATTTAGGTGTGTAATAGAATTATGTTTAATAAATTCAGAGTTTCACGTTATATATTTTTTTTCTTAAACAAGGAAATTAAAATTAAGAAAATGGGTAAAATATTAGGTGAAACTTAAAGCTTTAACAAATAATTTTGATTTTAGAATTAGCTTAAAAATTTATATAAGAACACATTAATTTTGACTATTATGATTAGTTTAACCAACTTAAGGATTATGGACATCATCCTAATAGCCTCATGGAGAATGATTATCAGATAAGTTTATGCCATTTGCCTTAAGGTCATCATCAGGAAAAATGATCAGTGGCAAAACACAAATAGAAAATTTTTCAAAAGCTAAACCCTAACAATCTGAGTTGAACTAACTATCATAATTTATCAAAACACTAGCATTTTAGAAAACTTTCTTACAATTCTAGTTACTGTCTGTTTTCTTCTGTTATAAGCAATATAAATGACAGGACCAATCTTGTTTTCTGCTTTTACAGTGTGAACAGGGTGATTGAAAGGCACAAGCTTCATCCAAAGAACCTTGGCAAACTGGATCAACCTTCTCTTGAGCTTCAGGTCAGATAACATAACTGTTCGATAGCAAAGTTTCAGAATTCTTATAGTATATAATCATGTTTCAGAAAAGAAAAAAAAAAATTTGAAAGAAGGGTTTTTTACCTCAATATTATCCTAACAAAAAATATATATAGTTGCAATCTTCAACAATTATTTCATCTGTATAAATTTAGTTCTGAAATTTTTATAGATTAAATTTAGTTCCTCTAATTTAGGGTTATCGTTTGGAAATGTCTGTATATATAGATAGGATTATGAAATCCATTTTCATTACTTCTTCATCGTTGTCCATGATTTTTTACCCTTCTTTCAGTTTTGATATGCCAATCTTATCTGCCAATGTGTTTTCCAGTCTATGATGCATGTGCTTATAGCATCTCAAAATCTTCTTTTTTAACCCTAATTGTACCAGTTTTTCCTTCAAATTCATCCATTACTTACTGGCTATCTTATTTATCTATATGTTACTCTAGCATTCCCATTTTCCTGTTTTTTGTGCATTAATCATCAAATTTTTCATTCAGCTGAGCTTGTTCTAGGAAATCATATAGGATTCTTATCATTATCTGCATGTAAACAAATCATTGTTTTCCTCCTTTACGTCATTGTTCCTGCTTTAATCCAACCGTTGGGATCATCTATGTTTTCACCATTGCCTTCTTGCCAAATTCAATATATCGTTGCTAAGAAAGCAACCCTTCGCCTAGGGGAAATTACCCTTTTTTCAGTGGACTTCCTACAAAACCAACTAATTTCACGTCTCCAACACAAAGGTCTTCTCTTGATGCCAAATTTCTTTTGAGGACCTGCAATTAAAGAACAAATGTGCCACATTCTCTTAACTATGACCACATGAAAAGCAATATTTTTCTTGGATCAGCTCCCATTTGAATAGTCTCTCGTTAACAATTAATCTCTTCTTCAAGGCTAGCTGCACAATGACACTGCCAGGGGATATGGTTTTTACATCAAGTGACCCTACTCCAATCCACTTTCATTTTCCTATTCCTGATTGCATTCTATGCACTGCTGACAGTGTAGGACTTAAAACTATTGAGTTTTCGCTGTATTTTGTCTTCTCACTCGTTGCATGTATATTCATTTTTTGGAGCAGGAAGTCTTAATGTAATTTTTATACTGTTAAAATTTCTAAGATAGCATTTTTTTTCATTAAAAGCAATTCTTTTTCTTCTTTTAGCTTGAGAATAGTAGCCTTGCAGCTCTGAGCAAGGAAATGGGAGATAGAACCCAAGAACTGAGGTAAGAATTGCAGGCCTTTTAATATATAGTAAAAAACTAGATGCAAAGGTTGGCTGACAATGCTAATAAATAATTCATTAAATGACAGGCAGATGATGGGAGAAGAGCTACAAGGATTGAACATTGAAGAACTAGAACAATTAGAGAAGACACTTGAAGGTGGCTTGAAACGAGTTATGGATGCAAAGGTTTGTGCAAAGTTGCATTTCCTACATACCCATTTGTACTTTATTTTATTTCATTTGGTGTGATGTTTTTCTTTTTGGTGTGTGTGTGTTTCAGGGCGATGTAATGATAAATACAATCAATGAGCTAAAAAGCAAGGTGAAATTCCTTTGTTTATAATTCTACATTGAGCTAATAGATTCCTCTATTGGAATATGGGACTCTCTCTCTGTACTCACAATTATTATTTTACTGCGCTATTTGGATACTGAATTATCATGTAACCATATATTTTTCTTTCATTAAGAATGACCTAAAATGATTATCATGAGTTCTGCTGATTTAGTTACAGAAATAAATTTAAAATTTCTCTCCTAGAAAACAGTCGGAAAATGCAGGTTGATGTCTTGATGGCTCCACAGATGAAAGTGGTGAGCGTAAGTAGCAGAAAATTTGATAATATTGGGTTTAAAATAATGCTATCAGCATTATATTACTAGAAATTCTGGATTGGTGAAAAATCAAAAATGGATTCTCTATATTGATAACCTAAGGTAATTTCATATTGGCGTGTCCATTTATGGTCGTATAAATATTAAAGTAGACATAAAAACACCAGTTTTTTTATAATTAGGAGAACTCTTATGTTCAGTTCATCCTCTAGCACTATTTCTTTATCAAAAACTAATTATTCTATGATTATTTAGTAAATACATCTGCAAACTTCCGTATTCAACGCAAAGAGACAAGATTTAGATACTTTAGTTTTTCAAGCCATATAAATTTATAAACTTGTCTATTTGTTACTTTTAATTAGTTAATGTGTCATTGAAATGATTATTATCGTTTAAAGATGTTTAAAAGTAATAAAACAAGCAAGTTTAGATGCGTATAGATATTTTAGAAGAGCTAAAGCCTTCCAATGACTTCCTTTGTCATTTCTTTGCAGGAAGAGCAATTAAAGAAAGAGAACGAGACACTAATGCAACAAGTCTGTAAGATTTATTATTTTTCAGTCTCTTTTTGGCTTGTTAGATGCTTTCACTTCCGAGTTTATTTTCTGTGTGGCAGATTATGAATATGCCAAAAGACAGGCTACATTTGCTTGAACAAGGGCAGTCATCTGATTCAGGGTTGACTAATACAAGCACATCGTTAGATCTTTCTCAAGACTTTGAAGGTTCCTATGATTTCCTTAGATTGGGGTAATTTTTTCACTATAAATGCTTTTTGCCTACCATTCAAGAATGCATTTGATATTGACAAAATTGTGCCTTGGAAATTTTATTTTTTTTACAAAAGGAGGTATATTGTTTGATTGAAAATATTTTTACTGACTAATTTAATGGATCATGCATAAGGAGAATTGGTGCTCATTGAAAATAGGCTGATTAAGAGAGGGAAATTAAGATTCTGTTTACATATAGTTGGATGATAGAGTGAATGAAACACATTGAAGTAAAAATATGAAAGCAAAATTGAAGTTTCTTCTTTTCTATATCTTGAGTTAATAATAAATTGTCATGTACTAGAATGATACGAATGAAGAAGCAGAAGTTAAGTAGCAAAAAGGGATTTCAGAGATATAATTCGGATCTTTCTGAAGAAGCTGATTTAGAAACTAGCTTAATTCTCTACGAGTATCCGAAGGATTACGAGGACTGTGGGATTAGGTGTCAGAAATGTAAATGTGCGTTCCATGCTATAATGATTCTATAGAAGTTAGTTAGTTTGTTATTTAACTGGTTTAGTTAAGTTAACCATAAGTAGTTAGTTAGTTGTTTTTGGTTTGGTTAACTTCTTTTAATCTTTGTATAAATAGACTGAACCACATGTTTTTCGTGTGTGTGAAGTAATAGTCATTTTCTTCATTTCCATCTTCTTCTTCCTTTTCTTCATTTCTTAATGTTAATTCAACATGGTATCAGAGCTAGATCAAGACCTTCCTTGATGTTCTTGCAATTTTTTTTACAGTTTTCAGATCTTTACACGGGGAGCTTCGATTGAGTATTCTAACAAAGTTTTCTTCCTCTGTTTCATCTCTGTTTTCATAGTGATTTCTTGAAATTAGGTTGTTTCTTGTTTTTACTTGAGTTGCTTGTTTTCAATGACGATTACTCAGATCCAATCTACTAGTTCTGATAATCTTGGATCTTCTTTGGTTTCGGTACCTCTTACTGGAAAAGATTACAGAACCTGGTGCAAATCCATGAAGTTGGCTTTAGCTGCGAAGCAAAGATTAGGGTTTGTTACTGAAAAAACTCCTCAACCTTCTGAAAACTTAGACAATTTAGAGGATTGGTGTGGAAATAATGCTCTTGTCATTTCCTGGATTCTTAATTCTTTATCGAAAGATTTATATGATTCTTTCGTTTATGTTACTACTGCGAAGGAGTTTTGGGATAAGTTGGAGAGAAGATTTGGTGAATCAAATGGACCAATGCGGTACCAGATTAAAAGAGAGTTGAATGCTACTACTCAAGGCAATAGTTTGGCTTCTGCTTTTTTTACTAAGCTCAGCAGACTGTGGGATGAATTGTATTGCATTGTACCTTTTCCCCAATGTACTAGTGGCTTTAAGTGTGGTGCGTTTAAGGATTTGAATGAACTTCATGAATCTGATATGATACTTCAATTCTTGTTAGGATTGAATGAGAGTTATAACAATGTTGCAAATTAAATTCTACTACTTGATCCATTGCCTAATATTGATAATGTGTATTCGATGATTTCCAATGTCAAAAAGCAGCTGCAGATTAGTATGTCTGTTAATGAAAATATAGAAGATAGTGCTTTCTCTGCTGGATCAAACAAGAATTTAGGAAGTTCCAAGATATCGTCATTCAAGAAGAAAGAAAATGCTAAGAAGGGAGACTGGTATTGTACTCATTGTAAAACAGAAAGGCATACCAAGGAAACTTGTTTCAAGATTATAGGTTTTCTTGATTGGTATCAAGAAATGAGATAGAAAAACAAGAAGATGGGGCCTAAGACAACTAGTCCTAGAATTAATATGGCTAATACTTCTCTTGATGGTGATGATAGTGATGATTCAGATCAGCAGTCTATGAAGAATTTTATATAGCAAGAGATTTAAAAAATGCTTAAAGGCAAGCAAGTTGTTCAAACTGAGTGCATCAATTTTGCACAGGATTTTGCAGGTACAATTTCTTCTATATCTCATGCCAAGGTTGGCAAAAATGATTGCTGGATTATTGACACAGATGCTAGTAGTCACATTAGTACTACGAAACATCTGTTTGACAGTCTTAATTCCTTGAATGTGCTTAATTCTGTTCATTTACCAGATGGAACTGCCAAAATTGTTTCTTCCACTGGTGATATTTCTCTTGCTAGCAAACTCCTCAAAAATACTTTGTTCATTCCTTCTTGTAAGCATAATTTATTGTCTGTGAGTAAGCTCACTAAATTTAGTTCTGTGATTTTCACTTTTCTTCCTTCCTGTTGTGTCTTACAGGACCAGAGGACTAAAGTCATTCTTGGCATTGGAAAACTCAAGGGCAATCTTTATGTTCTTGAGCATGATTCGTTCTCTCTAGCTGTCATTCACAATTTTTTTTCCTTTAATTCAATCTGATATTGTACTTCCAAATAGTTCTTCTTTTACTTATCATCTCCATGATTCTGTAAATACAATTGTTCATAAGTCCTGGTCACTTTGGCACAAAAGACTTGGACATCCTTCAATTCGTGTATTGAAACACTTGCATTCTTTGAATAAAATATTTGATTTCCAGCATTCTAATGTTGTTTGTGATGTTTGTGCTAAATCCAAACTAACTAGAGTACCGTTTTCTATTGTATCTAGTCATACTTCCAGCTTATTTGAAATGGTATATCTTGATGTGTGGGGGCCCTATCAAGTGAAGTCCTTAACTAGAGGAAAGTATTTTCTGACTTTAGTTGAAGATTTCGGCAGGAGCACTTGGACTTTTCTTATGCAATCTTAGTCTCATGTACCTAAACTGCTAGATACTTTTATTCGGATGGTTTTCACTCAGTTTGGCATTAAATTGAAGGTAATAAGAACTAATAATGGGGAAGAGTTTGTGGGATGATTATGTCAAGATGTTCTTATTGCTCATGGAATATTGCATCAAAGATCTTGTGTGTATTCTCCACAACAGAATGGGACAGTAGAAAGGAAACATAGACACATTCTTCAAGTTGCTAGGTCTTTGTTGTTTCAAGTTTCAATGCCTAATATGTTTTGGGGTGAAGCCATATTACGTGTGACCTATTTGATCAATAGAACTTCTACTCATGTTCTTAACTGGAAAACTCCTTATGAACTGCTGTTTGATTCTTTACCTGATTATGACAATATTAAAGTGTTTGGATGTCTTTGCTATGCGACTAATATCACTCCACATAGAGACAAGTTTGCTACTCGAGCATGCAGGTCTGTTTTCTTAGGCTACGTTTCAGGCAAAAAGGGTTTCAAGGTGTATGATCTTGATGCTCATACTGTCATGGTGTCCAGAGATGTGTTTCATGAGGATTGTTTTCCCTACTCCAGCATTTCTTCCTTACCTTAATCGAATGATTTGCCTATACCAAATGTTACCTTACTCCTTGATTTTACAGAAACACAAGAGACTCCTGTTCTTTCACCCTCTTCTCCTTCTTCTACGGTTGGTGCCATGGATAACAATTCAGTGGATGTTGTTGTTGCCCCTCACACGGTTGATCATAGGAGTTCCAGACCTACAAGAAGGCCTAATTGGTTGCAGGATTTTGTAGTCAATAATGTTCTTCCTGTGTGATCCCCACATGTTCCTTCTATTTATCCTTTTAAAAAATCCTCTTCTTTGTCTCCCATTACTGATCATTTTTTAGCCGACATCACCATGCAACAGGAACCCTCTTCATACAACGATGCAAAAGATGATCCCAACTGGATTAAAGTCATGGAAGATGAGATTGAAGCTTTAGAAAAGAATCATACTTAGGAGTTGACTTCTCTTCCACTTGATAAGAAGCCTATTAGTTGTAAGTGGGTTTTAAACTCAAGCTTAAGGCTGATGGCAGTATAGACAGGTATAAAACACAATTAGTTGCAAAAGGATACACTCAGGTTGCTGGTGAAGATTACATATGTAGTTTTTCTCCAGTAGCTAAAGTTGTCACTGTTCGGATTTTCTTCACAATTGCTGCAGCACGGGGATGGTCTATACAGCAAATGGATGTCAATAATGCCTTCCTTCATAGGCATTTAAATGAGGAAATTTACATGCATCCACCACTAAGTTATTCAAAAGCTGTGACTGGTATGGTGTGCAAGCTTAATCGAAGTCTTTGTGGGTTGAAGCAGGCTTTCAGGCAGTGGAATTCTGAGTTAACCATTTTTCTAATTCCTTATGGTTTTATTCAGAGTCCTCATGATCATTGTTTGTTCACATTTCGTCAGAGTGATATGTTTTTAATGCTGCTAGTTTATGTAGATGATTTGCTTATAAGTGGCACTTCTTCTATAGCGATTGCTCAGCTTAAGACTGCTCTGGATGTCAAATTTACTATCAAAGATCTAGGTGATGCTCATTATTTTCTTGGCTTAGAACTCATTCGAGATGATCGTGGGTTATTTGTTAATCAAAGAAATTATGTATTGGATTTACTCACTGATACTTGTTTCCTTGGGTCAAAGCCAAAGCTTACACCTCTGCCATCTAATGTCAAGATGTCAACTGATTGTGGAATTTTACTTGCAGATCCTCATGAATATAGGCGAATCATTGGAAGGTTGCTTTATCTAAGTTTCACCAGGCCTGATATTACATACTCTGTTCAGCAATTAAGTCAGTTTGTTCATCAACCTAGAGATTCTCATCTCAAGTGTGCTTACCATCTCCTTAAATACTTGAAGCATTCTCCTTCTTCTAGTTTGTTTTTTCCTTTAGATAATTCTTTGCACTTTATTGCTTTTTGTGATGTTGATTGGGCTTCATGTGTTGATACTCGAAGATCATTAACTGATTTTATTGTTTTCCTTGGTTCTTGTCCCATTTCCTGGAAATCTAAGAAGCAAACTACCGTGTCTCATTCATCAGCTGAGGCTGAATATCGTGCTATGGCCTCCACTGTCTGTGAATTACAATGGATTTCTTATCTCCTTGTTGATTTGCAGATTCCCCTTCAGCTTCCTATTCCTTTATGGTGCGATAGTAAAGCAGCCTTACATATTGCTTCTAACCCTGTTTTCCATGAGAAGACGAAGCATTTAGACATTGACTGTCATGTTGTTCGAGATCAATTTAAGGCTGATTTCATTGATCCACGGCATGTTTTTTCAAGTCATCAAGTTGCAGATATTTTTACCAAGCCATTGTCTCTTCCTGTATTTTCTAAACTTTCTTCCAAATTAGCTCTTGTTGATTATTACCAAGATCCAACTTGAGGAGGGGATGTAGAAGTTAGTTAGTTTGTTATTTAACTGGTTTAGTTAAGTTAACCATAAGTAGTTAGTTAGTTGTTTTTGGTTTGGTTTGTTAAACGATGGTTTTTTCTATCACCATCTTTATTTTCCTTCATTACTGCTAATACTATATATACAGATTACAAAGAGGAAATTATGGAAGCTATATATGGTAAGGCTAATTCTAAGGCTCTAGTTTAGGTAATTTGTGAAATCAATATATTGTACAAATTATTTTCCTAAACAAGCAAATCTGTTTCCCGAAAATGGTGCAAGTCAATGACTCACGCCAACACTCCCCCTCAAGTTGGTGGAAAGATATCTTGAACACTCAACTTGTCGAGTGAGTCATGAAATTGTCTACTGGACACTGCCTTGGTAAGAATATCTGCTAGTTGGTCTTCCGATTTGACAAAAGGAAAACAAATGATTTTTTCCTCCAAATTTTGTTTTATGAAATGCCTATCAACCTCCACGTGCTTGGTACGATCATGTTGGACAGGATTATGAGATATGTCAATGGCCGCTTTGTTGTCACATAATAGCTTTATTTCAGAGTTAGGACCAAATCCAATCTCTGTTAGTAACCTTCGAAGCCAAAGAAGTTCACACAGTCCCTTGGCCATTCCTCTGAATTCAGCTTCAGCACTGGACAATGCTACCACCTTTTGCTTCTTGCTCCTCCATGTGACTAGATTCCCTCCCACAAATGTGAAGTAGCCTGAGGTGGATTTTCTATCCATAATATTTCCTGCCCAGTCTGCATCCGTGTATCCTTCAATGCCCAGATGACCATTTTTAGTGAACATTAGTCCTTTCCCCGGTGAGCCTTTTAGATATCGAAGAATTCGAGTCACAGCTTCCATATGGTTTTGACTGGGACAATGCATGAACTGGCTCACTGTGCTCACAGCATAGGCAATATCTGGGCGAGTATGAGACAAATATATAAGCTTACCCACCAGCCTTTGGTATCTCCCTTTGTCGACTGGTGTTTGGTCTGAATACATCCCGAGCCCATGATTTTGCACTATTGGAGTGTCAGCTGGTTTGCATTCTAACAACCCCACTTCTGACTATAAATCTAACACATATTTCCTTTGGGAGAGAAATATACCTCTTTGTGATCTTGCCACCTCTATCCCCAAAAAATACTTGAGTCCACCAAGGTCTTTTATTTCAAATTCGATTGACAGTTGCTTTTGAAGTCTTGAAATTTCCTCCTTGTCATCTCCTGTGATAATTATGTCATCGACATAAACAAGTAATGCAGTTACCCTTCTTTGTCTATGCTTTAGGAAGAGTGTATGGTCTGACTGGCTTTGGTGATAACCGTATTTTTTCATTGCAGTACTGAACCGGCCAAACCATGCCCGTGGTGACTGCTTTAAACCGTACAAAGCCCTCTCTAGTTTGCAAACAAGCTTAGTCTCCGAAGATACTTTATAACCTGGTGGAATGTCCATGTAGACTTCCTCTTCAAGGTCACCATGGAGAAAGGCATTCTTCACGTCAAGTTGATGTAACGGCCAATCTAAGTTTACTGCAAGAGATAATAAAACTCTAACAGTGTTTAGTTTGGCTACCGGTGAGAATGTCTCCCAATAGTCTATGCCATATGTCTGTGTGAACCCCTTTGCCACAAGTCTTGCTTTGTACCGCTCGATTGTTTCATCTGCCTTGTATTTTATAGCAAATACCCATTTGCATCCCACTAGTTTTTTCCCTTCTGGTAACGGGACCAATTTCCAAGTATTATTTTTCTATAAGGCGTCTAGCTCTTCTTGCATTGCTTGTGCCCATCTTGGATCACCTAGAGCTTCATCAATACTGTTTGGAATGTGACAAGTGTACAAAGTTTGTGTAAAACTCTTGATAGGTTCTGGCAAGGTGTGGGTTGCCACATAGTTTGCAATTGGATATTTGGTCTTTCTTTCTCCCTCATTTGGAGAGTACCTGTTAGGTGGTCTTCCACGATTGTGTCTAGGAGGCAAAGTATATCTAGCAGTAGTATTCAAGAGATCAGAAGAAAGATGAGTAGTGGTAGGAGAGCTTACCTCAGGAATATTCTCAGTAGAGGGCAATTCTTCGGGCATTGTGGTGAGAAAGGGGTTAGCAGCTTCTTCATCAGCAATTGCAGCAGCTTCTTCATCAGTAATTACAGCAGCTTCTTCATTAGCGATTGCAGCAGCTTCTTCATCAGCAATTACAGTAGCTTCTTCATCAGCAATTGCCCATTCAGGAGGTTTTATATGCTCTATTTCTCCACTTTCCGGTTCGCTGTCAGGTTCCCTTGTTTTTTCCTTTGCTATCTCATGTCCTGTTGCCATTAACCAATTCGGCTCTTCACTTATAGTCTCCCCCTGTGGAGCAGAATTGGATACTATTTTTTTAAAAAATGACTCTAATTCAAGAAAGGTAACATCCATTGAAATATAGGTGCGATGTGTGATAGGATCAAAACATCGATATCCCTTTTTCTGAAGACCATATCCAAGAAATAAGCACCGGACAGCACATGGATCCAGTTTAGTGCGTTGGTTTTTGTGAAGATGAACGAAGGCAACACAGCCAATAATGCAGGGGGAAAGCATGAGAGCTGTAGGCAAGGAAACATGAGTCGATAAGACCTGTAATGGTGTCTGGAAATTAAGAACTTTTGAAGGCATTCAATTGAGTAAATAGACAGCAGTGGCAACAGCATCATCCCAAAACCGACCAGGTACATTTGCTCCAAAAAGTAAAGATCGAGCAGTTTCTAAAATTTGTCGATTTTTCCTCTCAGCGATGCCATTTTGTTGTGGGGTTTGAGAGCATGATGTTTCATGGAGCAAACCATGGTGTTGGAAATAATCCTGAAATTTTCGGTTAATAAATTCCCCGCCATTATCTGAGCGTAGAACTTGCATTTTTGCTGAGAATTGGGTCTGTATCATGTTATGGAATATTTGGAAAATAGAAAACACTTCATTTTTAGCCTTCATTTTGTAGAGCCATGTCATGCGAGTACAGTCATCCACAAAAATCACAAACCAACGGTGATCAGATGAAGTAGTTATGGGAGAGGGTCCCCATACATCAGAGTGTATTAAGGAGAAAGGAACTGTGCTTTTATTCATACTTATTGGATAAACGGCTCTATGACTCTTAGCCAAAATACATGCTTCACATTTGAAACTCTGAGTTCTTACATTGGAAAAGAGATCAGGAAATACATGCCGTAAATAACCAAATGATGGATGCCCCAGTCGACGATGCCACAACCATATCTGTTGCTCTTTACTGTTGCCATGATGGTGTACATTATTTGCTTGACCAAGACTGAAATCCTCCAGATAATACAACCCCCCTTCTTAGTACCACGCCCAATTATCGCCTTGCTGAGAATATCCTGTATAAGACAAAATGTAGGATAAATTAATACCACACAGTTAAGTTCTTCAGTAACTTGACTTACTGACATTAATTTATTTGATAAAGATGGGACCAAAAGTGTATGAGATAGGGATAAAGATGGTGATATAGGCACGGTTCCAGCTCCAGCAACTGGATATGTAACTCCATTGGCATTTGTAATGCAGGTTCGCCGTGGTGATGTCATATGAGAAAAGTCACAAGAGTCAAAGGTCATATGGTCCGTAGCTCCTGAGTCGATAATCCAGCCATCACTGGGAGAATTATCAGAGGCGTAGAGGACCTGTCCATTATTACCTTGAGCACCGTCAGAGGATGTTGAGGCAGGGATGAGAGATAAGTGAGGTTCCCCAGTGACTACAGCAGCTCGACCCACACTTTCTAGCGTGTCTCGTTTTTTCCGAGCTTGTAGCTCATGCCACCAATCAGGGTATCCATGTAGTTTGAAGCAGGTATCTCGGGTGTGCTTTGTATTTCCACAGTGAGTACACTTCCCTCCATCAGACTGACCCTTTTTTGTTGATGGCTTCATCAAATATGGCTGACTTGGTTTACCTCCTTTAGTGGCCAGAACTGCACCATTATGAGCATTATCCATTCCCGAAGTCATCACAGCCTGACGAGTATCTTCTTTTCGAACATATGCATAAGCTTGCTCTACAGTGGGAAAAGGCTTTAACTGGAGAACATCACTTCTGATACTGTCGAGTCTTTCATCTAACCCATCTAAGAAAATATATACCCTTTCCTCCTGTAGGAGAGAATTATATTTTTGGATATCTGACGTGCACTCCATTGGATTAGGGCGACGGAAGTCAATTTCGCGCCATAGCCCTTGCAAATCATTATAATATTTCTCTATGGACCCACCTGCTTGTCGCATCCGAGTTACACGCCGTCTGAGGTCATATACCTGTGATGAGTCAGAACCATCGAAGTATGTTGTAGCAATAGAATCCCAAACCTGCTTAGCTGTTGAGAATCGAATGAAATTTCCAACCAAAGAGGGTTCCATTGAGTTGATTAACCATCCTTTTACGATTGCATTTTCTGTTCGCCATTTTCGAAAGCTTGAGTCTGTTTCTGGTGGCTGTGGGAGATCTCCATTGATGTATCCTAGCTTGTCTTTGCCAGAGATATACATTTCAATGATCTGGGACCATAAGGCATAGTTAGAGCCATCTAACTTGATGCCTACTGGAACTGTTGATGAATCAGTGATAGGTGGGATATGGGTTTGTGCCATAACTTCGGTTATTTTTGTTGTTAAATTGTCAAGTAGGGATTCAGTCGAGGTGTTGGGTGGTAGTGCTGGTAGTTGAGGATCTCCCATGGTTTTGTGTTTTTCTGTTTTTTCCTAGACCCATTCACAATGGATCGAGAGAACCAGGCTCTGATACCATGTTAAACGATGGTTTTTTCTATCACCATCTTCATTTTCCTTCATTACTGCTAATACTATATATACAGATTACAAAGAGGAAATTATGGAAGCTATATATGGTAAGGCTAATTCTAAGGCTCTAGTTTAGGTAATTTGTGAAATCAATATATTGTACAAATTATTTTCCTAAACAAGCAAATCTGTTTCCCGAGAAAATGGTGCAAGTCAATGACTCACGCCAACATGGTTAACTTCTTTTTAATCTTTGTATAAATAGACTGAACCACATGTTTTTTGTGTGTGTGAAGTAATATTCATTTTCTTCATTTCCATCTTCTTCTTCGTTTCTTAATGTTAATTCAACAAATTCCTTCACCGCCTGTTACTGGCAAAGATATGTACTTTTGGAGTTGGGGGTTTTTCCCATTGGGGTATTCCGGTCTTGGTAAATGATTTGTATGTTGTTTTATCATCCCTTACACAAATCAGATTTCTCTATTAATATTTGCACATTGGCTTCCTAGCTCCAATCTTTTCATTCAGTGGTTGCTACAATGAGGTCTCTTCATTTTTATTTGCCGCTATATGTGAAGGGGGTAATATCTTACCCAGAATAGACAAGAATTGGTCACAGAATACTCCAACAAGTTCACTGTAGGATAGAGATGAAGGGTATTATGATGAAAATTTTGCTCATCTTTTTGTAGTACTTTTGCTGAGTAGCTATTACCTTATTATTTCAGTTGTTATTCTTTTATGCTTTGTGAAGTTCCCAGCAACAAAATTCCAAATTCATAGAAGTGAAATATCCTCTTATGTTTCTTGGTATGTTTGATGAAGATTGTGCAGCAGTTTTTAGGGACAAGGTCATGACTCTCCGAGACAGAGACATGGTTTGACTTCCGAGGCTTAGAATTCCATGTGTAAGGATCAAAAGAAAAATTGGGGGTTTTGCAGTCAATTTCTTGCAGAATTGTCGTCTCCCTTGAAATTGTTTTCTTGTTCAATAGCTGATCTTGTCTTACGTTGATCGTTCTGTGTCAAAAATGTTTAGAGCCTTCTAACGGTGGATTCTGTTATAATGATTTGTTTCAGTTAATTACGAGAGAAATAAGCCTCAAATAGACCTTTGAGGTTTACTTCACGACTCTTCTATGATTTGAATTTGTATAATAATGTTTTCATTATTTTTTTTTATCAAATAATAATTTCATTATTTATTAATTATGGTAGAAAATATCATTATTGAAAAAAAAAAAAAAACAAAAAGAATGGGCTGTCGGTCTTATAAAGGAAACTGAAAGTGGAAAAGCACAAGGCAGTGTGACTGTGGACAGCCAAACCACACCTATACATTCGAACATGTCTTTATAAGCATGTGGAAGAAAACCAAGTCCTCATTTGTTGTCTACAGCAATATATGTAGTATGTATATAGAATTTTTACATGTCATCAAATTGGCAAATGCAAATATTCAAATTATAAAATCATAGCTACAGATATTTACTTGCAACAAAACAAAAATACATAGGTCAACTCAATAAAAAATTAATATATAAAAGCCTAAGATAAGAAAATTTATAATATTTTTATTTTAAAAAAGATGTCTTAAAAATTTAAAAATGGGATGGAATGGATAATATTTAGGAAAATGGGACAGTGTGAAGCCGTAATTTTATACTGAAATCGTCAAGGGAACAAATTGTTTCAGTGAACAAAGCGTACAAGCTAACTAGAGCCACTGCTACACTGAAATCAGTAGGAATTTCTGAGAAAGTTGAATTAAAAAGGAAAAAAACGAAAGGTCAAAAGAAAATTGAATTAAAAAAAGAAAAGAAAAGAATGGGTCAAATGTTGCGGAACTAATCTCCGAAACCGTTACTGATAAAAGCGGTTTTTGTTGTTATAATCAGCTATTTGTGTGTTTCGCTTACTGAAATATGGTTTCATTGCACGTTTAGATTTTTGGTAAGATTGACTTGACTGGGAAATCAATAGTAGGGTGGGACCAAAATTTTAAATAATTTTATTTTTTAAAATAATTTTCAATTTGGTATAATTTAAAAAAATAAAAAAAAATTAAATTATTTTTGAAAACTTCAAAAACAATTAATTAGATCTGTATATTCTAATATGAAATAATACCAATTTTTCATAAATGATACTTTAGCATATATATTTCGATTTTCATTAATGATGTTATATTGACAATTTTTTTTTATTAAAATTCTAAACTTTTAAAATTATTCACTTTGAATCCTTGAATTTTCACAATTTTCTATATAGATTTCTATATAAAAAATAATAAAGTGCATTTTAACGACAATTTAGATATAATTTAAATATATTGCATTATTCCGTTAATAAATAATTGCATGTTACCTTATTTTAAAGTATAGTGATTCAATTAAAAAAATTTTATTAAAAGATTTAATGTGAAAATTTTTAAAAATTTAAGGATTTGAAAGTGGATTTTACCCCGAATATTGAAATATTTTAAATATGCTGTCCACCTGAGTAGATTGACACTTTAACAGCTACTGATATTCGGTTATATTATACAGATCGCAATCCAAATCTTTAGTCGAATTTGACGGATTTGGATTAAATAATTAATAAACGGATCATATTTGAGCATATCATAAATAAATAGATAAAAAAATATGAACCATAAATGAATTAATATTAAAATAGGTTGGATGAATTTGAGCCGATTCATGAATTTAATGCAAATTATTATAAAACTTTTTATAAATTAATTAATGAATTTAATAATAATAATATTTAATTAAAAATATAATATAAATAATAAGTTGATATATAAAAAAGTAAAAATTTCATTAATAATTTAATTTTACTCAAAGAAAAAAAATTTGTACAAATATTAAATATATAAATAGTAAAAATTAGTCCAATAAAATAAAAATAATATGTTAATTTATTTTTTGCCTTCAACTGACGATACATTCACATTTTGATTTGATCTTAAAAATTTAATATATTTACCCATGCTATCTTAAGACTTCTTCTTAGTTGCAATAATATAATCCGCAATTAAATTACCCATTAAGTATAATCGTAACTCTCTCTCTCTCTACTATACTTGGTGATGGATATTAACGGTCATAAAGAGGAAGAAGATGAGTTCAAGCATCTCAACTTTTTCGTGGATAATCTACCGCAAGGCTGGCCAGCTTTCGGCCTCAGAAAAGTTTTCTCTTGGTATGGCACTGTGGAGAAGGTCTTCATAGCAAAAAGACGCAGCAAAAGGGGTACTATTTTTGGCTTTGTAAAAATTGCTGGTGTGAGGAGCATATCCACCCTCGTCAGAAACTTAAACGGAGCATGGTTAGGTAACAAGAGAATCCAAGTTAATGTGGCCAGGTTTGGAGTTCGTCGCTCCTCTGCACCAAACAATATTCAGCATAGTTCCTTCAATACTGACTCTGGGTACCACAGGGACAAGAGATCATATGCAGAAGTAATCCAACCCTGTTTAGCTAACTCACAGGGGGTAAGGAATGACACTGTTATTAACGACAAGGCAGGCTCAGCTAACTTTCAATATGCACCAAAACCGGAGGACCTGGAATGGCTCAACAAAAGCTTAGTTGGTTGGCTGCATCATGCACAGAATGTTACGATAATTCAAGAAAGTCTCATTAGCTCTGGCTATTACTATTGCACCTGTAGGCCCATGGGCGGTAACCTGATCTTACTTACCTTCGACACTGCTGATGATAAGATAAAGATGTTAGAGGGCGGGCTAATCTGGTTGTCGGAGTGGTTTGAACATGTGGAACCGTGGGAACCTAGATCTATCTGCAAGAAGCGATTCGCCTGGTTAAGGTGCGAAGGAGTTCCGTTACACGCCTGGAACGCGGATTTCTTTAGCACTTTGGCCACTATCAATGGTGGTTTTATCAGTTTAGATGACAGTACCAGAAACAAGAAAAGGTTCGATGTTGCCAGAGTTCTCATTACCACTTCATGGCCACAAAATATTCATTCGTTGTTGAAGGTGCGTATCAATGGAGAAATCTTCCCTGTCAGAATAGTTGAAGAGCCTTGCCTAATCTTTCCTTTCTACGATGAAAATGGTCCCAAAGCACCTCCGGCTTCTTCCTTCTCCTCGCCGGTATCTTCATCGGAGAATCTTTCAAAGAGTTGCCCGATTTCCGCCACGCCATTGTCTAAGTTGAGAACGGCGTGTACCGACATGAATCAGGTTGATGTCAGTCCGCATGCTGTCCAGCTCAGACATCCATCAACACCCTTGGAAGCTAGGACACCTTCAGTGGCGGCTCAAACTCCAAGCCTGGAGGTAGTCGCATGCTCCACTGCACGTCAGACATCCAACGGTAAAGCCTTGGATGAAGAAAAAGATGGTTCTCACATGCGTTCTCACATGCTAACCATAAGGAGTCCATCTAGAGGCGAGGCATACTCCTCAGCTGGTGTTGGGCCTCCTCCTAAGGGGCCTGAAAGAGAGCCATTCCCCAAGCCCATTGATGTTGTATCTTTTCCCTCAGCCCAAACGAGCTGCTAGTTGAGATCGGGTCCAATGGAAAGGCTCATAAGAACAACATTCTGCAGCCTGATGATGAAAAAGTTCTGGAAAATTATATCGGGGGATCTCACCTACTAGAAAAGAGGAAAATAAAAGCAAAAAAGGTCCGTTCCTTTGATTTTTGCTATCCACTGGAGACCATCAAATTGAAGAGGAAAAAGAGAGCGATAAAGAGAAAAAACTCAAAGAAGGCTGCTGCTAAAGTGAAGGTGGCTGCCTTAATAAGATCTGAAGAGCGTGTCAGGGAGTTATGTGAGAAAGAGAAGACTGGAAATTAACTTTCTTTGCATTAATAGATGCGGTTGCAGTTCCTATGATTGTTCCGTTCTGGGTTTAGGAACTCTGAGTTCCTCATTAAATTAAAGCTGCTATTTTGGTTGCTATAGAGTTGGCTTGCTGGTTGTTCCTTTTTCTCATCTTCCTTTTCATAAAGGGTCCCGTGATTTGTTGCCTTATTTCCATTTCTGTCTGTTTTATGGGGGCTGTCCTTTCTTGGTGCTTTTATCTTTTTTAAAGTGGTGCCCTCTCTCGGTTTCTAGAGCTGTTTGGTGGACAGCTTGCTCAGGTTCTCGGTTGAAACTTTTTTAGAAGCTTCAGTAGTTCTTCCGGCTCATCTTTGTTTCCTCGATCGGCTTGGTTCTTTTACAACTGATAGTTCGGTTTTCAAGGACTTGTACTCTGTTGCTCGGCTGGTTTGGTAAGATGGTGCTGTTCTGTCTGGCTCGATTTTTTTCTTTGGTCTCCGTTTGTTTTCGGGGTAGTGGCTCTTAGAGTCTTAGTTCGGCCTTGGTTCCAGGTGTTGTAGCAGACCGGTTTTTCTTTGGTTTGTTTTCGGTTTGCTTCAGGTTGTATGTTTCTGGGCAGCTTGTTAACTCCCTCTACTTTATCATTAATAAAACTTCAGCTTATCAAAAAAAAAAAAAAGCAATGCAGAAGCGAACCATTTTCCATATTAACAATAATCTGACTTTTCTTTTTAATGAGCTTTTTATATATATTATTTTATTATTAGTTAGTTGCAATGTTGCATAATTTTTTTTTAAAATTCGACATAGGTAAGATTTACTTGTTTATAGACAAAATCTGAATTATGAATTAGCAGCATACATGACATAATAACTCTCGTGGAAAATAATAGATAATTGTTATTATCTAAACTTTTTGTAATTAATAATTAAGATGTGCAATTATTTACGTCATCAGAAAAAGACTTAGCTGCTAGAAAAATATCCTAAAATCGGGCATGAATTGGTGTTTTAAAGAAGGAACTGTTGGTGATAGAGTAATTTTCCAGTTTTGTGTCTTTGAATAAAAAGGAAAAGACATTAACTTCTTTAAGCCTCCCCGTTAATTTAGCATTTAATTTTTGATACGAAACTCAATTTGGGTACAGTAGGCATTAGGCATTAGCCATAACTTTTAGGAAAGAGATAATAATTGGTGATAATTAAATAAAATGATTATCATGCTAAAAATATTGCAAAATGATGGTGACCCACAACAACAAATTAAAAAAAAAAATATTGCAAAAAGATGATGCTCTTATAAGAGAAGGAGAGCAGTGACAAGAGAGGGAGAGCAGCGACGATCTGAGTAACTAAAAGAGTCACATAAAAAAAGGATGAAATATATTGGATTTTTAACTAACGAAGATTTTGAAAAAAACTCGGTATAGATTCAAATGGTTAAAAAATAAAATGAATCAATTTTAGATTAATATAGTAGGTATTGAATTGAAT
This sequence comes from Excoecaria agallocha, assembly GCA_037975025.1. Taxonomy (NCBI): domain Eukaryota; kingdom Viridiplantae; phylum Streptophyta; class Magnoliopsida; order Malpighiales; family Euphorbiaceae; genus Excoecaria; species Excoecaria agallocha. The sequence goes on from CM075813.1 coordinate 45,226,281, forward strand.
TGAATTAAAAAATAAAATTAATTAATTTTATATTAATTCAATGTATATTTATTTGGATTAAGTTAAATTTAAATTATTTTTTTGATCGAAATTTTAAATTTGAATCAATTTTATCACCGTAAAAGCAAAAAAAAAATCATTGAATAATAATTGTATATAAAAGTGCAAAAATTGACAAATAATAGAATATATTAAGCGAAAGTATTTTCTTTTGTTAGGGACCCATAAACCTTTGAATAATATGGTTAATACCCTGTGGCGCCAAAAAACTATTCATCAACTGCACTGTTAAATTTGAAAATTACAACTACACCCTCCAAATGTTTACAAATTATTTATAGTCTATTCAAAAATTAAAACTACTCTATTATTTGGGTTAGAAAATTAAAAACACACTTTTATAAGTCCGTTAAATAATTTTCAAAAAAATAAGTTCGTTAAAAGATCAATTCATAAGTAAAATAGTTTTAATTATTTAGTCATTGTCATGGTGATTTAGTACTATTGAATCCATTATCCATTATATTATAATGGAAATTATTTTGCAAGCTACCTACATTGTCTCCTTAGATTATTAAATTTGTTGTGCATGTTGGCCCCATTAAAATGTTAAAGGACTAATATATAAAAACTTTCTAAATTATCATTATTTATTAAATTTTTCTTTTTAACTAATTGCATATTAGATTATATTTCTTAACTTATTGAAAATATCATGTTACCTTCCTATATGAATATTTGTCAGTTTACAAAAAGTGCGTGAAAAACAAACGTCAAACAGTTATAGAGAGATAATTTAACATTTTTAACAAATTTTAGAGGGATAAATTGACATTTTCAATAGTATAGAATGTATTTTTTATATTTTAAATGAGTTAGTGGTTAATATGATATTTTCAACAAATTCAGAAAGATAATCTAACATACAATTAGTTTAGGGAGCAAATATGATAAATGATGATAGTTTAGGGGAAATTTATATACAATCCCAAATGTTAATATTCCATTATATATGGTGTAAAGTATATAAACCCTATTGTATTTATCCATTTTAATTACTTATTCCTTGTCTTTATTATTTTATTTTTATAAGAGAGAGATCCTAATCACAGTGAAATTCACCTTGTTCATTTTCTATTCATTTTTGTTAAAAAAAATGCAAATCATCCTCCCATTAAACCATGAAAAAATGCAAATAATCCAGCACTCGTCATCTACTAATCCGAAATAATTTAGATCTGCCCTAATTAAGGATATGTTTGGTATCGTTGTATGTTTTTTATTTTTTATTTTTAAAAATCAAAATCTACTTTTAGTTTTTGTTATATATTTTTTGAAAAACAATTTTTTTTCTTTTTTAATGTCATCAAACATATATGGAAAACACACTCATTATAGCAACATATATATAACTTGAGAAATTGACATTTTTAGCTTCGTATATTATTATTTATTTATTTTTAATTTAATAATTTTTTATTCTTTAAAATCAATCAATATTTTGTACAAGAATATTAGTTTCAATATGTATAATTTCAAAAATGAAACTAGAGTTAAAAAAATATCTATGTTTATAGTTATTTATTTATATTAATAACTGGTAGTTAATTGCTTATTATTTGTTATTACCATGTAAAATTATTATTTCAATTTGATTAATTGCTTTTAATAATTTTCTGTTATCATTATATTTATTTTATTAAGTTTATCTAATTACCAAATAATCAAATTTTATATTATTATTTATATTTAGTCAGCATATATAAATTCATTGTGCCTTTAACATCAATAAATAACAAATGAAAAAAAAATCTCAATGAAGATGACCACAATAGGCTACATCCACACAGAAAAAATAATGAAGGAATAAAAATAAGTAAAACCCCAAAAAGCGGTTTCCTCGTGTTTAATATTTTTTTCTCCTAAAATGTTTTATGCATTAAATAATAAATTCAAAATCCAACATAAAGAAATTTCATGCACGCCAATCATCCAAATAATAGATTGAATTATAAATGAATAGAATTATAAATAAATTAAAATTTTGCAGGTTATAAATAGATCGAGTTGGACCATAATCTATTTGTTATATAAATAGGTTGGGTCATAATCAAATCAACATTTTTCATATCATGTTTTCATCTTTATAAAAGTTTTTTAATTAAAATACAAAAATATGCATGTATAGCCTATGAAGGATTATTTTTTATTTTTTACATTAAATAAAAAATAAAAAAATATAAATGAATTATAAATAGATCAAATTGAATTGTGGATCATAAACGGATCAAATTGAATGAGTTATATGGTAGATAAAATTGGATTTCAATAAAAAAATACATATCAAAATTTAACAGGTATAATTATGAAAAAACGTGTTAGTATTGATGAATTCATCCATACCATCAATTATTTGGAACTTTTTATGAATAGTTTTGTATGAAAGATTATTTATAAAAATTGGATGTTTTGTGTTGAAATTGTGGGTTTGGATGTTTTGTGTTGAAATTATATAATTTAAAACAATTGAAAATAATTTAATTTTGCATTTGATTTGGTAAATTACAAATAGTAGACATTCGATAAAGGAAAAAAAGCTTTCGACAATACCAACTTAGGAAGTAAGGTATTTTTTTACCTATAATTTATTTATTTATTTGTAATTTAGAATTAGATAATTTATATATATATATATATATATATATATATATATATATATATATATATATAGTATGACTAATTTTAATTTGATAAAATATCATGATAAATAAGAAATATACAAATTTAAATTTAATATAATATTTATTCTATAAATTTTATATGATAAATGATGTATACATATTTAGCTTCAAAAGCCATGAGAGGTGATATTACGATAAAAATTATCAGTTTGGAAAGCTAATCTGATCTATGTTCTCTCTACATGGTCTTACTTTACATGGTGTATGTTTGCATGTTCAAACTTCTGCCGATTAGTTTTGCCTTCTGCCTTCTGCCTTGATGCCACTTCCATTTCAACCGAACTGCACTTCAGTTAACTGTATTATGAACTGCTTTCCACTAGGATGAAAGATCAAAGCAGGCAATCAATTTCTACTACTTTCAAAGGAAAGCTCTTTGATGTTCTCCTCAAGAATTTTGCTACCAGTTTTGAAAATGCAAAAGTATTAACTTTGAGCAACTACAAAGGCGAGTCATACTCTACCACTTTGCCGGCGCAAATAAGAAATATGGCAGCAATGAGCAAACAATATTAAAATTTTGAACATCATAGATTACACTCTAAGCCTGAGAAGCGAGCTTGTGTGAAATTATTTCAGCTTACCTTTATTAAGAACCAAAACCAAGTCATTATCAATGATAATGGATATTCGATGTGCAATAGTGATGACTATGAATCTATTTGTTTCTTATTGTTGCCTGAATTATATTATGAATCGCTATATCAATAGAAGCTGTGGCCTCATCTAAAACCAAAATTTTCCTCTTTTTTAGAAGAACTCTAGCCAGACAAACAAGTTGATATTTAAACACAATCTAATTAATTTTAAAATTTCAATAGTTGCTCCTATCATTCGCAAACTGAAAAATTTCTTCAGAGCAGAACCAAAGCTGAAAATTAAATAAACCTGAGGGGTTCTGGGCTCCTGACCGGCCTAATAGCCTGAACAAGAGTAGCAGTAGCGAGAGCTTAATCGCTGCGATTTCTTAAACAGGTAACTGAGCAACAATCCCTAAATAGCTGAAAAGCATGATAGGAAATATCACAATCGAATCCCAAAATAGAAGCTACATCAATAATATGAAGAAGAGAATATTTGAAGGGAAAGAAACGAACTTGAAGATCAAGAGAGAGAGAGAGAGGGAGGAATGAGGTCGAGAGAGATCGACAGAGAGAAGGGGAGAGAGATCGACAGAGAGAAGGGGAGAGATATCAACAGAAAGAGATCGATAGAGAGAAAGGGAGTCAAATCAAGAGAGAGAGATCGACAGAGAGAAGGGGAGTGAGATGGAGAAAGAGAATGGGAGTGATCTCAATTGCTTAAGACCGTGGAATCGATTAATGTGAAGAAGAAGGGACCAGACCCGCAATAGGCATCTTCCATCCATCTTGATTTAAGGGTTTCGAGTCGAAATTGAAGGTGGAGTTCGGAATTGCAGCTGCCGGAGAGAGGAGAAAAGGGGAAATGGAGGTGAGGGGCTTTTCATTTTTAGGGATTTCTGTAATTGTTTAGGGTTGAGGGAGCAGAGAATACATGGGTTCACGCTCCAAGCGTTTTGCCATGTCAGCTTTTGGGTTTATTAGTTGGGTAAAAGATGAATTCAGGGGCTTGTCTAGGTATATCAAGTAATTTAATGGACAATTTTAAGGGGCCACGTATGAGTTTACCTATTTGTAATTAAAGACATAAATAACCATACATTTATTTGTATGATAATCTCTCATTTCTTATTTTTAAGTAAAATTTAAATTTTATTTATTTATTATTTTTAAATTTTTAATATAATTTAATTTATTTTTTTAATATAATTTTTTTCTAATAAAATCAAAATTAATCATATTTAATAATTTAATTTTAATCACATAATTTAATATTAAATTTAAATCTATTTTTTATTTCTTAATTTTAATAAAAATAATAAAAATAACTGATAAAAAAAACGAAAAAAAGTACTTCTTTTAAATATGCAATGTAATTCTTTAAACGTAATTTTACATACACATGTATATATATAATTTTTGTGATAATTTTCATATTTAATAATCATTCCATCCTATATAAATATAAGTTTATTTATTTCTTGTCCTAATTTAGACCATTTAAGTATTTTTTATATTATATACAGATAAAATTTTTATGACTCATTTTTTTTATTTATAATTTGTATTTTTATATTTAGAATTTCTAGAATCTATGTTTAAGCTCATGAATTTAGTGGTTAATTAATTAGAAAATAATTAATTATTGATGAGCTGAATTTGAATATTAATAGTAAATGAATTTCTATTTTTCTTTTCAATTTGTTTCTATATATATATATATATATATATATGGGGTAGTTAGTTATTACTCGTAAACAATTGATGGATTCCGTCTTGGATTCCATCTTGGTAAAGATTGTATAGGCGGGGGGCCCGGGCACATAAAGCCTGTAACTTATTGACAGTACAAATAAAAGCTAAATTTAATCTTTAGATGATTTTCAAAATTTTATTTTTGACCTTTAAATTTAAATTATATATGAAATTTTTTATATCATTTATTAAAAAAACAAAAAAAAAAAAAAGAAAAGAGTTGAACAGAGCTGATTGGTACGAGGGTACAAAAACCCAGCGTGGGTTTTTGCACGGAAACAACTACCAACCAGACTTTATTTTTTTTTTCTGTACGAAAATAATTTATTTCCAAAATATTTTGAGATTTGAGCTTAAAAATACCATTTATAGTATATAAATGTTTATGTTTTTAAACTTTGAATTAAAATATTAGCATAATTATAAGTACAAAACATAAAAATATTACAAATAGATTAAATATTAGATTTAAAATAAAAATTGAAATATTAAATTATAATGATTATATAATTTTAACAAATTAAATTGCAATGGATATCAATAGATTTTAGCCATTTCCTTTGCTTAATTGCAAAAAAAAAATGCAAATTCGGATCTTTTTAAGTTCATACATAGTGCACTTAATTAAAATTTTAATTGTAAATTGCAATCCGTCCAATTAATATTTTTGGGTTTCGCCTTAGATTGTTTAATATACATCAATTCTTAAATTATTTCTATTTAATGCATGAATCTTACATATTATATTAAGTTTATTTTAAAAATTCAATAAGTCAAAAAATAATTTAAACTAATATAGTTTTGTGTTAGTTCAGAATTAAATGTGCAATTAATAAAAATAAGATATATTTAGACATTTTATATCAATTATAGTTCTATAGTGGAGTATATTAATGACTTTACTAACCGTATTCGATTTGACTTTTTAAGTTTATAGAATTAATTAATTTAAAATTGAGTACAGTTGAATTTATAATGATCCTACCAACATCATTTAAAATATCACTTAGGGGAGTATATTATTCTTCTACAATGGAATATATTAATGCCTTTACAAATTTTTTTGCTTTATAAAATTTTCGTATTCAGTTTAACATTTATTAAGTTTTATAAAATTGATTAATTTAAAGTTGAATACTGTTAAATTTATAATCAAGAGTGATTCTTTGCTAACATTTAAAATATCACTTAATTAAGAGAATCAAAACTTGGTTTAACAAAAAAAAAAGAGAATCAAAACTATTTATTGTTAAGAGAAACAGCACTTGCTAATACTAATTGTGGTTAAAGTGTTGATGTTATTAAACAGTGGAGTGAGCTTGAAAGTACCATTTTTGTCAATTATCTATTTGTATTTTGACTATTTTTTTTGTTTTCAAAATAATTTCCTATTCTAAACAAATTTTCTATTAAAAAAAATCTTGATCTTTATTTATTGTTTTGTTCTTTCCTTTTTCAGTTTTTACCGATCAAATTGAGGTAAGAAATCTTTCACAGACACTTCTCCTTTGCTTGGCCATAAAAAGATTCTTTCCTTTTCTTTTAGAACGCCATTGGTGGATTGGGAAGGGATGTGAGGTTTCCATCACCAGTACTCCTAATAATTACAAAGACAACATCACAAAGCTACCAAATTTACACATTTTTTACTACTCAAACTTACATATCTGCCTAATCTGTCGCCCCTACTCTTCTTTTGCCAATGTGCTTCAATTGGTGGCTTTCCTCTTCTGGTATACCTTTCTCTCTCTCTTCAATTCATTTCTTTCTTTGTTGAGTTTTTTTGCTTTTCTTTTCACTGTTAGGGTAGGCTTTCTTCATCCGATTCTTTCTTGATTATCTTAAGCTTAGTTTCAGATTCTTGCCTGATTTAGTTTTTGTTTAAAAACATTCCCTCTTAATGAATTCTACTTTGTTTCCTTTTCATTGTTCAATTAATTTAAGGCTTCTTTTTACCTTTTTAACTACTGTACCTTTATTTTCCTTGATGAAGCTTCTGCTTTTGTGGGTTAGGTAGCTGGTTTTGCTGTTGGCAAAGATCTGTTCTTGATTTCTTCTTTCGATTGAGTGACATATATATATATTTTGGGTGTGATTGTTGGGTAGGGGAAGGAAAAAAGGAGAAATGGCAAGGCAAAAAATCCAGATCAAAAGGATTAATAATACAACAGCAAGGCAAGTAACTTTCTCAAAGAGAAGAAGAGGGCTTTTCAAGAAAGCTCATGAGCTATCTACTCTTTGTGATGCTGAGATTGCTCTTATAGTCTTTTCTGCAACTGGGAAGCTTTTTGACTATGCTAGCTCAAGGTCCGTCTCTCTTCTCCATTTCCATTTTCTATCTTCTGGTTTTTTTTTTTTTTTCTTTCCTATATATTTGATGTTTTTCCCCTCTGAAAAAAAGAAAAGCCATTTCCATTTTCTTCCTTTTGGGTTTTCTGCTCACTTCGTATTTGTTGTTTTTCCCCTTTGAGAAAATAAGCCATTGGTGACCTCATTAATTGTTGAATCTTGAAAGAATCATACTTAGGTTTCTTTAAAACCAACAAAACTGAAAAAAAGAAGAGAATGGCTGATATGTATTTATGAACATAGTCAGAACAAATATTTTAAATTAGTGGGAGAGTACTGACTTTAGAAATGTCAGTGAAGGGTTCTATAGTGTATCTTCACCTATGGCTAATATAAATGTCAGGTTTTTCTTCTGTAAGATTCTAGGGATCTTCTAATATTTTCTTTTCCAAGCAACCACAATACTTGTTCTATTGGATATGAATTACTCATTTCATTTGGGTTGGCTAGTTATATAAGGATGTCCTCATAAAATATTGGGTTCTCAAAGCTAGAGAATAATTTGCTTTGTTAACAACAATATTCAACAACGGAAGCTTTTATTAGGTAATAAATAATTACCGTTAAGAATTGAAAACTCAAAAGAATTAGGAGTCTATAGGTAACTTAGCTTACCGGATGGTGACATAAGCTGTAGTAATATAGTGTTTGTAGGCTGCATCAGCATAGTTTTATATGTAAATCTATGGGTATGGTATTACAATTTTAGGTTTATATCAAACTGTGTATCTTTCTTTGGCTTCAATAGTTTCATTTCAAGTTTGATGAAATTGGTGTTAGATTTAACAAAATTTTATTGGGAATTTGAGAATATGATTTCACTAGACTAAATATAATCATACTAATTAAAGTTTTGTTCAAAAGTAGAAAACTTTTTTTTTTATTAGAGAGGTATGGTGTTGAACTATAAATGTCATTAAAGAAATTGAATTCATCACCTAATGCTTTTTGTGATGCTGAGATTTTTTGTTTGGAGTATCTTATATCTTTATACACATCAGCAACAAAAGCAAAAATACAAATTACTTTCAAATATAATATTTCAAAGGTGTTTGTGAATAAATTTTTTGTTTCATATTTCATGATCACTATAATGAATCTTCTTGTCTTCATTCCCATTATGATACATTTATATGCATACATAAAGTTTTACAAAGTTGAGTGGCTAGTTTCATCTGATTTCTGGTAGAGAAAGGTTTCCAGTATATGTGACAAACTAGTGAATATATAGCATGACTTTCAGAGTCTTCGTAGAGTCTAAATAATAATAATTTATTAAATTATGGATTTCATGTTGTAAAGTTAAAAATTGATAAATTTCAGTTTTCTCAATTAGAAAATGAGTCATTTTGAAACATGTAGAAGTTGTTCCTATGTTGGTAAATATGATTTGCAAGAACAGTATTCATATGTTGACAAAAGCAAATCTACTGCCCCACCAAATTCTTTTAGTACATGAATTTTCTTTACTACATATAAAAGGTAATAGATATGCTTAGCAAACTCACATGAATTTAATATTGAAGAAAATATCAAAATAATTAAGTAGAAAATATGTATGCTCTTATTAATATCAGTGTGCATATAGTTGAGTTCGTGTGGACAAAATGTTAATTTTTTAAATTTTAAGTGTATAAAACGTTAATTTTAGGTATATAAAACGTCATTAACAAAATTGAAGGTATGTAACTAAAAATATAGACCAAAATAAATATGATGATGATAGACTAAAGTCGGTAAACTATAAGAAATAAACCTTGGAATTTTATCATCATATAAATTATGATTTATGCATAGTTATATTTGCATTATTTTTTTAAAACATGAATACTATGTTATATACACTTTATTTATAACTATTAATATTTGAAATTTTTATTATAAATATTGTAATGTGAAACCTATTAAAATTTATTTATTTTTAATTGATATTACCATCTAGTTCAACTCCAATAATGCCACAGTTAAACTTCTAATCTATAAACCTTTATTTTTATGAATTTTTTTATGCAATGGATCTCTGAAAAGTGAAAATCATGATAATAATCAACATATTTTTATATATTAAAAAGAAAAAAAAAACTTTTGGGTGAACTTTGGCAATTGGTTATTGTAAAGTAAGACTATGTTTGTACCTTGCTATTACCAAATAAAAAATTAATATTTTCAAAGAAGTTAAAATAATATCTAATTGTGTAAATATTATTGTTCGACGAGGCATATAGGAAAAATGGAAAATAAGAGGATTTACTTTAATAAAGTTTAGGTTGATGAGAGATTGCCACCAACATTTAGGTGTGTAATAGAATTATTTTTAATAAATTCAGAGTTCTACATTATATTTTTTTTTCTTAGAAAAGGAAATTAAAAGAAAATGGGTAAAATATTAGGTGAAAATTAAACTTTTAACAAATAATTTTGATTTCAGAATTAGCTTAAACATTTATATAAGAACACATTAATTATGACTAATTATGATTAATTTAACCAACTTAAGGATTATGGACATCATACTAAAAGCCTCATGGAGAATGGTTATCAGATAAGTTTATGCCATTTGCCTTGGATCATCATCAGGAAAAGGATCACTAGCAAAACATATGTAGAGAATTTTTCAAAAGCTAAACCCTAAACCTCATGTTAAATAGGTGAACTAGCAATCATAATTTATCAAAACCCTAACATTTTAGAAAACTTTCTTAATATGTTAGTTACTGTCTGCTTTCTTCTATTTTAAGCAATATAAATGACATGGCCAATCTTGTTTTCTGCTTTTAAAGTGTGAACCGGGTGATTGAAAGGCACAAGCTTCATCCAAAGAACCTCGGCAAGCTGGATCAACCTTCTCTTGAGCTTCAGGTCAGACATCATGTTTCAGAATTCTGATAGTATATAATTTAGTTCTTAATTTTTTTATAGATTAAATTTTGTATAAAAACAATCAAAAATTACTTTTTTATACGAAATTTTATCATTGGATCAAATTACAAATAAAACCATATACTAAATTCCAACTATATATCAAGTCAAATCAAAGGGTATGATTATGTAACTACCAGCATTCAATTATTGAAAATGCAGAATTACAAATAAAACCATATACTATATCCCAACTTTCAAGTCAAATCAAAGGGGATAATTATGTAACCACCGGTATTCAATTAAAAGTGCGATAAATTTCGGATTTGATTTATCCTTTCAATAATTGAAATTTGATCATATGCCCTTTTCTTAAAAAAAAATGCCATGTTTTGTTTGTTTCACTTAAATGAATAGAAGAGATTTCTAATGTTTACCTTCTGCTTATTGCCAGTGCTCCATAAGCAATTGGCTTTACTATTTGTCCAACTAAATTGGCTTTTTAATTTTTTTTTCCATTGCATAAAATAAGAAGAATATACTGAATTAGCTCTCTCTCTTTTATTCCTGGGATTCAACTTAAATTCAACTTTCAAGCCTTACAATTCTGTACTCCATCTGTCTCAAATTATATGTCATCACATAAGTTAATAAATTTAATTAATAATCAAAATTTTAGATAAATTTTTAATATTTTGTTGAAAAATTTTTTATTTAATTAAGCATTGACCGCTTAATTAAAAGGAGAGATGATAAGTAGAGTGGAAGAGAATTTAAAAAATTGAAAAGATATTTAACAAGGGTAAATAAAAAAAAGGAATTTAATGCTTTTTCGAATTTATTAAAATGACTGATATTTTGAGATAAAAAAATAAATAATACAACAATTATTTGGGAAGGAGATGGTATTAAATTATTATCAACAAATTATTGGTCATTAATAGACTACACCTTTGTTTCACAAGATAAGTAAAATTTATTGAATTTGTTGAAATGTAGCAATAAAGTTAGGAAACTTATTGCTTATACTTTTAAAATTATAATTGCAACTTGATCAGATGTCAAGAGTCTCATTATAAACCTATTGGTTTTTCTCACTTCAACACTAGATTTTGAGGTTAACGTTTTTTCATAATATGATAATAGTGCCTATTCACTCTTCGTTCTGTCATTTTGAAATGAGAATGAAAAATTTTATAATTTATTAATTACTTAATTTTTAACACCCAAGTTTTGGATTTTATTCTGAGTTTTCTAATATTAGATTTAAACTCTAATTTTCTGAAAATTCAGTATACTGTAAAATTATTTATAAACCGAGCATTAATACTATACTATACTTATACGATCTAATTTTGGCCTAAACTTGCATTATTATTTTTTGGCTAAATATGTAAAATACTCTCTAAATTTATATTTATTTTTATAATTGATACCTAAATTTTTATAGTATTTTGATCGCCACTTGAATTTCAAATATCATTATAGATTACCACCTAAACTTCAAACAATGATGATAATTTACGATTTCAACTTTAACTAATATTAGCATATAATAACATACATTATTTAGTATTTTTATATATTCAAGTGGTAAATTATTATTGTTATTTGTAGTTTAGGTGGTGATCTATGATGATATTTGAAGTTCAGATGGTGATATAAACACAATAAAAATTCAAGTATCAATTATGAAAATAAATATAACTTCGGGTGGTATTTTAAGTATTAAACCTTTTTCTTATAAAGCACCCGATCACTAGTTTGATTTATGAATAAAATCATACATTGAGGCAAGTAAAATCCATATTTGAATCTCCATATTAATTGTCAAAAAATTTAATACTGGATTCTAATAAATTAAAACGCGAATTCAAAACTATTGAGTTCCTCTAATTTAGGGTTACCGTTTGGATATATCTGTATATATAGATAGGATCATGAAATCCATTTTCACTTGTTCATCGTTGTACATGATTGTTTACCCTTCTTTCAGTCTTGATATGCCAATCTTATCCGCCAATGTGTTTTCCAGTCTATTATTTTCTTATAGCATTTCAAAATCTTTTTTTTTTACCCTAATGGTACCAGTTTTTCCTTCAAATTCATCCCTTACTGGCTATCTTATTTTTCTATATGTTGCTCTAGCATTCCCATTATCCTGTTTTTTGTGCACTGCTTGTTATGTATCATTAATCATCAAATTTTTCATTCAGCTGAGCTTGTTCTAGGAAATCATATAGGATTCTTAATATTATCTGCATGCAAACAAATCATTGTTTTCCTCCTTTACGTCATTGTTCCTGCTTTAATCCAACCGTTGGGATCATCTACGTTTTCACCATTGCCTTCTTGCCAAACTCAATATATTGTTGCTAAGAAAGCAACCCATCGCCTATGGGACATTAACCTTTTTTCAGTGGGCTTCCTACAAAACCAACTAATTTCACGTCTCTAAAACAAAGGTCTTCTCTTGATGCCAAATTTCTTTTGAGGACCTGCAATGAAAGAACAAATGTGCCAGATTCTCTTCACTATTACCACATGAAAAGCAATCGTTTTCTTGGATCAGTTCCCATTTGAATAGCCTCTCCTTAACAATTAACCTATTCTTCAAGGCTAGCAGCACAATGACACTCTGCCAGGGGATATGGTGTTTACATCAAGTGACCCTACTCCAATACACTTTCATTTTCCCATTCCTGATTGCATTCTATGCACTGCTGGCAGTGTAGGACTTAAAACTATTGAGTTTCCACTGTATTTTGTCTTCTCTTTCAGCGCATACATGTACCTTTTTAGCTTTCTCACTCGTTGCATGTATATTCATTTTTTGGAGCAGGAAGTCTTGCAATGTAATTTTTATACTGTTAGAATTTCTAAGATAGCATTTTTTTTCATTGAAAGCAATTCTCTTTCTTCTTTTAGCTTGAGAATAGTAGCCTTACAGCTCTGAGCAAGGAAATGGGAGACAGAACCCAAGAACTGAGGTAAGAATTGTAGGCCTTCAAATTTATCGTAAAAAAAATAGATGCAAAGGTTGGCGGACAATGCTAATAAATTATTTATTAAATGACAGGCAGATGATGGGAGAAGAGCTACAAGGATTGAACATTGAAGAACTAGAACAATTAGAGAAGACACTTGAAGGTGGCTTGAAACGAGTTATGGATGCAAAGGTTTGTGCAAAGTTGCACTTTCCTATATACCCATTTGTACTTGATTTTATTTCATTTGTTGAAAATTTGTTTAAAATTGTGATGTCTTTCTCTTTGGTGTGTGTGTTTCAGGGCGATGCAATGATAAATGCAATCAATGACCTAAAAAGCAAGGTGAAATTCCTTTGTTTATAATTCTACATTGAGCTAATAGATTCCTCTATTGGAATATGGGACTCTCTCTCTCTCTCTACTCACAATTATTATTTTACTGCACTATTTGTATACTGAATTATCATGTACCCATATATTTTTCTTTCATTAAGAATGACCTAAAATGATTATCATGAGTGCTGCTGATTTAGTTACAGAAATAAATTTAAAATGTCTCTCCTGGAAAACAGTAGGAAAATGCAGGTTGATGTCTTGATGGTTCCACAGATGAAAGCGGTGAGCGTAAGTAGTAGAAAATTTGATAATATTGGGTTTAAAATAATGCTATCAGCATTATATTACTATAAATTCTGGATTGGTGAAAAATGGATTCTCTGTATTGATAACCTAAGGTAATTTCATGTTGGTGTGTTCATTTATGGTCCTATATATATATATATATATATATTTGATAAGCTCAGAATTTTTCATTATAAAATAGAAGGGTCCTATAAATATTAAAGTAGACATAAAAACACCATTAACTTATGTTCAGTTCATCCTCTAGCACTATTTCTTTATCAAAAAGTAACTCTTCTATGATTATTGAGTAAATACATGCGCAAACTTCCATATTTGACGCAAAGGGACAAAATTTAGATACTTCAGTTTTTCAAGCCATATAAATTTATAAAACAAGAAAGCTTAGATGCGTAGAGAATTTTTAGAAGAGCTAAAACCTTCCAATTGCTTCCTTTTTTCTTTTTTTTTTTTTTCTTCAAACCCTACCTTCACACCTCTTCTTTCGTTGTCATTTCTTTGCAGGAAGAGCAACTAATGAAAGAAAACGAGAAACTAAAGCAACAAGTCTGTGAGATTTATTCAGTCTCTTTTTGGCTTGTTAGATGCTTGCACTTCTGAGATTATTTTCTGTGTGGCAGATTATGAATATGCCAAAAGACAGGCTACATTTGCTTGAACAACTGCAGTCATCTGATTCAATGTTGACTAATACAAGCAGCTCGTTAGATCTTTCTCAAGACTTTGAAGGTTCCTATGCTTTCCTTACATTGGGGTAAGTTTTTCACTACAAATGCTTTTTTGCCTACTATTCAAGAATGCATTTGATATTGACAAAATTGTGCCCTAGAAATTTTATTTTTTTACAAAAGGAGGTATATTGTTTGATACAATTAGAAGGAATTGAATCTAAATCTTTTTCGTTCTCTACTTCTTTTAATTGAATGGTGGTTAACAGGTCAACTCATGGTGATTTAATCCCATTTGATCAATTAAGAGTCTTACTTCGTCTTTGCTGTACCTATTCTTAGATTTTACTGGCTAATTTAATGGATCATGCATAAGGAGAAATGGTGCTCATTGAAAATAGGCTGATTAAGAGAGGGAAATTGAGATTCTGTTTACATAAAGTTGGGTGATAGAGTGAATGAAACACGTTGAAGTAAAAATATGAAAGCAAAATTGAAGTTTCTTCTTTTCTATATCTTGAGTTAATGATAAACTATCATGTATAGATACAGTGCAGATGAATATTGTTTGAGAAAGAGATGTACCTAGAATGATATGAAAGAAGCAGAAGCAGAAGTTAAGTAGCAAAAAGGGATTTCAGAAATATAATCCGGATCTTTTTGAAGAAGCTGCTTTAGAAACTAGTTGGATTAGTAAAAGCATTCATACAATTGGCTCCCACAAATTTGGTATTAGTGCTTAGTTGAATTTGATATATTATACTTAGATATGCATTAGTTTGTGAGAGAGTGAACTGCACACCTCTATTGTCATTACTTAGATGTACATATATACAATCTACAAGAGAGTGGCGTGTAACAGAGGTACAGATGGAACCAAATACAAAAACAGAGTTGGACACAACCAAGATGGAACCAAATACAAAAACGGAGTTGGACACGAAACCAACAATTTGTAAAGGAAGAGTTCTAAACCGAGAAGAACTCTCTCTCTTTCACTCTCCTACAAGCTGAAAAGGGAGAACACGAACTCGCAACTTGTCTCGAAGGAGATGAAAACGGCCTTTAGACAAACGCTTTGTAAAAACATCAGCTGTTTGGTCAACCGTGGAGATGTAACGAACAATAAATGCTTTAGACTTTACCTTGTCACGAACAAAATAAAAGTCAATCTCCAAGTGTTTGCTGTGGCGATGGAAGATAAGATTAGCAGTAAGATAAACCGCACTGAGGTTGTCACACCAGAGCACCGGCAGTTGAGACATGGGAAAACCAATTTCTCCAAAAAGCATGAGTAACCAGCTAAGTTCAGAAGTAGCAGAAGCTATGAACCGATATTCAGCCTCTGTGGAAGGCCGAAAAACAGTGCGTTGTTTACGAGAGGACCAAGAGAGCAAACAAGAGCCATGAAAGACTGCAAACCCAATCGTAGATTTACGGTCATCAAGGCATCCTCCCCAATCCGCATCAGAGTAACAATGCAATTGAGATAAATCTATCTTGGAGAAGAACAATCCATGATCAACCGTACCCTTAAGTACCGTAAAATATACTTAACAATACTCCAATGATGCTCAGTGGGAGCGTGCATGAGCTGAGAAACTTTATTGACTGAGTAAGAGATGTCAGGCCATGTAAATGTAAGATACTAGAGGCTACCAACAAGGCATCGCTATCATCAAGAGCCAATTTCTCAGAGGGATTTGCTGGAGAAGAGATTGGCTTGCAGGCAAGCATGTTAGCCTTGTCAAGCAGTGCTTTAATATACTTAGAACGTGTTAAGTGAAGACAGCCAGCCGATCAAGTTGCTTCAATACCCAAAAAATAAGATAATTTGCCCATGTTACGAATGGCAAACCGTTGTTCAAAGAACACAATTAATTGTTGAAGGAGCTTGAAATCATTTCCAGTCAGAAGAAGATCATCAACATAGATTAGACAATACAGCCGCACATCACCAGACATAAGGTAGTACAAAGAACAATCCGTTTTAGAGCCAACAAACCCAAAGGATTGTAAGGTTGAAGTGAGCTTTTCATGCCACATACAGGGAGCCTGCTTCAACCCATTTAAAGACTTTTTCAACTTGCAAACATACTGAGGATAAGAAGGGTCTTCAAATCCCTTCAGCTGTTCCATGAAAACTTCTTCATGAAGATCACCATGCAGGAAAGTATTAGAGACATCCAGTTGTTAAACACGCCATCCAAAGGAAACTGCCAAAGTGAGAATCAATCGGATTGTTGTTGGTTTAACAACTAGATAGAAGGTGTCAGTGAAGTTAAGCCCCGATCTTTGATGAAACCCCTTGCCGCTAAACGGACTTTGTAATGATCAACAGAGCCATCAAGCAAGGTCTTCGTGTTGAAAACCTACTTACAACAAACAATATTAGCATGAGGTGAAGCACAAACTAAATCCCATGTGCCATTAGAAAGAAGGGCATGATATTTTTCGGACATAACGTGGCACCAGCAGGTTCGCTTGGCAGCTTGTGAATACGTGGTTCGATCAGATGCTATGGCATGAGTGACCAACACCTTAGGTTTTAAGGACCCTGTTTGTGATCTAGTGGTCATGCGAGGTGGAGGAGAAGGAGCATGCAAGGACGGGGCAGTAGTGGAAGTTGAGTGAGAACCCAACGCACCAGCAGGAGCTGCAACAGGTGTGAGGGGTCCAAAGAAAGTCAGGTCAACAGCAAGTGGTAGTGGAGGTTTCCTAGTGGGGTCAGATAACTCATCAGGTGATGGAACAACAGTAGTAGGCGGGCTCAAAGTGGAAGGGACAGGTGGCACAAGAGGAGCTAAGGTGGATGAAGGAGAATCGGCTGGCTGTTGGGAACGGTGCGGTATGCACATGCTGGGAACAGCAAGAACGGGTGAGGAAAGGAAACGTAACAGCAGGTGTAGGCAAGAGTGGCGGGGCAGAGTGATGGATACCAAGTGCTTGATCATTGAGTGCCTCAAATGGAAAATCATGTTCAGAAAATAGCACATGACGTGAGACAAATAATTTATGAGTAATGGGGCCATAACATTTATAGCCCTTATGCAATTTGCTATAACCCAAAAAAACACATTTAGTAGAACGGGGTGCTAATTTGTGAGAAGCATATGGATGTAGCCAAGGGTAGCAAGACAACCAAAAACACGTAATTCATCATAATCAGGCATTTCTCGAAACAGCTTATTATAAGGAACATCAAAAGAAATTGTAGAGGTAGGAGTTCGATCCATTACATGCACAACAGTATCAAATGCATATGACCAAAAAATACCAGGCAATTTAGCATGATTGATCATAGCAAGACCCGTTTCAACAATGTGCCGATGCTTACGTTCAGCACAACCATTTTGTTCCGGAGTGTAGGGGCAAGATGAGCGGTGAGTTATGCCATGTTGAATTAAATAATTCGTAAGTACGCGGAACTCGCCACCCAATCAGCCTGAAACGACTTGAGGGGGAGACCAAAAAATTTTTTAACTACCAAACGAAATTTAATAAATATGGAAAGTACCTCAGACTTATTTTTAAAAAAGTAAATCCAAGTGTATTTGCTAAAATGATCAAAGAAGATAACATAGGAGTAGCCATCATGAGATGTGATTTTGGCCGGCCCCCACACATCGGAGCAAATAAGTTCAAGAGGTTGTGAAGCAGTAAAATGAGAGTGAAAAAAATGCAACTTATGAATTTTACTAACAGAACATGCATGGCACAAGGAATTATTATTATGTTTATCAAAGGAAGCAACAAGTAAACTAGAATTTAACAATTTCCTAACAACTGAAATAGCAGCATGTCCAAAACGAGCATGCCAAGTGGACACTGAAGCCAAATGAGCTTGAACAGGCTGAGAAGGAGAGATGGGAAGGTAGTAAAGTCCATCCTTACTCTGGCCGTGCAATAGAACTGCCTTCGTTGCCAAATCCTTAACCAAAAAATAGTCATCAAAAAATTCAATAGAAATACTGCTAGAAGCTGTTAAGGAACGAACTGAAATTAAATTTTGAGATGCAGAAGGAGCAAAGAGAACATCCCGAAATTTAATTGAGGTACCATTAATATTACAATCAAAGGAACCAACAAAGTGAATTGGAAGTTTAGACCAATTACCTAAGGTGACTTCTTCAGGCCTATGATAATCGGAATGGAGAGCAAGATTTTTCAAGTTTGAGGTGAGATGATGAGTGGCACCAGTATCCATAACCCATAGTTGTTGAGAGGAAGATGAGGTGGTTGCCAAGTTTGAAGCTGGTTTAGATGAAAAGCGTTGGTCTTTGGAAAGTTTGGGAGAAGGACATACGGGAAAAATGGCCTTGACCTTTGCAATTATGAC
This sequence comes from Excoecaria agallocha, assembly GCA_037975025.1. Taxonomy (NCBI): domain Eukaryota; kingdom Viridiplantae; phylum Streptophyta; class Magnoliopsida; order Malpighiales; family Euphorbiaceae; genus Excoecaria; species Excoecaria agallocha. The sequence continues at coordinate 45,245,205 of CM075813.1, forward strand.
AAATAACGGAACTGGTGTCTAAGGAAGCAGAAGAAGTGTTATGGGAGAACGAATTATGAGTGGACAAGTTACCAGAATAAGTAAAGGAAGGACCACCTCGACTATGTTTGCCACGACCTCTGCCTCTTGTGTTATTGTTTCGACTCGCATAGTGAGCACTAGGAGGAAAATCATCAGCAGGATTCTCACGTGTTAATTGAGCTCCTTCAATAAGAAGCAGGCCATAAAGATTGTCAAAGCTAATTGATTCCAGCCGTGCTTCAAGAGCACGAACAAAAGGTCTATAAGCATGACCCAAACCTGCCAAAATACAGTTAATAAAATCATCATTAGCCATAGAATTTCGGAGAGCAGTTAGTTGATCGAACAGGCTCTTAGCCCGTTGCATATAAGTCGTGATACTGTCATTCTCACGCTTCAGTGTCAATAATTGCTGTCGAAAATTTCGAACTTGTGGTCGAGACCCAATAGAATATGCGGCATGAAGCTTATCCCAAGCTTGTTTTGCCGTTGTTGCTCCAATTATTTGTGGCAGCATATTTTCAGAAATTGAAGAAAAAATTCACGACAAGATCTGGTAATCTTGCTGCTCCCATTGTAAAAATTCATCACTATCAGATGGAGGAGCTACACCATTGTCAACATGAGAGAACAAACAACAGCCTTTAAGAACAAATGTGAGCTGTGTTTTCCATAATAAGAAGTTTGTAGAATTCAGTTTGATAGAGAGATGGTGAGAAAGGTTCGAAGAGAAGGACATTGGCATAGACGTTTTTGAGGTTGAAGAAGTTGAGATGTCAGCAATGGTTGTAGACATTTTTGAACTGGTTTTTAAACCAAACTTTGCTTTGATACCATGTGAGAGAGTGAACTGCACACCTCTATTGTCATTACTTAGATGTACATATATACAATCTACAAGAGAGTGGCGTGTAACAGAGGTACAGATGGAACCAAATACAAAAATAGAGTTGGACACGAAACCAAGATGGAACCAAATACAAAAATAGAGTTGGACACGAAACCAACAATTTGTAAAGGAAGAGTTCTAAAGCGAGAAGAACTCTCTCTCTTTCATAGTTTTACTGCTTTGTTTTTTTTGACAGGAAAGATTAATTAGTAACAATAATCTTAATTTCAAGATTCCAAGATATTGATTCTTTATATATATATATATATATATATATATATTTTTTTTTTTTTTATGTTTTAACTTTCAAGATATTGAAAACAAAATGGGGACTCAAACCTATATATCATACCGTGAGTTTGTTATTAATAGTTCTGATTGTTGGTAGTGCTGTATAACTATTTTATGCGATTCATCTGGAAACTTGAAATGTTTTGGCAGGTTACCGTTCCCGAACTGAAAGTGCCCTTTAAAGATGAAAGGGCTTCCATGTTTGCTGTGTTAATATAATGATGGAGATTTTCTAATTGGAAAATGGAATCAAACTCACCTATATTTAAACATGAAAGTCTTGGATGCTTATATGTATTTATGTGTGTGGATCAGGCCATGTCTAGTAGCCATTAGAAATCACAGGTTGTATATTATAGCAAATAATTATCTAGGTCATCTGGAGCATATGAAGATATTGTTTCTGTTTATTTGTCCTTATAATTGTCCATCGCACTCATTATATTTATAAATTGCTGACTGTATTTGTCTTTTAAGAAAAAAAAATAGATTTTTTGTTCTGCTTAACCTCTTGACATTATTAGCATTTGATATCAACTAATTTAAGTGGAAAACAAAAAAATATAAATATAACAGACAATTAACGGAAAAAATGAATGTAAGAGGATAGACAAAAAAAAAGTGCACATTATTAGGGTTTTTTTTTTCGAAGTTAAAATTGTTATTTTGATAAAAAGGTTAATTTTTTATTTGACGATTGCTACTAATAGATAGTCAATGTATAACTAATAGAGAAAATATTATACGTATTTGGTAAAAATTTACTAACATTTATTATTCAATATAATTTAATCGTATATGTAAAATACACAAATATATATTTATATATATTCTTTTATATAATCTGATATGCGTAATTACACACATTTGTGTTGTTATTATTATTATTGCTATTCATTAAAGTTTATTGATCTAAATAACCACAAAATTTATAATTAATTAATAAAAGGATATTATACTTTAAATAAAAAATAAAAATGAATAATTTGATAAAAATTTTAAAATAGAGCATTTCAATTTAAATTTCCTCTTTATAGTAAAAACTAAATTTTTTTGAAAGGCATCTGGTTTAACTTTTTGAAATAAATAGTTATTTGATTTTTTTTTTTTTTTTGCAAGTCAAGATACTTTAAAAACATTTGGTAATCTTTTTCAATTTAATCTTAACACATAATAGATGCACAAACTGAACCTTTAATATGTTTATTGAAATAGTTTTAAGTATGTCTTTTACTTGATAATTAATATTGGATGGAATAAAAATTATATTTTCAATTCTTCAAAAGACAATTTGTTTATAGGAAAATTAAATAAATTATTAACAAATAGACTACGTGAAAAGTTGTATAACACAACTTCAAAATCTGTGAAAAAAAAAGGATTTTAATTTGCAGTGTGTTCATTTAAACAAACTTTTGATGCACTAAAATAAACTATCTATTTATATGGTTCTACCACGAAACTAATAACAAATTATTTATGATATTACCCTTTTGGATTATTAAGAATTATATTTCCAATCTTTAAAATTTAACAATTAGATAGAATATTAAGTATTTTGCACAAGCATTAATATCATTTCGATCCAATCAGACCTATTTATGTTTCCATATAATTAGAGGGATTTTATTTATTTATTTTTATTTACGAGTGTTAAAATTATTAATGTGGTGAGTTATATGAGACTCGCATTATAGTATGGCAAAAAAAGAAATGTAGCAAATACTGTATTATATTTATAATACATGGTTGTTTCAAACAAAGAAAAATATGGTTTTACTAAATTGCCTAGCCTGAAGTTTTTTTATTAAATAATATTATCATTATTGTATATGTTAAGTTTTCAAACTCTTTTATTTTATTTTTTTAATAAAAATAAAGAGAGAGTACAAATTTGAAACTGAAACATTCTGCATTGAAATTAATTTTTTTTTAATTCAGATGTCCCCTTAAATTTATATGTATTTTTTAACACCGATTTATTACAGTAGTGTCGATTTGACAAAAAAAATATCACTTATTTATTACCAATTTACTTTCCTTATTCTAAAAAGCAAAAAAAAAAAAAAAAGAAAAAAATATACTATTTTGCATTTTAGATTTATTTTTAGGCTCTACTTTACCAAGAAATGCCGATTGCCGAATAAATGCTGTAAATAGTGCTAAAATATGAGCATTTTAGCACCCTTTATGTTGTGCCAATTTTGCATATTTTTTCAATAACTATAATGAAAATTTGGCACTTATTTCAAATATTACAAAGGAATTTTATTTTTAAAAATATAATTTTGAGATAAATATTAAGTGTGAAATAGTATATTTTTTTATTGTAAAGACCAAACAATATTAGTAGTAAAAATAAAAATTTTTTCATATAAAAAAATAAAAATAATTTATTTGATACCGTACGTTCTCTTCTTATAATTAAAACCAGCTTTTTATATGGAAAATAATTTTTGTTATTATATTAATATCACTTGTTTTGATTTAACCTAAGCTTAAAAAAATATAAAAAAATCGTTGATAATAAAATTATGGCAAAACGCATGACAAGCTGTTGAATTTTTTAGTTTTGATTATTACACTTTTAAACATTTATTTTGTAAAATATTTATTTTTTGATTTTTTTTTCACATTAAATTTTTAATATATAAAAAACATATAATTAAATTATATGTTCCATTTTGTACACTTTTAATATTTGCATTGCACCTCATTTTGATGTATTTTTATATATTTTTTATCAATTTTAAATTAATTATAATTTTTTATCAGAATTTCAACATCAAATTAACAAATATATTAATGATAATATATCATATTGAATTTAACGTGCATGATTATTTAATTATATATTTTCTGTTTACTAAGAATTTAACATATAAAAAATAAAAGTTAAAAGGGTCAATATTATAAAATATTAGTTCAGAAATTTGATAGAATGATAGTAAAAAATTAAAAAAAGTTTAGAGATTTATAATAATTAATTTCCCTACTAATCCCGCAAGGCAATGCAAAGCACGCGCTCGATATAGAGTGGGAAAAAAAATGTATGACGTTAATGATGCGTTATTTTCGATCATTCCCGCTAAAGACTTGCTCAAGATCGTACCCGCACTTTAATACCAATTTTTTCATCTCAGTTTTTTCTTTGCTTTTGCACAGCACATACTTACACAGCTCTCTCTTCCTCTCTGCATTTGGAATTTGATCGAGCATTTCTGGTAGCTAATCATGGATGAAGAATATGATGTTATAGTTCTTGGTACTGGTCTCAAAGAATGCATTCTTAGCGGCCTACTTTCTGTTGATGGACTCAAGGTTTAATCTTTGATCTTTCCCTTCATTCTTCTTCGCAAAAAATCAGTTGGGTTCCAATAATTTTGCTCGTTTATTGCGTTTTGATCATTTATGGAAATGTTTTGTTCTATTCTCATATTGCCATGATTTTTTTCTTACTTTGGTGTTTTGTTTCGTGGATCTTTTGATTGATTTGATGTCAAGTGATTCATTTTAGCTATATAGCTATCATTTGGTTGTTTCCCACAAATTTCACTGTATTTTCTGCTTAATTATCTATATCTTCTCAATCTTTCTTTATCCAGTAAGATTCATCTAGCCATATTTGCGAACTTTGTAAAGAAAAATTACACATTTATAGCTGAAAAAGGACAGAAAAGTACATAAACGATATTCCTTTGCAATTTATCTCATAAATTCCATTCATGAATCCAGTTTTTGAAGAATAGAGGTTTTTCTTGATCTTGGTTTCGAGAAGAATTTACAATATTGATGCACAATTTCCACTGTCATGAAAAAGTACGTCTGAATCTTCGCGATAGGCACATAATTATTCAGCATTATGCTAAATCTTCATCTAAAAACAGGTGCTGCATATGGATCGAAATGACTATTATGGAGGTGAATCAACTTCTCTTAATCTTAATCAGGTTAATTCTCTCATTTTTATGATATAAAATTTTTAATGAACTATTTTTTATTACTATGTTTTAAATTTATCTGATTATACTCCTTTGTCTTCAAATTTATGATTGTAGCTTTGGAAGCGCTTCAGGGGAAGTGAAAAGCCTCCAGAAGTCTGGGGTTTAAGTAAGGAGTTTAATGTTGACATGATACCTAAGGTATGTGTCATTTGTGTACATATTACAGTTGCTATCTTGGTGATTGTTATCTCACTAAATTCCATTTCCTTGCTTCGCCATTTTTCTCTTGGGCAGTTCATTATTGCCAATGGAAACTTGGTTCGAGTTCTCATTCATACTGATGTGACCAAGTATCTTAACTTCAAGGCAGTTGATGGTAGTTTTGTATACAATAAAGGAAAGGTATGATGCACTTTTACTTGGATGTTTTCTTAATGTTTCCTTGAGGTAGGAAAAAGGGTCAGATGGAGTTAATTTTGAAAAATAAGTAGAACGAACTTCTATTCTTTTGGTCTCAACCTATAGCATGCCATTATGATTTTCAGATATATAAAGTACCAGCAGACGATGTTGAAGCACTGAAGTCACCCTTGATGGGACTGTTTGAGAAGCGTCGTGCTCGAAAATTCTTCATTTATGTTCAAGACTATGAAGAAAATGATCCGAAATCTCATGAAGGGCTTGACTTGAACAAAGTTACTGCAAGAGAGATCATCTCGTACAATTCTCATCTGCATATTTCCACATTATTTGATATTTATTTTTCTTCAACTGAAATCATAGACAGGAACTGTTTAAGCCAATAACTTTCCATCTACCGTCAAATCATTTCAGCAGTATCAATTTTCTGGCAGTTCTGTGACCTCCTTTCTTTTGTTTACACCTGCACTTTAGTCGATGTTTACATAATCAGCTAGATCTTCTCATATTATCTTTCCAGGTTTGATTAACTACATTCATGATATGCCGTAAAATCTAATCAATTTAGTATCTACATCATTTCTTCTGTTCCAATTATATAGAATGCAGCTGATTTATTGTAACAATTTAAACGTACAGTTCCTAAAGGCTCCGATATTTGGTCTTAGTACATAATCCAACTTCTCAATATCCTATTACAATATGTGTAGCTTTGGAATTAATCAACTTCATAGTGGCTGATAACGGGAAATAAATAAAAGCTATGTATTTTTATAACACATTTGACTGCTCATCAATTTTGACATATGCTAATGTTTGCTATTGTCTTTCAACATAGAAAATATGGACTTGAAGATGATACAATTGACTTTATCGGTCATGCATTGGCACTCCACCTTGATGACAGCTACTTGGATCAGCCAGCTTTGGATTTTGTGAAGAGAATGAAGGTGCATTTATAAACTGTCAAATTATTCTTGTACATGTTAAAAATTCACACATTTAATCCGTTCTCTATAGATATTCATAAAACAAATTGAAATACATTTTTTGTTTCAGCAAATATCCAGAAGCAAGGAAACGACCTAAATTACTTGTTAAGTCTTGATATTAATTACATCTGTTGAATTTGATTTTTCTTGGGTTAGGTGTTTAGGTTAGATATTTAACAATAAATATAGGATGCTAAATACATTAAATTGGTATGGGGACATCTTTAAATAGTCCCTTTCTTTGTAGAATGGAAGAAAGGTTTGATGTTTGACTTTTTGAGCGAGCTATACCAGAAAGATAATTATTTTTTCATAACAAAAATACATTATTTTGTCACTAGCATCCTTCCGGACAGTCTGGTTCATTTCTTAAGCATTTTGACACCATAATGAGTTTGTGAGATACTTTGAACGAGTGACAAATTCAATTGGTTCAATTCTACCTAATTCTTTTCGATTGTCTAGTCTAGGGAATTTGAAGAATGTACTGATAAAAAAATCTTTCAACCTTTCTAGTCTAGTGAAAATGGAAAATCCATTAAGGCTGTTATAAAATTTTATAAAAAAGTTTTTGACAGACTGCATTTCTCTCTCTATAATTTTCTTGAATTATGCATAGAGAAATTCATTTTTGTACCCTATGGCTGCTTAATTTTTTCCATACGGACAACTATGCATATATATAACCTTGACTATTTTGGTTGATTATATAGCTCTAATGATTTTGGTATTTGCTTAATACAGCTTTATGCAGAGTCTTTAGCACGTTTTCAAGGAGGATCACCTTATATCTATCCAATGTATGGACTGGGAGAATTGCCTCAGGTTTTTTCACTGCCCTTATTATTATTATTATTATTTGATAATTGATAGTTAGAAAATAGGGTGGTTTAACATTTTAGGGTATTATTGACAGGCCTTTGCCCGTTTAAGTGCTGTATATGGTGGGACTTACATGCTGAACAAGCCTGAATGTAAGGTACATACCACATTATATGTTTCCTGAAAGCTGCACCATTTCTGATGATCATTGTCTTATTCTGGTAACAGGTAGAGTTTGATGGAAGTGGGAAAGCCATTGGTGTGACCTCTGAAGGAGAGACTGCTAAGTGCAAGAAAGTTGTCTGTGATCCTTCTTATTTGCCTGACAAGGTAACTTCTGGAATAAGTTACAAACTCACGAGCTAACTTTCCCACAGTACTTGATGTGCTGAAACGAACACGAGTGCTCTTAATTTCCCCTCATCTGTAACTCCTCTAATCCAACAGGTAAAGAAGGTGGGAAAAGTCGCTCGTGCTATATGTATAATGAGCCATCCCATTCCAAACACCAATGATTCTCACTCAGTCCAGCTTATTCTGCCACAGAAGCAACTTGGTCGTAAATCAGATATGTAAGCAGCTAAATTCTGTTTCCTCTTTTCCTCTCCATCTGATCCTTTTGGTTGCCCATGGATACATACAAATGTAAACTGCAAATGTCTGATTCTTTAGTCTCACCATATTATATTTCTTGAATTTTGACGTGGTTGCAGGTACCTCTTCTGTTGTTCTTATTCGCACAATGTTGCTCCAAAAGGAAAATATATAGCTTTTGTTTCAACTGAAGCTGAGACTGACTCACCTGAATCTGAACTGAAGCCAGGAATTGACCTGCTTGGTCAAGTAGATGAGATATTCTATGACACTTATGACAGATACGAACCCATTAACAACCCTGGAGATGACAATTGCTTCATATCTTATGTAAGTGGAAATAAACATGGTTCTTGTTAAGCTTTTCTTTTTCTTTTTCTTTGTTATTCTATTACGTTTGGTGCAAAAACCTTAGTTGATTCTGTTATGCCACTACTAGCTCAATTCACTTTCTATTTTTGCAATAGTTCTATTAAGTAACGTCTATCAAAACTTGCTTCTTTCCTAAATATGATGATTAAAATCATGACATTCCATGCAGAGTTATGATGCAACAACTCACTTTGAGACCACAGTTGATGATGTGATTGCAATTTACAGCAAGATCACTGGAAAGGTAACTTGCTAGCAACTTTGTGTGACCTTTACCATACAGATTTCACAAAGCTAGAGATTGCTTGATTTTTTAACTTCCTCATGAAATTACTGGCTGATAAACAGTCGTATGAAAAGCGTTTATCATCTAAACCAGGATATGAAGGAAGGGGGGAGAGTACAGTTCGGTTCTTGGTTATAATCAATCAAAACGAAGAAGTTTTTGGGTAAAAAAATTATAAATCAAAACCAAAACCGAACCGAAAAACTGAAATCGAATTTACTATTGAAATAAGTTAATCCAATTAGTTTGGTTTGGTTCAATTTTTTGATTAAAACTGAACCGAGTTACCAATATTTTAGAAAATTGGTCAAGAAAAATGATGATGAGATTTAGAAAATACAAATCATTGAAGGGTTATGTGTGGATTATTTTTACTTACTATTTTCCATTGTGGTGTGTTTCAGACTCTTGATCTTTCTGTGGACTTGAATGCTACAAGTGCTTCTGAGTGACAGCAATTATCGTTTCCCATTTATCAAGTATGAATTGGAGATGTCGAATCAATTTTTGGAATTTTTTTATTGGGGAAAAAAAAAGAATTTTGCTTCTTCTGTTGAAGAAAACATTTTTAGTTCTCCATAAAACTTTCCATGGATGTTCACTTTGCCTACACTTATGGCATATATATCTTTAGACTCTTTGAACAAATAAAAAGAATGTGCTACATGGAAAAAAAATTATTTTATATCGATATGATGATACGTATGCGGAAGGTACTAATGCAAAAAATTTTTTGCATTATCTCTCTAGTAAAATTTACATAAAAATTCTATGCTGCCGGAAGCTCTCCATCTATAGCTTTTGTTCATTATTTAAATCATATATATATATATATATATATATATATATATATATATATATATATATATATATATATATATGCTTTTTCACAATGTATTTCATACAAATCTAATTTTTGTTAGAGCACAAATGAAATTAATAGGAAATATATGTCATAAATATATAGAATTTGCTACATAAGTGAAGAAAAAAGTGAAACGTAAATACATAGGTTGGAGCTGTCTTGCATTTCACCTCATATATGAACCCTAATTGATAGAATATTATCATAGAGGTTTATCTCGTAAATAATATTAATTTGCTGCATTTTTTTCTAGCAAATATAGAGAATGAAGGATTTGGATGCCACCCTCCAATTATTAAAATATATGCATGATATTCAAATGGCTTAATATTACATTGAATCCAAATATAAATTTAATCAAATAAACATGAGAATTCGGAAATTTAACCCATACTATTATTTTATTTAGCATCAAATAATAACGCAAAAATCTTATAAGATTAGGGTTAATATATAAATGCTCCTAAACTATCACCGTTTAGCAAATTTTCTTTTTGAATTAACGGCGTGTTATATTATCTTTTAAATTTATTGAAAATATTAAATTATTTCCTATAAATATACGTCACTCCAAAAAAATGTATAAAAAATAAGCATTAAATAGTAATAAAAATAATTAGTTATTTTTTAATAAATTTAGCAAAATAATTTAATATTTTCAATAGTACATGAGATATTATATATATTTTAAATAAATTTAATTAGTTAATTTAATATTTTTAATAAATTCAATAAGGTAATGTAATACGCAATTGGTTTAATGTAGAAATTTATTAATTGATAATAGTTTGTAGAAATTTCCTAAAAATTACAAGAAATTATTTTGCTTGTAGAAAGGAGATTTCCAGAAATCCTAACTTTTGACAACTCCTAGAAACACCCAATTGCCACATGCAGGCAATTATTGAAAGCAAAATTAGAGAAATTGCTATCCTATTAGTATCAATCAAAGCCCTTTTGCTGTGGCAGAAAGCCTGGACTGACCTTACGTGTCTAATTCCCGGCAAGGGTAGTAATTCAGTATCCCGCATCTATCTGTTAAATTGCACTCATTTATTTAATCCAACGGCGTAGGTACCATATCTCATTCCAGCTTCGAATCCAAACCGTTAAAAGTTGAAATAATAATAAAAAAAAGGCTATCATACACTTAGTGGGTCCATTGACCAGACGTTGACAGTGTGAGCTTTATCCAATATTATTAAAATCAAATCGAATAAAAAATTAAAAAAACAAAACATTCTTGATTTGACCAATTTAATAGAATTCAATTAAATTTTTTATTTTTTTAAATTAATATTATTTTTATATTTTTTATAAATATTATGAAAATATAATTATATAAAAAAATATTTAAAAAAATATATTTATCATTAAATATTAATAATAAAATAATATTTTCAAATTATTTAATATTTATAATAAATATTTAAGGTAGATATAGTAAAAAAATTGAAAAAATTCAAAAATATTCATAAATTATAATTATAATTTTTATTTTATTCATAAAATAATTCATTAAAATTGTTTAAATTTTAATTATTTTTTATTTATATTTATATATATAATTTTTTTCAGAAAAAAATTGTTGCATATATATTTTGGACAAAGAAATGATTTTTTTATTCAAACTGGTTTTTTCTGTTTTTTATCCGATTTTTGGCTGATTTTTACTGATTTATCTGGTTTTTGACCGATTTATATCGGTTCCTTACGATTTTTAACTAATTCAATTTTTATATATTGAACCAATCAAATAGATTGCTGATTCACGATTAAACCCGTTTAATCGGGCTGTCCGATCCGTTTTTAATAACATTGAGCTTATCTATTTTTTGAAAATTGGTCATTTGTCAACCTTTCTGTTTTGAATTTATTTTTCAACGAAAAGCAGTAGCACGGTGGCCTCACCTTTCGCTTGCACATTCAAAATGTTGCGATTACAAATCTTCTGATGGAAGCTAATCTGCGCGTAGACATTCAATACTAGAAGACGAAATTTCAAGAACAAACCAACAATTTCCTTTTTCTGCACTTTTCTATCCCGACGAGTTCAAGCGAGTCATGACTCGGCCGTCTTCCGGCCACCGACTCAGAGTTTTTGATTTCGGCGAGGAGGACGAGCAGGTGGAGAAGGCGTCGGAGAAGTTGGTTGGAAGATTTGGAAACCCTAAGAGAAAGCGCGACTTGTTCTCTCCCTCGATCACTAAATATGCGTTTCTTCAGCAATGTAAGTTCCTATTTATTTTATTTTTAAACTTTTTGTTGTTCGGGTTTGCTTGGAGTGTAGGAAACTGAAGGAGAAGCCTTGTGAGTATTAAGTTGTGAGTGGCTTTTAGGAATCGAAATATTGTTTTACTGTAATTAGTCTGTTTGAGAGATCAGAAAATGCGGGAAAAGGAAATATTAAAGGAATTTTTGTGGTATTGGGCACTTCTTCGTTTTCTTCTCGTGTCTTATAGCTGATCAAATTCCCCTTTTACGCGTGTTCTACATGTGGCTTCTCTTTGATGAATGAGAGAATGCGGGTTCAGAAGATAATTTGAATAATAAATTTTATGAGTTTCATTCTTTTCTTGTCTTCCAAGTGTTTGCAAGTGCTATGTAATAATGTAAATTTATACAAAGTCCCTTCACTTGCTTTTTGTGTGACATTGTGTTCATTTTCTGATATTTGTTCTATCACTTATCTCAGGAAATCTTTATTGTAGTTATCTTGATGTTAAAATATTGGATTATCTGGATGAAGATTTGCTTTCTAGATCTATGAGCCTGTATTTTCTCTCTCTCTCTCTCTCTCTCTTATCTTAAATTGCGCGTGTTCAGAAACCTTGTTAATTGGTAAAGTTTTTGATTTCTAACAAAAATGGTTCTGATCGGGCTATTTGTATTTTTTGGCAACTTTGAGAAGGCTAAATTTCAATATGATTAACTAGCAGAATTAATTTGTGAAGTTATTTGCGGAATCAAGGATGCTAAAACATTTCTGTTCCCACCAATTGGAAGGGATGCTTAGGTTAAATGTGGTTTCTGGGCATTTTGAGAAATACAAGAAGTTAATATATTTTCCTGATGAAATTAATAAATTTAGGTAAACGTGCAATGAAATAAAAAAAAAAAAAAACAAGAAGGTAGAACTAAGGCTGGACAAAGTTTGCAATTCTTGAGGGAATAACGTGCAAAACTGAAAGACTGAGGGGTATGTTACCCATTCTTCTCAGTATTATTCGTTGCATTTAATTCTATGTTGTGTCATGGAAAATCTTGTATGATGCTCTTTATTATCTGTGGAACTTTTGCTAAACTTTATTAATTATCTTACTAAACAGTTGCAGGATGTACTGGGATTCATGAAAGCAGAAGTGTCATTGAACCTATTGTCATCGATGATGGACCCATCAATGTTGATGTGGAAGGTTACATAATAACTTAAGTTGCTTTTTACGTTCTCTTAAATGATTTTGAGTTTTCGTGTTAGAATTTTTACATTGCCCTGTAGTTGCTGGAGAGATGAAGGCAGAATGTGAAGAAATTTGTGATAAATTAGTAGATATGAAGGCTAATGGTGCAACACATTCTCACCAATCGTCTGTTTCATCTCCTATGTGCATGCTGCAAGATGTCTTGGCGAATGACACATTTTCTATAGAGGCATCTGTGCAGCCCAGTTCTTCAAATAATGGGGTATGCTTGTGTTTGTCATAATGCATCTGAACTGAATGTTTTGTCTTCAAATAGTGTTATTTTTTGGTCAGATTGCATATTGGCTAGGAAATGACACCTGGCATCAGATCTCTAACTTAACTACGCCTTTCTTTGTTGTGCAATTTGCATAAGTTGTTGAGGTGGCCTGACATATTTTCCATGTGCTTTTTATTATTTAATCAACTTAATTGCAGAACCAGCCATCAGTTGTGATTTCAGATGATGATGGACGAAGTGAAATGGGTTCTTCATTTGCATTCACCTCTACTAATGAAGAGAATGAAGGTGCTCCACTTTTTCTATCAAGCTACTTGCGGAAGTATTCTGCTTATGATGTTACTTAAAACATCTGCATTTGTTTCAGTTTTGCCAACAGATCCAGTGCCAGAATGTTGTTTGGTCAGACAAAAAGTTGTATGTATTGTATTGCTTTGCCGAAGTTTAAGTAGTCAGCACTATCATATATTTTATTTAATATCTTCCCATCAATGCAATCATGTATGGCTGGCAACCATAAGAATTTTAGGATATGTTTTGTTGCACAATTGTGCGGGAATAGTCATAAATTATACGTTGAAAAATAGTTTGATGAGGACATCTTAACACTCATGGCTTTAGGGTTTTAACTCAAAGAAGAAAGGATGCAGGGTTTTGTAAATTAAATGCGAGTTGTGTGCATGGCGTGTAAGGTTAAGAATGATTGCATATTTTCAACTTTAGTAAAAAAGTGTAGTAGTTCTCAGAGTTTCTTGCCCAAATTAAATGAGGGTTTAGCTAGTTTGTTTAGCCTCAAAACGTTACACGCTTAATATACTTATTTTTCTATTCTGGGATTTCTAAAATAAATTTCATGGTCTCCCAATTATTTTATACAGGGTTGTTGATCTGCTCATTGTTACAGATGTATTTTTTTTCCTCCACCTTAGATGCTTCTTTTGTGATCAATAATTGGATGGATTTTCTGAGCCATTTTTGTTTGCTAATTCACAGGAGAGCGTAGATGATACTGTTATTGTTTCTGCTGATTTCATCCTATATGAGAACACATATTGTACAGAGTCTCACATAATTTTCTCAAGAAGCTGCATCAGAATTGAGGGCTTTGCTGTAAATGGGTCTGAGGGAACATTTAATGCTGAATGGGCCATTGGTCATATTATTAATATTGAGTCGGAATGGTGTGAGGAGGTGAGTTACCCTGGCATGTGATCTAATTTAATAATACTGTTGATTTATGGATATTGAAATTCTCGATTATTTATGTAGGTTGATACTGCTATTGTTAACCTGGTTCTTAAATCAAAGGTTTCTGAAGGACTTGGAAATGAAAATGAAACTTCAGGTTTGTGTATTTCATACATATATATGTACATATATATGCATGAGATTTTCTATAATTGCTTTTTTTTTTTGATAAATCAGACTTTACTTTGTGAATAATAGTAACACTAGATGATGGGAGCAAGTCATCTTATGTTATGAAGAACAAAGGGAAAAGAAAGTAGCTATAAAGCAAATAAAGGACAACACACATTGCACACACAACAATGACAACAACTGCATTTATGGTCTATTGCTTGCACTAACATCGATTACTTTCTGATGTTTATTCAGATGCACATTTTCATTGTTTATATCAGAAAGCTCATATTGTAGAGTAATATCACTAAACTTAGTCACCCATATTTGCATAAAAGCTGCACGAAAGTTGTTTATCTTGGAAATAAATAGCATGTAGCATAAATTGCAATGTAACCTTGATTATTTCTTGGAGTTCCTGGAGTGATGGTATTCCAAGTTGATGTTTGTCGTCCATCTGGCTCCTATGTATTGAACATGTTAATTTTTCAAAGAATTTGGACATTGTTCATCTGCTTTCTGCTAGTACGTAGAATTAGTCACATAGCATTGTTGTTTTGGAATCACAGTTATTGTTGTACTATTTTATTAGAGAAAATCCATAAAGCAAGATCATCTTTTAAGACTGTTTGATTCAGTAGAGGTCAAAAGGTAATTTTTTTTTTTTCTCTCTGTATCTTGCAGGCATTGACATGTTGAAGTTTTCAGTTTGTGATCCTTATTGGTCTGAAAGACAAGAAGCAATTAAATCCTTGGATATCAGATATAGAGATACATGGAATGTTATTTCCGAGTGAGTTTTTGATTGGTTAGCTTGAGATTTCTGATACATATGCACATTCACTCAATACATAATGTTTTATGAATTAATATACTAGTTTTGCCATATGCCTGTTAAACCTTGTAATGTGAATTGTTGTTGTTATTGTTGTTGTTGTTGTTGTTATTATTATTATTATTATTTTTTTTGTTCTCCATGCATTTTGGTTTCCATCCTATATTAGTTACTTTGTGTGGCACACCCAGCCACCCCCAGGTCTTTGAAACAGTTTTTTTTTTTTTAAACTACCCCTTCCTTCCTCTGATACAGCTTTGATAGGGTAAAGGATGGCAGTGCGTTTGCTGGGTCCAATGAAATGACCATGCCAAAGTGTTATCTTTTTGCGTAAGTGGATGAAACATATTGTTTTATTATATTTTCTTTATTAAATTAAAAAGATGCTGAGAGGCTTTCTAGCAAAATGACTTTGATTTCTTCATTCACTTCTTATAGTATTTGTTTGTTATGGTGCATGTTGGACTTTTATGTTGTATCTCATTGTTTCCTCTTTTTATGTTGTGGTTTTATAATTAATGGAATTGGTTACTCAGCAAGCCGATGAATTAAACTGCATTCCTGTTTCCACCATGAATTTTTACATAAAAATAACAAATCGAGTGAGAACTAAACTAGGAGTATTTCTAAATATTCTCATCTCATATTTTATCCAACATTGTTTAACAGATATACTCTCCCATTGACAGCTATTTCCTTAAAGTATTTATTTGATAAATAAATCCAACAGTTAGACCTGAAATTGTGGAAAATCAATCCACAGTTTTGCTGATCCAAGAAAGTTACTCAAGTGGAATAGTGATCTTATAGATTTAATGTTCTGTAGATGTATAATGAAAGATTGGACAAGGACAAATCATAGATTTAGATGTAATTATTTTTTCTTCCCATGGTTGTTTTTAAGTAACCCTCGTAGTTGCAAAAATTAGGCAGATATTATCAGTTTAGAAGGTTAAGGTTCTGAAGCAAGAAAAGTATTTTGGTTTGTTTCAGGTGCCTTGTTTTTTGGGTAAGGGCCTCTTTGGTTGTCATCTTTAATTAAATGTAGAAAGTAACAGCATGTATATACAATTTGGTCCTGTTCAGTGTGATTTTAGAACTGCAAGCACAAATCATTTGGATTGTTATGTATGCTATACGACTTGTAGTATTTGATGATTCTAAATTTAGCGAACTTGAAGTCTGTATAAGTGTCTTTTTTTATTGTTGTTGTTATTATTGTTATTATTTGAGAGAGAGATAGAAGACTAAGGAATTACATCATGTAGGATGGGATATTTTCTCATAAGCCAAGACACAAGTACAATCAGGAGCATGAAAAAAAAAGGCTGAACAAAGTTATGCCTCTAATTAAGTTGAACAACTCCTAAAGGTTCCTCTGAAGGCTCCTTCAGTAAAGCACATGGATAATTTCAAATTACTATCTTGTCTCATGATTAATTGAAACTTTGGTTTTTGAAAATGTATGCATAAGCTGAACTCCAACATCTCAAGTACCTGGAAGTTAAGAGCAGATTCTAAAGAATTTTGGTATCTTTGCTACCACATACCCACTGTCTCGTTTTATTTTTTAGCTAATGTGACATTAATGTTCCAGGTGTGATCAGATTGACTGTCGAATAGTGATTGGCTTCTGAATTTTTCTAGACATATTGCTCTACATGCCTCCCCCCTTAAGGCTGTGATAATTTCAAAAGTTGTGATTGGAGGCATCATTTTTTGGCCTAAGACTTTGCAATGATTCAACGTTGCTAATCTTGCTAGAAATGCTATTTTTCATTGTCTATGTGCTTATATTGATTTGTTTTTATTTAATTGCACTTGCTTCTCATTTGATGTTTTGAACTGATCTAAATTCTTGTGTTTTTAAGTCTTGATGAGACTTTCAATGAAGTTATATACCCAAAAGGGGATCCTGATGCGGTTGCAATTAGTAAGAGAGATGTGGACCTTCTGCAACCAGAGACTTTCATCAACGATACCATCATTGACTTCTATGTTAAGTAAGTTTAAGCTTTATATTTAATATATTTATTACATTATCAGAATTTGTTTCTAATCTCTTATCCATAAATTTGGCTTCATCTGAGACTAATTTGGAAGTTCCTCTTTTCAGATTGATTATGACATGTTTTGAACCAGATACATGACCAGGCATTCATTCGAAAATTCCTGTCTGTTCTGTTGTCTGCTTTAACCATTATCTTCTTGATGAAGTTCATATATTAAGATTTAAGATTAGAGAAATTGTTTAGAATTATTTATTTATTAATTTTTCTTAATTTGTAGGAGATCACATTTTGCCAGTTGAGGTCTAGGCTTGCAGGAATTTGTACGATTTGAACATAATCAATAAATAGTCAGAATACATATATTTGTGGATATTATTATAATTAAGCTGCTGTATATTTTGCAATAGGGCTTGTTAGCTGATTTTAGAGGTGATAAGTCCCCAGGAAATGAGTAAATGTCATATAGGCTGAGTCCAAGATCTGAGGAAATAAATAAATGTATCTTAACTTTTGCTCTTCCATTTATGGTTGTTAGGTTGTCGTAAGTCAAAGCACTTTTTATTGTATTCCTGTGGAAAATGGTGTTTAAAAGCATGGGCGAACTAAGCAGTAATAAGTTGAACAACGTGGACAGGAAGCTTTGGTTATTAGGAGGGTTATATATTATATATCTTGTTTCTTTATATATTTGGAGCATGATTAAAAGTTCATCAAAGTTTTGTTTTAAGGGGCTTATTAGCAGAGTTCAATAATTTGAATGCTTTGTGTCATGGGCCTTTTTTATGAAGTAACAGATATTTACTAGGTTATCTGATTTTGTCTTACTGCCAGGTTTTTAAAGAATAAAATTCAACCAGAGGACCAACATAGGTTCCATTTCTTCAATAGCTTTTTCTTTCGGAAGCTTGCTGATCTAGACAAGGACCCATCTAGTGCCTGTGAGGGGAGGGCAGCATTTGAACGTGTTCGTAAATGGACAAGAAAAGTAAATCTTTTTGAGAAAGATTTCATTTTCATTCCTGTAAATTATGGGTGAGTGAATAGTTATGCAGTTGCTTTGATAGGTCGAAAGGAAATTATTACAATTTTTCTTGGTTTACTCATAAAATATGATCCAAAATTGATTGCAGTTTGCATTGGAGTCTGATAGTCATTTGTCATCCAGGTGAAGCTGTACATTTCAGAGGCAAGGACAAGTAAAAAAACCAATGGGATTAAGTTTTAATTCTGATATATGTCCCAGGCTTGCTTCACTGAAACTTCTGATCCACCCCCCCCCCCCCCCCCCCCCCCCCCCCCCCCCTTTTTTTCTAACACTTTTGCAGATGAAGAAAGTGAAGGGGCACATAAAGTGCCTTGCATTTTGCACATGGATTCTATTAGAGGAAGTCATAGGGGTCTCAAGAATCTTATTCAAAGGTAACCTTTTAATGCTGGAGTTCATGTTAGTCAAAACTTTAATCTTGTTCGCCTGCAATCAATTATTCCCAATGACCTGAAAACAAAAGCAAAAAAGAAGTAATGATCACTTAAGACTGTAACCAAGTTTTGTATGATACCACCAGTAAAGGGTGTACTAACGCCTACTAAGATTTTTAGTTAATTAAACTGATAGATCTAGATTAATGCAATTTTTCTTTTTTCTAGAAAGAAAGAAAAAAAGAAGATAAATACATGAAAATAAAGTTTTTGTGGTTTATATTTTTTGAACATGAGAAGTTGTTCGATTGGATCTTACCGTTGACTCAGTGAGAACTTTCTTCAACGTTATGCTACTTAAAATTGTGACAATATAACTTCAGATGGCTGGAGATCCATAGGATCACTATTTTTTGTTTTCAAGTTATTCCGAATTCTTAGTTTCTTATTTGTCTGCTTTTTCCCCCGTTGGAAAACATGGACGTGTTAAAAACTCTATTTGCTTTACTATTTGCATTACAGTCATTGTTTTCATGTCATTACATGACAGTTACCTGTGCGAAGAGTGGAAGGAGAGGCATAATGAGACTCTGAGTGATGTATCTTCAAAGTTCTTATGTTTACGGTTTGTCCCTCTCGAGGTATTGACACATTTTCAAAGTTATGTTGTATCGTGCCTTTGCTTAATTTTGGCATAGATAACAATAACTTTTCAAGTCATATATAAAATTGCATAAAACTGAATGAGATCAACTCAATTGGTTTAGATACAAATAATTGCAAGCAGGGCATGGATTCAATAGTCAAACTTGTCTCATAACTAAAAAAAGTGCATAATTGTATAAATTTTGCAGGAGGATGATGTTTCCTGGAAATAGCGGGCTTAAAAAAAAAGAATAGAAAAAAAAAGAAAACAGGACCTTTTGCATATGTGCTGGAAAATCTTACGTACGATGAAACTGCCATGAAAATGCATTTTTTGTTCCTTTTTCACAAATGTGATAAAGAATTCAATCAAGTAGTATGTAATGGTTAAATTAGAAGACTTTTCCCCGTTTTGTATAAAATGATGATATAACATAATAAAAATTTCAAATTTGTGTTATGGTGTGTTTGGTATTTGTCATATCTATTACAAGCAAAGCAAGCAATTTAGCTTATACTGTGATCATGCATGATGGAACTTTAAACTTAACGAAGTCAGATATTTGCAATATGTGAGAGTTTCAGTTAGTTAAGCGTGCCCTGGGGTTTCCCAAAAAAAAAAAAAAAAAAAAGCAAGCACCCTCCTGAGGGTGTGATGAGTTGGGTAAAGATGGATAAAATTACAGTGTTCTTGTATTCAAATCTCACCAATTGATAACGGCAAATTACTGTTACAAAATAGCTTAGTATTTTATCAAAGCTTCTTAATATTGGGATTTGAACAATAATATCCTCTCTTAAGTTGATTAATTTTATGTTTTGTCATTGTATTTCTTAATTTCTAAAACATCCTTTCCTAGTAATATTTTTAATTCATGCAAACTTGTGGGGGAAGACTCAATTACTTTTCTGCACACAATTAAATTTTTTTTTTCCATACAACCTTGACATTTCTTAACCGCTTTGTTTCAGCTACCGCAGCAACAAAATTCATATGATTGTGGCCTCTTCTTGCTCCATTATTTGGAACTGTTTCTCGAGGAAGTTCCTATGGAGTTCAATCCTTTTAAGATAACTCAATACTCAAGCTTTGTAAGAAGTTTCATATCCTATTACTTAGTTTTGGAATGACATAGAACTTTCTTGGTGTCACATTTTTGATAGATTGCATACCGATTGAGTTCTCAATGTGGTGTTACTTATTCAAGTTTTGAGTAACCTTTAAGATGCAGATATGAACATTTTTTTTGTCTACTGGATTATAAGAAGAATTAGGCACTTAAATTATAAAATCCATGAATCTTTGATTGCTAAAGTCCTGTCTTTATGTTGTTTTCGACTATGAAAACGGAGACCTATGGTTGGTAATGTTGACTCCTTTTACAGATATGCATTATTAATCCAAGGAAATAGCAATAAGAATGTGAAGAATAATGTATGCTCAAAATGATATGAGATATAAACATGGACAAAAATATAGTACTATGAAACTCCTTGTTACACTCTTCATCAACTGGTGAATTGTTCTGAAAGTCTTTGATTCTGATACCATGAAGAAGCTATGAGAATCGAGTTTTCAATGGTAGTACTAATTTTGCTTCTTGCTTTGGCTGGGGCTATATTGCTTTTCCTGTTCAAGTTTTTGTGGTTAAGATGATTTTTTATGGTATCCAAGGCCTGAGCCTTCAATGCTAGATCGAGAGAAAGAAAACAGTAGAGTTTTTTTCACTTTGATAGAAAACTCATTTGATGGGAGTTCTTTGTCATTGTTTGATAAATATCATTTATATGATGTTATAATAAAATCGATAGCCACTTTCAATTTTAGTATACATTGGACGAATTTTTTTTTTATTAAATAGTATCCATGTGTATATGAAATACTAGCAATTTGTGAAATTTCTTATATCTGTGTGCAGCTTAGTAGAAATTGGTTTCCACCTGAAGAGGCTTCTCTGAAACGTGGATACATTAAGAGGTTAATTTGTGAAATTGTTGAAGATCAGTCTCAGGAAGTTCCTCAATTGGAATCCATTGACAGATGTCCTCATTCCCAACTTGCTGCTCATACAGATGAGAGAGAGACTGGAGTAGAGTTGTCTGAGGAGAAATATTCAATGAAAATGTGTCAGGATAATTCGTCTATTCCCATTGCTGAACATGGAACTGTGCATGTACTTCCGTTGGCATCTCCTTTGAAAGTGGTGAAGCAACAAATTAAGGAACCAGAATGGGCTTCCAGGGAGTCTTTTGAACAAGGAACTAGTAGGAGACCCTTTGCTCTAGTGAATTACACTCAGGTGGGCATTTCACCAATAGAGGTAATAATTTCTGACCTTGCCATTAAGTGCAGTGGTTTCTCACGGAAAATTAAACTATTTTTCTTGCTTTGTGCGTCTCTGATAGGATATTTTCTTCTTTTATTTTCAAAAACGGGTCAATGTTGGACAAAAATGATCTTGTCATTTGAAATACCAATTTCAGGATATGTTCTTCCCCTTATTCTTGTATTCCATTTCATTCTTCCCCTTATTCCTGTCTTCCATTTCATTCTTTGCTTTTCTTTTATGTGAATATTAGTTTGCTGCATATACATATGTATTTTCTTTTTGTTTGAATATTTGTTATTACTTTAGCACTTATACAGTGCTCTACCAAATAGTGACCCTCTCATCATCAGTGGGATGATTTGAAGATTTCCTGAATCACTACTTTCAGCATAGTGGAGGAAATATAGACTAGCAAACCGAGAATATTTTCCTATTTTCATTTGAAAATGATGAGGTTATTATTATTATTATTATTATTATTATTATTTTTTCTTTTTCCATTCTGCCTGAAAACAGGAAGAAGAAGAAAGTGGTGAACAAATCCCTGGCTCATCATCAGACTCGGATGATTGTTGCCAAATAACAGAACTTGGTACTGAATATCCCATGTCATATCTTGGCAAAGATTTTGGATCTTACAAGACATATGGAAAATGGAAGAACCCACAGGTTGAAGAAATTGATGATGATGGGTCAAGTTCTGGATCATATATCAGCGAGTCTCAGAAATCATCAGAAATTGGGGCAGATGACGATGATCCAGATGGGGAGTACAAGGAATTTGTTTGTGCCAAGGAAACTGAGGGACTGGAATCTTCTTCAACCTCGACCGCCGACTTTACAGATTGTATCGTGGAAGACTCTCAAGAGGCAAGCAGCATACATAGTGGAAATGACCCTTCCCCTTCTGATGGAACGAATGACTTTGTTGGCAAAGATAATGAGCCGATGAGCAAAGATAATTTGGGGTCGGAATCTGCAGTGGAGGTTTCAAAGAGGCCGAAGATGATGTCTCCTGAAGGTGGAAGATGCTCAGATACCTGTTGGAAACTTTGATTGTGAACTTGATGTACGTAGCAGAAATATATGGGAAGTGTATATACATATTGGAAGGGATAGATTGTGAAATATGTTTAGGTTTGCAGGTATGCAAATAGAACAGAAGGGTATAAAAAAATCAAACATGATCCAAAGGTATGAAATCTAGATGGGAAAAAAGAAGAAAATTTCTGTTATTTTTTTTGTTTTTTTGTTTTTTTCATTTTTCATTTTATTTTTTTTTGTGAATGGAATAAAATAGTTTGAAAGTCCTGCCTTGGTGGATTAGAACATCAATTTTGCTTGCTCCTGATTTATTTGGTGGGAAATTTGGAGTGACATAACTTTATCAATTTCTGCCTGCATGGGTTTAGGTCGGTTGTGGGGTGAAGAGAATTTTAAGAAATTAGAAGCCTTTTTTTTTTTTCCTTCCTATTTTCTTTTAACATTTCATAAGAATAGCGTAACATAGCCCGAACTGTGGGGAGATTGGTACTATGGAGCTGCCAAATGTACTCAATATTTGATTGTTTGACGATAAATAAAAAAAAAAAAGAAAATTATATTTTAATTTAACGAATTACATTTATTAGTGTATATTTACCTTATGGGAAGGAGGAATTATTTAATCATATGAAGTAAACAAATTGTTCAATAATGAAAATTAGGCCATATAATGAGTAGTGGTTAATAATTATTAATCATCCTAAAATGCTTTATGCTAATTTCAACTTAATCATTGGAATTCAATATGCTCAATATAACATAGCGACGGACCTTAAAAAAAAAAAAAGAGAGCATAATATGAGGACATTGAAATCAGAGTATAAAAACAGAAATTAGTGCAGAAAAAGAAAAAATGAAAAACATACAAATTCAATTCTCCCACTAAAGATCTCAATTTAAACATCTTAGTATATTTCTCTTATTATTTATTTGTCTCTTTGACTTATTTCTAGGGGAAATATTAGCAAATTAAATATTTTATCAAGGTGACAAACTAAAATATCTCCATTTCAGTTTAGTCATACATTGTCTCCTAGGGGTGTGCAAAAACCAAATCGACCCTACGCATTCGGATGGAGTTAATAGGGTCGGTTTAGTTATTGATATTAGATATATTTTGGATCGGATGAAAACTCGATCAGACCAAACATTTTGAAATTTTTAATATATAAATAAAACAATATAATTTTTCTACAATATTAATTAATATATAATATATATTTAATGTAATTTTAAAATTGTTAGTTTGTTGTATTTTTAAAATATTTTTTTATGATATTTAATATTATTTATTTGTATTAATTTAAGATTTTAATTTAAATATGTAAATTAAAAAAAATAGGATTTATCAGGTCGGGTCCAAAAAATATTGGGTTAAATGGGTAGAGATCCGATATTTATATAAGGTAGGATCGGGTGAGAAAAATATATGAATTTCGGGTTAATCGGGTCGGGTTCATCCCCGAACCTGACCGATGCACACCCCTAAATGTCTCCCGTTTTAAAAATTTCTTAAATATATGTATATATATATATATTTAAATTATAATTATATATATAATAAGGTGAATTTTCTTTTATTTTTTTATTTTTGAAAATATATCGTGTGTGAATCTTATTTATTTGTTTATTTGTAAAGTTATCTATTTATAGCGCGAGAATAAAAAAATATACAGGTGCATTTCCTCTCCCTGGCAAACCAAACGGAAAAGAGAGACGGAGAAAAGGCCATGGGAGACGAGAAGATAAAAACTGAAGCTTTGCAGATAATAGGCATGTTTCAAATCTTACCCAGATTGGTTGTCTTCGATCTCGATTACACTCTCTGGCCTTTCTACTGGTACTTCCTCTTTCTCTCTGGCTGAGAAGTTCTTTATGTAATGGCGAAATCCTTTAGTCTATGGAGAGTAGCTTGCTTAAAATTTGGTTTTCTCTTCATCTTTTTTGGTTTTTGTGTACTGGGTATTGTTTAACTCGTCGAAATCGAATTTCTGTTTTATATTCTATTCTGGGTCATTTGTGGTTCAATCTCATGGGAGAGGAAACTAAGAGGCAAACAACGGGGAATTATGGGTTGTGAAGTAGTTTTGTTTCTCCTTCTGCCATTTGGCTGAGATTGGGGGTCGGTTTTTGTTTAAATGCAAAGTTTTGAGTTCTACATTTATGGAGAGTTGATTTGCTAGGTTTGGATTGCTTAAACTGCTAGAATTCTTGACAATATTTTTGCATATATTAAGTAACAGAAGTCAATAGTATTTAGCATTTGAATTCTAAAAACCAGTTCCTGGGTAATGGTAAAATTTTGAGCTCTGTAATCAGAATGTTGGAAATTCAGGTTTTCACTGCATTAGGGTTTAGGGTTTACTTTAGTGGTAGTAGCATTGAACTGGCCTTATAATCAGGTTTTCACTGCATTAGGGTTTAGGGTTTACTTTAGTGGTAGTAGCATTGAACTGGCCTTATAATCAGATAAATTGGAAATTCAGGTTTCACTGCATTAGGGTTTAGGGTTTACTTTAGTGGTAGTAGCATTGAACTGGCCTTATAATCAGATAAATTGGAAATTCAGGTTTTCACTGCATTAGGGTTTAGGGTCTACAGTATTCCTTTGAAAGTTGATGGGGCTTTACTTTAGTGGTAGTAGCATTGAACTGGCCTTATAATTAGTTAAATTGATGATATCTTTGAAACATTCCCCAAATGTGCAAATTGATGTGATTTTGCCATTCTTTTATAAAATATCTATATAGTTATAGGGATCTAATATCAACTTGAATTCTCTAATTTCAGCGAATGCCGCTCAAAACGTGAAATGCCATCTTTGTATCCCCATGCTAAAGGCATATTATGTGCACTCAACGACAAGGGAATTGATGTAGCCATTGCTTCTCGATCACCAACACCTGATATTGCAAAAACATTTCTTGAAAAGTTGAGCATGAAATCAATGTTTGTTGCCCAGGTGAAACTACAAATCTGTCAATTCTAGATGTTCTTTTATCCTTTTTGTTGATATTGTATGATTCACATTGTCTGTTGTTTTTCATTTGGCAATTGAGTTCTTTTGTTTAAATATCTATTTTAAAGCATAAGCAGTCGTTGGAACAAATTTTGAATGATGAAGCATCTTATTATGAAGTTTTAAAGTGATTTGTTTGGTTCTTCTCCTTCCTTTCGTTTATTTGAAATATTGAAAAATAAAGGTTTGATTGCGATATGACTTGAAATTTAGGAATGCTTCCAGAAGTATGTGCATAATAATGCACAGCTGGTTTAGTTGGTCAACGATTTCGTAAAATGAGTGCTATTTCAAGACACTTGTTCAAACTAGTCAGAATAAATTTAGGTTGGACCATCATTTAATTTTTGCCTAAGCAGCCGGCCTCTGGATTCTGTCAAAATGTCT
Source organism: Excoecaria agallocha (assembly GCA_037975025.1). NCBI lineage: Eukaryota > Viridiplantae > Streptophyta > Magnoliopsida > Malpighiales > Euphorbiaceae > Excoecaria > Excoecaria agallocha. The sequence continues at coordinate 45,271,456 of CM075813.1, forward strand.
ACTCCAAGAAACTTTCCATGCATTGTTCTTGAGTGAGAACTAAACTTTATTTGTTGGCTGAACTTGCCTTCATATGGCAGATTAGGGTTTGGTTTCTACATTTGAGTGATTCTTGTTGTGATTATCCAGGAGATATTTTCCAGCTGGACTCACAAGACTGACCATTTCCAGAGGATCCATTCAAGAACTGGCGTGCGTTTCAACTCGATGCTTTTTTTTGATGATGAGAATAGGAACATTCAAGCGGTAAAATATCCTTTCTTATGCCTCATTTTGCTTGATGAAAGCATCTCAATGTTGAGTTGAATTTTTAAATTCTTTGTGAACTGCTAAGAAATGTTATTTATTTTGAAGTGCGTGGTTCTCGTTTAATTGATGTATTCTTTATTTGAATTCCAGGTTTCAAAAATGGGAGTAACAAGCATTTTAGTAGGAAACGGGGTTAATCTTGGATCGTTGAGACAGGGGCTTACAAAATTCTCAGAAAATGTCAATACATCTGAAAGAAACAAGCAAAGCTGTCAGAAGTTTTCACAAAAACCAAATTCATCTGAGAAGAAAGAGCAAGCTTGAATTTCGAATTGGAGTTATTTAAGCTTCAAAGACTTAAGACATTGGAAATTAAACGAGTCAAGAATTCCTTTTGCTCATATATCAATATTTATTGTTGTATCAATTTATACTAAACAAGGATTTTTAGTGTTTCTATGCTATATGCTTCGTAGTGGAATGTAAAAGCATCAACATTACTACCAGCTTCAGTTTTTCAATGTCCATCAGATATTGCTGATCTAAGTAGCAGCAAGGGGCAAGAAACTGTTTATTTTCAACATTATTTAATGTAAAGTCAAATCACATCCTCGGATCCTTGAACTTTTACTTAGCTATTGGATCTTTGAACTTTAATTTTCATGAGGATGACTGCTTAGGTAACTATTCTGTTAGAAAGAATGGAATAAAATTTAGATTCTCTGAATTGATTTGTTATATTAAATGTGTAACTTACTTTGACTTCCAGTCTGTTTATTTTTGAATCAAGAGTCAAGACTCACTTAAGCTTAGAAAAAAGTTAATAATTCATTCCAGCAAATCAGGAAGTCCCCTGCTTTTCATCTTTTTTTAACAGATATTATAAGAAAGTTATTATTTTATTCCGGCAAATCAGGATGTCCCCTGCTTTTCTTTTTAACAGATATCGAAAAATTTTCTAAGGATCCAATAGCTAGTAGCTAAAAGCGTGAAAGTTCAATGGTGTTTCGTAATATGAAATGTAGTTGTCACACCAAGAGCTCAGTGTGTGTGTAATCACTTGTCACTTCCTTCCAATGCAGAATCTTACAGCATCTTTTTGATTTTTTGAACAAGATCCTGCAGAGTCAAAATTCATTTTTATTCTGTTACCTACTATACTGCCCGTTTATTTTAGATCTTGGATATAGATAGGTTAAAAGAGTTAGATATCCCATGGTAACAAATACTTCATATCAAATGTACAGGTTCAAATTTCCTCACTTCTTATTATCATGAAACAAAAGGAAACAGATCATTCAAGTGGTTTGAACATTTGATAGATTGAAGAGAACTCTACCAAAAAAGTCTACAGTTTGACGATGAGAATAATAAAGACTCAAGTAATTAGCTTCCAATTAGAATCAACAAGCAAATGGAAGTTGGATGCTCAACACAAAAAAGTGACTCAAATAGTAACCATAATCTTTCATCCTGCATTAATACTTGCTTATACATTACAAGTCAAAAATTGAATTTGCATGTTTTATTAACAATATGGATGCGTGTAGCTCTCATATACATAGCGGAAAACACCATCAAACAAAAACTTACAGTCATAATCCATAGAAGCAGGATTTTGTACAGAAACGAGTTCTGGTATAATGGAACACCTCTGGGAAATTGATCTGCAGAAATTTCTCTTTAAAGGATGAGCTCTTTTAGGGGTGATCCTTCATCAATGCCGTTAATTATATCTTAAGCTTTCTGCATTATCTTTTGCAGAAGAATCACAAAGTTCATCACTGGCTTGCAAAGCCATCCCTGGACTATGCTCTTTCTCAGATTGCAAAATCTTCTCCAAAATTTTCAGCAGTTTAACATCTTCACTAGAAAATTCACTGACCCGGACACAAATTTCCTCAACTTGACTTAACATATCCTTCTTTTGTGCATGACGTCTCACGCTTTCTTGATGCAGGATGCCTTTTTCAATCTCAAGCTTTTTAGACAGGCCCTCTATGTTTTTTCGCTCATTTCCTGATTGATTCATGAAGTTTTTAGTTTCCAACTCTCTAGCTTTTGGCGATGCACAAAGTTGCAGTGTTTTCTGTTTTGACTGAGATAAGGTTTCCTGATAAGAAGGCTTCTGATTCAGATCCTGATTTTCTTTTTCCAAAGATGTAAGTATTGAAAGCCCGACATTTTCTGCTTCCAGTTTATTCGAGTATAATCTTGCAGACATACACCCAGGCAATGTGGATTTTGACTTCTCAAAAGACTCAAAACCATCTGTCGGGTCATCTTTTAGGATCATGTCCCGGGCTTGCTCATCAAGTTTTTGCCTTTGCTTTACCCTTTTGAGCGCTTCCTCAGAAAGAGTTGGCTGCTGTCCCATAAGATCCAATAGTTGTACCTTTTCAAAAAAGGATGATACTTCGGAATGATAATATTCAAGATAGAGATTAGTTCTGCTTAGAGCACAATTTGAGATCTCCAATTGTGCTGTAAGAAATATTATTTTATCTTCCTTATCTTTGTTGAGCAGCTCCAGTTCAGCTTTTGCTTTCTGTAAATTTGAGTAAGCCTCTGAAAACTCTGATTGTAGGACGGTCAGAAGTATATATTTTTCTTCCTTCAAAATCTCAATAGCAGAATGCAAATTTTCCACCTCAATCTCAGCCTCCTGTATTTGTTGTTGAATTCTGTTTATCTCACATCCACGACTCTCTATTTCCTGTTTTAGTTGTTCTATCCATGAACTCCATTCAGATTCTTTTGCTTTGAGGTTCGTGTGACAGGTCATCTTCTCTCTTTCGCACTCTTCCTTACACAACTGGAACTGATTTTGGAGACTCTTATGAGCTTCTTCAAGGTAGATAGCCTGTTCTTCCTTCAATTTTAGGTGCTCCTGAATATTTCTGTTACGCTCCTCCAATTTCAGGATCGCATCTTCCATTTTCCCCAGTTCTTTGGATGCTTCAACCTTTTTTTCCATTTCAAGATTCTTCTTCTCAGATTCTGCTAAGAGCCTTCTAAGACGCGCAATCTCTTCATTACTTTCATAAAGCTTTTGCTTCAACTCTGTGTTCTTCGAGAATGCTTCATCTAAAGCCAGCACCATTTCTTCATTTTCCTCTTCCAATTTGTACAACTTCTCGCATTCGGAATGGAGTTTGTCTTGCAAACTAGTTTTGAGGTTTCCAGTGCATTTCCTTGCTTCAAATATCTCCTCTGACTGTGCATCTATTACTTGAGCCTGCTTCTCAATCAGTAGCTGAGCTTCTTCAAGTTTCAATAATTGTGCATTATAAGCTTCTTTTAAGCTCTCAAAGAGATCTGTTTTGGTATTGTATTCTGCCTGAAGCTTATCCATCTCAGTCTTTACATTTTCTAAACATTTATAAATATGCTCCATCTCCCGTGCTTCCAAATGGATTTTTCAAGAAAACCAGAATTCCTGATTCAATTAAAGATTAAAGTTTTATAATCTTTAAAGTAAATTGGTCCTGAAGTACCAAAATTTATGAGACTGGCAACAGAAATGCAAGCAACAGTTGATATTGTGATTACACAATCAGAAAACATGAGATTTAAACTGTAAGTTGAGCAAAATAAGGTTAATTATCCATCCAAACCCAGAAAATAAATTATCAACATTTTCCCTTGCTCAAACCAAGTTCAAATCCAGCTTTCGTTTTCTGAAAAATCTTATTCACAGTTCCTTAATATCAGTTCCTAATTTTTGTAAATCTACTCTCTTTAGTAAAGTAGGTAGGGATTGAAAGATAATTATAGCTTCCCCAGAAGGCCATTAAACAGGAAAAGTTGCATATTCCCATTTCACATCTGATTTACAAAAATCAAGAACAGTTTTAATAAAAGAAAAAAAAATCAACGTGTAGTTTCTTTTTGATGCTTGAAAATAAAAACAAATCACAAATATGCACAAGAAAAGGAAAAATTGCATCTTGGATGAGCAAATAATACTGTTCCGCACAGTTGGAAATTGGGATGCTCTTAATCGAATCCAGAATTCAAGAATCAGGCATAAAGAAAATGAAGAATTAAATTAGACAAAAAATACAAATCAAATTCGTATTGCTCCAAATAAACAGGGATTAAAGAGTTGAGAGGGACACACCCGACCCGAGGCTTGAGAGAACAGAGTTAAAAGTAGCACCATTAATGAAGCGCAGATCGGTTTTGTTCAAGAGCACCAGAGGCTAAAGTTTCAAGGAGAGCCAAAGCGGGAACAGAGTTGCGACATGAATTTTCAATTTTCAAATATCAATTATTATTCACAAATATCATTTTTTTTTTCAATTATTAGACCGTCCGATTGTGCAATACCGATGGATATTAGACCGTCCGATTGCGCGATACCGATGGTACGGTCTAAATGCGCACACAGGTAACGTAAAGGTAAAATAAGTTGTCGCTATTGGCTAAATTTGCTTTATTTTTTAATTATAAAAGCTATACTTAAATTAATAAATTAACTAACACTAGTAGTGGTATCTATTTTTTTTAATTAAGAAGGGCTAAAATTCATGGACTACAAGGATTCTTAGGTCATTTAAGGAGTTAAAGCTAAATTTTTATAATTTTTTTACATGTAAAATTTAATTTAATTTTATAAATTTTATAAAATCTTTCATGTATACACTGTATAACACCGGTAATTGAAATTTTGAAATTTAATAATTTAAATGAATTGTTATTGAATAATATTTAAATGAATAATAATTCAGTGCGATCACATATGGTGTGCATATATCTAAACTGTTTAATTTTATACGTCTTTTTATCGAATAGTTAAAAGATACATATATTACATGTATGCGTGCAATGTATCATGATTGTTCTTACTTTTGATAGAGATGATGAACTAGGTGCAAATAAGAATTTTTCTAAAAAATTAATAACTATTTAACAACAATCATTTTGACTTAGACTTGGTAACGTGGATTTGGTTTAACCAAACCAAGAAATTATGCTCATCATGGTCATATGCAATGAGCATTAGTCATATTGTGATGGTTATGATAAAAATACCAAATTAAACTAAAAAAATTTGCCAAAACTTTAATTTAATTATGCTATATAAAATTGTAGAAAGCTTAAACCTTACAGGAGTAAAGAAGAATAGAAGAATACTGATTGAAGCCTCGGTGTTAGCATGTTATATTAATTGTCAAGACATTCCTTTGAATATATATATATATATTTTTATCTCCTCTACTCATGAATTTATCGAGAAAATCATGCATGAAATTGAAATGTATATAGATTAATTTATGCACTACAAAATCAACGCAAGCCATGATGGACGTAAGCTACTATATATTTGGACAGAATGTAACACACAAGGCCTGCATAGACGATAAACTTTTATCATATTTATGGTAGTATAACTAGTAAATATTTCGTCTATATATATATATGAAATGGTTGAAGAAGATTATTATAAATAAAATACTAGCAAAATTTGTAAACAATGAAAAGAAGATACAAAATTCGTATTAGGCTCACACTGGTACGTGGCCAGAAATACTAATTATTTACCCAAAGGACACATAATAATAAGATAGTGAAGAATAACCTAATCCAAAAGTGGAGCTGATTCTACAAAAACTCCATTAGGTAGCGAAGGATGCCTACATATTTGGCATTCCACGATTCCCTGGTTGATTAGTAAAAGTGGGTTGTGGTCCACGAGAGCCTTGTTGAATAGGCATTGGGTTAGAATTAGAAGGATTTCTCATTTGGCCTTGCCCTGGTTGATTAGGTATATTCAAATTTGGCACTCCTGGTTGATTAGGCATATTCATGTTTTGGTTTGTGGGACTTCCGTTTAGGCCTGGTTGGTTAGGCATATTCATGTTTTGGTTTGTGGGATTTCTGTTCAGCCCTGGTTGAGTTGGCATATTGATGTTTTGGTTGTTTTGGCCTGGTTGATTAGGCATATTCATGTTTTGGTTTGTGGGATTTCTATTTAGGCCTGGTTGAGTTGGCATATTGATGTTTTGGTTGTTTTGGCCTGGTTGAGTGGGCATGTTGGGCATTGGATTAGAGGGATTTCTATTTTGGCCTTGCCCTGGTTGAGTAGGCATATTTGGAATTGGTTGATTTGGGGTTGAGAGTTGGGGTGAAGCAGGCTTGGTGGGACTTGAAGCAGTGGGCATGTGAGGGAATAAGCTAGCTTGAGGAGCCATGTTTAAGCCATGGGGGAAGTTAAAATTAGGAAATGGAGGCAAGTGAAAGTCCTTTGGCAATTGTGGGAAATGTGGGAGTGGAGGCAATCCCAATTCCTTGGGCAAATTGTCTAAGTTGGGAAACTTGAAGTCTTTTGGCAAATTCTGTAAGTTGGAGAGTTGAGGCAGTGGAGGCAACCCTAACTGCTTCTGTAGCTTTCCAAAATCTTTTTCGAGGTCTTGAAGATTTGGCAATGGTGGAAGATTTGCAGGTAGTTCTGGAAAATTCAACATTTTGCGAGACGCTAATCCTACACCCATCCTCCAAAATGACACTGCAACCAAAAGAGCTGAGATGAAGAAACTGGAGTTTCCCATTAGAAGATGTTTAATCAGAGAAAGTGAAGTGAAGAAAAATAATGTTGTGATGAGTGAAATGAAAGGTAACGTTGGGTTTATATATAGATGGAAATTGAGGTTATGGAGAGTGATGTGGTAATTAATGAGACAGATTCAAACACTCCTACATCTTCTCTTGTACCATTAATACTTTCTTGATTCGCATTTCTTGTCGGAATTTGTATATTTCAAACATCTGGACCTCTAGTGCTTAATATAGTTTTTCTTTTGACAAAACACATAATTTAGTCCTTAAATTTTAATATTTTTACACATTGAATTTCTATACTTTTAAAACTACGTATTAAATCTTTTACCTTTTACATATTTACATATTGCAACTGTATACTTTTAAAACTACACATTTAATCCCTAAACTTATCTATTAGAATATATTAAGTTCAAACAGATATAAAAAATAACAGTATTTCATTAAAATACATACGATTTTAACCGCGTTTATATTATACCATCCATTTTGAACTTAATTTGTTTTATTCGAATAATTTAAGGACTCAATGGGTAGTTTTGAAAGTACAAAAATCTAATGTAAAAAAATCATTAAAATAGAGGTATCAAAGTATGAATTTTCCCTTTTTCTTTTAATTCAACTTTGTAATTCATTTTCCATGTGCAATATTAATTTTTGAAATTAATGGAAAATAAAACTTTATTGTGTGCCATAGGCTTCATGTACAAACTTTTGTCACGCTACTAGTAATTTAGACTAAGATATTAATTTGTGCACAATTAATTTTTTTAAATTAATGAAAAATTGAATTATGTGACAAAGTGGTATGTGCTTCATGATTTTCTATCAAATCCCAATAACACACAACAGCTTTTCAGTAGAAGTTAGATATGAAGGTAAACTAACAGAGAGAATTTAAAACTAAAAATAAAAGAAATAAATTTCCCTGACTAGTCAACTACTCTATCTACCAAATTTGTAGCCTGTATATAAATTATCCAACAACAGGCTTATAATTCATTCATTGATCAAAGCATCACAAATATACACATAAACTACATATCCACATTTCTAATTAATTATTAATATGGCATCCAGCAAGCGGTTCATGTTGGGTTTGTTGATTGCACTAACAGTATTTACAAGCATGGAAGTTAGCTTAGGAGCTCGTCGTCTTCAGCAACTGGGTCCTATGCCTTCAATCCCAAATTTGCCTAATCTCCCAAATATTCCTCAGCCCACTTTCCCTACATTGCCAACAACTCAGGCTTCTCTGCCTCCTCTTCCAATGCCTAATACCATCCCCAAGTTAAGCCTGCCTCCAATGCCTAGCTTCCCTTCAATTCCTAGCACCATCCCAACTACAATTCCTTCCATTCCGTTCCTCTCTCCACCACCGTCTGGAAATTAATTTATATTCTTATATACTGCATTTATTTCCCATTTGTTTCTGTTATACTTGTGGAGTTCTTAGCTCTTTGTGTACTATTATGGTTTCATGCTTCACACAATAGTTTGTGGTTTTGAGTTCTTGTTTTTTTCATTCTGAAAGTTTAATATACAGTGCATTGTTTAGTTTTTATTATTAATTTTCTTTTAGGAATTATTTCTGTCAAGATATTTAAAAGTCTACTTATAAATGAATACCAGAATATTGATTGGTTAAGATAATTATTCAGAAAAGACATGCAAAATCTCACTACTTTATGATTAGGAAGTGTTTGAACAGAAAGTGACATATATAAACATATGATCGAAGCCACGATACATGGTATACACACACGGAGTATATATAAATGTCAAGACATAGGAGAGCAAGTTAAGACACTTAATTCATCATCTGCCGGCCATTTGGGTTAGTATTCCTATATGGAATTCCACCATATCCTTGTTGATAGGGCAAATTGAAATTTGGTTTAGAGGGATTTCTATTTGGCCCTTGTTGGTTGGTTATATGTGGAGATTGACGGTAAGGTTATAAGAGGGATTTCTATTTGGCATTTTCTAAAGTTAATACAAAAATAGTTGAGATTTTCTATCCAACAAAACTAAACATATATAATTGACAACAATGATCGTTTCTTTCTTTGACACAATAAAAAAAGCCTTGTAATGTTTATGTTTTTGGCATTCTTTTACATAATTTTCCATGAATAAATAATAAATTTAACCAATGAAAAATCATTACACAAACAATTTACGGTATAGGAACAAATTTACATTATTTTCCATCTCTATAAAAATAAAAGAATATCTTTCATTCACTTCACCCAAAAGGCATAGGCAACCTTTTGTTTCATTATTTATTATCATCTGAGCATTAATTAAGCATATATATACTTTTTTTTTTGGTCTGAAGATGGGCAATCGGAGATTTTTCAGTGTAATTCCTTGTTAACATTGACATTGGATGTTGGATTAGGTGCTATAAATCTTATGACATTCCTTGGATTTCCACCAATGGCAAATGATTTCCCAAGGTTTTCAGGGTCTCCATTACCGAGCATGCCCTATTAGAGAATAAACTCTTTTATTCCTTTTTTTGTTTACTCGGTTACAGCAGATACACATGAACTATTTTATTGCTGTCATCCTTGTCTGTCAGTTGTATCATTATATAAATATCAGGTGCTGTACACATAAAGAGACATATACAATCAATTGAATTCAACTATTTTCCTCTCGTATCTCCTACTTTTACATGATATCAGAGCCCTTGTCAATCTAAACATCCATGGCTGTTGTTCCGTCCTACTCTGCTTCTTCCCCTCTTTCTTCTGCTGTCTTTTCCACCCACTCATTCTCCATTAAACTTAACTCCAAAAATTATCTAACCTGAAAAACTCAATTTACCCCAATTCTCAATTATCAAAATCTTCATGGTCTGATTCCTCCTCCTCCCAAAACAATCATGTCCCAAGATATATACCACACCCACTCCTATTCCTTATCCCTGATTATGAAATCTGGTTCAAAAAAGATCAAATGCTTCAGTCTTGGTTGCTGTCCTCTCTCACTGAAGAGGTATTCCCATATATTATTGGTCTTGAATCTTCTCGGGATGTCTGGTTAGCTTTAGCAAATGCTTTTGGATCCATATCCTAAAATCTTCAACTCCAACTTCACATAGAACTTCAGGAACTAAAAAAAAATGACCTTTCTGTTTCTCAATTCCTACAAAAAGCCAAGTCCCTCTCTGATGAACTTAGTGCCGCAGGCCGTCCTATCTTTTAGTAACATTTTCAAAACGTAGGTGTGGAGTTTTCAAGAAAGCTAGCGAGCTCTCCACTCTTTGTGGAGCTGAAGTCGCTGTTATAGTGTTCTCACCGGGCAAGAAAGTTTTCTCTTTCGGCCATCCTTCTGTTGAAGCTATTGTGGAGCGATTTCTGTCAAGAAACCCTACGCCAGTTTCGGGTGCACTGCAGCTTGTTGAGGCTTACCGCTATGCTAGGGTCTGTGAACTCAATCTTCAACTTACTCAGGTACCAACTACTAGTGAATAAAATTTGAAATTATATACAACTTTTTTGTTTTTGTTTTTTTTTTTTATATTTTTTAACAAAAATTCGTTTAGGTATATAATTAAAGGATTTTGAAAAGTTTAAAATAAAATTGATAGTTGATTCAATTACAAATTAGGATTTTTTAGGTGCGTAAATGACAAAATCGATCTGAAATTTATTCATTTATAATGAAATTGACTAGAAAATGATGAATAAATTAGGTTGTGAACCAACTGGAATTGGAGACGAAACGAGGGAAAGAGATTGATGAAGCAAGAAGAGCTGGTAAAGCACAGAACTGATGGGAATCTCCTATAGAGGAACTTAACTCGGCACAGCTTCATCAATTGAAGTCATCTTTAGAGTTGCTGAAGCAGAATGTGAGAAAGCAAGCTGAACAGCTTCTGATTCATACTACAAATCCTTTTCAACCTCCACAATTTCTTGTTCCAAACAATTCTATGGCCAAGGCTCCTCGTTTTGATACAAAGAATATTGGGGCATTCAACACTTTTCAAGGTCCTACTCTTGCACCGGGAAATGGCTCCTTTTGAAATTGGTAGGTGTTGAATACAATTTAGTGTAATATGTTGTCATTATGTTGTTGGCTTTGATCTTTTATTTGTCTGTATAAATTAATTAATTTGGGATTTTAAGCTAATGCAACTGTCCACATGAACCACAAAATTTGAACACGTCATTTCGTACAAACATTGTAGCGTCAGTTTATAATTCTTTAGTATAAATAAATTATCCACGATGCTAATTATTAGATTACAAGTGAAGTTATTGAGATTAGGTCCGTGCAAAATCAAAAAATCAAATCTAACCATGAAAATTTGTAACTATTAGGTTTGATTTTTTCATTTTTTTCCGATTAGTTTGGTTTTCAAATATAATAATTCAGTGTAATTATTTCAGTTTGAATTTTTAAAAATATAAAATATAACAGAATTGAACCGATTGAATTTTAAAAAACAATCTCATTTATTTGTGTTTATGGGTTATATATTTATGTTTATATTTTAGTCTAATATAAATGAATGGAATCGACCAAATATGATTGCTTAATTAGATTATATCCGTTGCTAAAATAATAGAAATTCAATTTTTGGTTTTATCGATTCACTTCCATTCCAAATGGAACCAAGCAAATGCATAGTACTATTGTAGATAATTAAACAGGCAGAATTCAAGAACTAAATCCAAAAATACATAGAAAAGGAATATAGCATAGAAATAGAGCTCAAAATAATCCCACAGTATAATCTCAAAATACATATCCAAAGTAAACTGGCAGCCAAAACATGATAAATCTTGAAAGGTAAACAAAACAAAGTAAAAAACAACAATAAGATCTCAAATACATAAACTAATTAAACCAAAGAACCGAGCAACTGGATCATGAAAGATGAACTAGTTTCCGCTAGGCGGAGGAGAGGAGAAAGGGAAAGAAGGAATAGTGGTAGGGATGCCGGGGAATGAGGGAATGCTAGGCATTGGTGGCAAAGTGAACTTGGGCATAGTAGGCATGTTGGGGAAGCTAGGAAGTGGCAAGGTTGGCAATGTTGGTTGCGGCAGATTTGGAATAGCTGGTAATGGTGGCATTGTAGTCTTTGGCAAATTCGGAACCGAAGGTAGAGGTGAGATTGGTGGCATTTGCAAGAGACGACGAGCTGCTAGGCTAACATCTATGCTTGAAAATGAGAAAGCAACAAGGAAAGCTAAGACAATTGAGTTTAAAGAGGCCATCTTTCCAATTCTTCTCAATGATTGTTTTTAGTTTGGATGAGAAAATATGGTCTGCCTTGGGCTATATATACATAGCTTGGGCTTGTGGTAGGTGATATTGGCAGCATATTTGGTTGAGAAAATTAAGCTGCTAGTTATAGTAGTTCACCTTCTTATCAATTTTTCATATTTGAAAAACTGGACAATAGGATGTTAGTTGCCTAAAGTGCTATGCCATTTGTCTTAAGAACACGCCATAATAGAAGGCAAAGAATATAGTAATCAACTTACGTTTAGTTCTAGTTGGTGAAGGAATAACTTTAACTAGACAAACTCATTAATTTAGTTTTTCAAAGCTACCTGTAAACGATTAAGTTGCTTTACTCGAAGTGCGGGCCCGAATTCACTTTTATTCTTTTTTTTTTCTAATTTATTTTAATTACATAAGAGAGAAGAAAGGAATAGTAGTTACAAATATTTAATTGTATCTTTATCTTCTTCAATTCTCCATGCATTAATGACTAGAATAAAAAAAAAAAGGGAATCCATATGAAAAAACCCGATTGATCTCTATCAATAGATCTAGTAAAGACGCAATCCACAGAATAATTGTGACCGGTGAAACAAATAAATATGTTTTAAATCTCACATTTAAAATTCTCTATCTTTACTATTTGTTGTTTTTTTAATAAATGATTTTTTTTATTCTAATACATAATGAATCAATGATAATACATATTTAATCAAAGGTATGGGAGTAATTGCAGTTCGGTTTTAATTGAAAATCATAAACTAAACAAAATTAATTTAATTATTCGGTTTGGTTTTTTGATTACTTTTAATTTTTTTTTGAAAGAAAATGGATCATTTCATTAAAATAACTGCTGAATACAAAGAGGAGGAGAAGAATAACATACTTCTGTGAAAATAACAGCGATCCTAGCTAAAATATGAGTAAGATCATTACCTGATATTCTAACAAAAAGAAAATAAACAATTATCGAACTCAGTACTGCATCGGTGATTCAACAAAAGATGTAACAATTTGAGAGTTCAAACAATCTATTACTACAAGATTAAATAAACTATATAGAAGATTTTTTTTTTTTATCAACTATGTGGAATTCATGTTTTAGAACATTAAGGCGAAGTTCATATATTTATAGGAAAGGAATTCCATGAACAATAATGGATGTATAGTGATTAAATCTTTTAGAAAATTAGATGCTATCAAACAATAGTGAGAGAGTTAATTTTACAATGGGAGAATTCCACAAATGCAACTGGACGATTAATTATCTAATGATTAAAAATGAAGATAATAGAAACTTATACTCAAAATTACATGCAGATTCAAACATGTCATACGGAAAGAAACGCAAGAAAGCAAAATATGAAATTCTCAGAATAAAAGTACTCAAGATTCAAAATTGATTAGCATTATAATTTCCTTCCACAACTACACAAAAAAAGTGTCGGGAAAACGAGAAATAATAACACTCTTACAAATTAAAAAAAAAAGGAAAGAAAAGAAAAAAAAAACTAACAAAAGACTTATTGATTCTATAACTCAGAGGCTATTGTTTTGGTGGTAGAGAAAAGGATTGAATGAATTGACATTTATTTGGACTTGCATGACTAAAGGGAATGATTCAAAACTGAGAAAATTTCGCATTTTAAAACTTGGTGATTGCTAGAAATTAAAGCTGCAAGGACAATGTAAGGTAAATAAGGATGTTGAGAAAGGATATCATTTTTTCTTTTGCATATTGGGCATGCCAGGCAAGTTAGGAAGTGAAGACATGTCGATCTTCGGAACCTGAGGCATGCCAGGCAAGTTAGGAAGTCAAGACATGTCGATCTTCCGAACCTGAGGCATGCCGGGCATGTTACCAAGTGGAGCAAAACTTATCTTAGGGAAACCAGGCAAGCTAGGCAGTGGAGACAAATTTTCGATCTTTGGAACCTGAGGCATGCCGGGAATATTACCAAGTGGGGCAAAACTGACCTTGGGGAGCTTAGGGAAGCCAGGAATACTCGGAAGTGGAGGGAGGTTAAGCTTTGAGAGATCAGGAAGGCTGGGCAAGCTAGGAAGTGGAGACGAATTGGGATTCAAAAGGGAAGAAAGAGGATTTGAAGAGGATGACGATCCAGATTGCGACCCTGCTGAACCAGAAGATGATAGTCCCTGTGCAGAATTTGCCGGCATATCCAATAACTGACGGTCTGTTATGAATGGGATCTTAGGAACGCCAGGCAATTCATGAAGTTCAGGTAAATTTTCAATCCTAGGAACTCGGGGCATGCCAGGAATATTACCGAGTGGAGCAAAGCTAAGCTTGGGGATCTCAGGCATGCCAGGAATACTAGAGAGTGGAGGCAAATTTTCAATTTTGGGAACTTGGGGCATGCCGGGAATATTACCGAATGGAGCAAAGGCGAGCTTGGGGAGCTTAGGCATGCCAGGAATACTAGGAAGTGGAGGCAAATTTTCTATCTTTGGAACCTGTGGCATGCCAGGAATATTACCAAATGGGGCAAAAGTGAGCTTTGGGAGCTTGGGCATGCCGGGAATATTAAGACTAGGAAATGGTGGGGAGTTAAGCTTTGCGCTACTGGACATGCCAGGTTGGCTTGGAAGTGAAGGGGAATTAGAATTTGAAAGGGAAGGCATGGAATTTGATGGTGAGGATGGCATTCCAGGTTTTGACAGAGCTGAACCACTTGACGTTTGTCCCTGTACAGAATTTGCAAAATCCAACAATTGACGATCTGTTGACATTGGCATCTTAGGAATGCCGGGTAAGTCAGAAAGTGAACCCAAATTTTCAATCTTTGGAAATTGAGGCATGCCGGGCATATTACCAAGTGGAGCAAAACTGAGTTTTGGGAGGTCAAGCATGCCAGGCAAACTAGAAAGTGGAGGCAAATTTTCAATTTTTGGAACCTGAGGCATGCTAGGAATATTACCAAGTGGAGCCATAGTAAGCTTTGGGGGATCTGGCAAGCCAGGAATCTTCGGAAGATTTGATAGATCGGGCAAGCCAGGAATCTTTGGAAGATTTGAGAGGTCTGGCAAGCCAGCAGGTTGGGATGGCAATTCTTGTTTTCGGGATTGTGATGTGCTTCCAGAACTTGGCGTAGCCATGGGTTGAGGTAGAAGATTTGAATCTAATAGACGACGACCTGTTACTCTAAGGCCTACGCTTGAAAGCATTAAGGCAAGAAAACATGAGAAAGTGAAGCAGTTGAAAGAAGCCATTGTTGATAATGTGTTGGAAAAACTTGTGATTTGAGAAGTTGTTTAGTGTGAAGAGTATATATAGATGTAGGCATTTGCATTTCTTGGCCTTAGCATACGGCAATACGCATAACATGCTTTGTTTAGAAAATATGCGAGTTACGTTTAGCCACCTGCTTCCACTTGCACTGACATTACCCTTTTTCAAAACTTTCTAACATTTCTTTTGCCTAGAATACCGATAAAGATGTATAAATAGCAACCTAATTATGGTATATTATTTCTAACAAATTAATTAGTTTTCCATTTATTATGCTTAACTAAAGTCATGAAGTCAAATGTAATAAGAAAATTTTTTGAATTGGCCCCAAAATCATTTTACAGCTTTCTTCTACTTGTAATAAAGCATGGGAAACTTTTATATGACTAGATTTTACATTAATCAAATTAATAGTAAATTGTCAAAGAAAAAAAAAACAGAAATCATTTAGAAAAAGGTAATATACACACTTTTCAATTATTATTGCTTTAGTTTGTTAAATTTTTATGGAATAACGGAAGTATGTTGGTCAAAAGTTTCTAATATCTTTTACTCTGATTTTATGACTTCTCGATTTATAATAAGCTGTTTAAAGGACATATGTGTTAATTAGAAATTTATAATAACCTGTTTAAAGGACATATGTGTTAATTAGAGAGTTGGATTTTTTTTTTTTTGGGTTAAAGAAGGCGAGCAAACTCACAAGAACAATAAACTAACAGCCATAGGAAACACCCACATAGTCATGATACGACCAAGAACTTATCCCCTGAGGAGGGGAGTATAAAGCATAATAGCCATGAGGAACCCCATAACCCAACTGGGCAATATGACCCGCTACAAAATTTGCCTCACGATGGACATGCTTGAAAGAAATGTTGGAGAACTCTTTGGAAAGGCTACGAACCCGATTAACCAGAGAAATACAGGACGCAATGAGAGCTGAGTTACCATAAATCATCTCAACAGCCAACTTATTATCACTCTCTACCATGATATTATCAAAGCCTTCTTCCTTTGCCTTGTAGAGACCGTAGTAGATCCCCCAGACTTCAGCCAAGAGGATAGGGCAACTTCCCAAATTAGCCACAAAGCCTGAACACCAGTGTCCCAAATGATTCCTCAAAATTCCCCCACAAGTGGCAATGCCCCCTTTAGAAACTGAAGCATCAGTATTTAATTTGATAAAGTTCAAAGGGGGATGCAACCAAGACATTGGAGAAGAATTTGAGTTTGAGCCTTCCTTTCCAACCTCATCAGACAAGTCCAAAGCTTCTGGACAAGATTTAGCAAATAACATCATATCATTCACTAAGAAGATGATAGGTTTTCGTTTATTCTGAAAAATGAACTCATTTCTCTGGTTCCACAAGTACCAGCAACCTATAGCAAAAACCACCGGTCAAGCAACATCTTCATAGTCTGCAATCAAGTTGCTCAAGTTGAATTTCACCAGAGAGTTGGAATTTTTTAAATTCTGCAACACAGTATTAAATAATTAAATGCATGGTACTCACCTAATACAGTAAAAATAACACAAAAAATGAGAGTTTAATTTCGCAATACTGTGTATGCATGGGCCCACCAGCAATTGTCACTGTGTTGCATCTCTTGAATCTCTTGGCTATCAACTAAGTAGAAGCATGAATGTGTTGACAAAGCGTACAGAGGTGGTTATGCAGGGTTGAGCAATACAACTTTCTTTTTACCCAAAAGAATTAATTTTATTTGCAACAAACTTTATCCTATCTTCCTTGCTCTATTTTCTTTTTTTTTTTCTTAATATATGATTGTGTGTTTAATTGATAATATTATTGCATGTGCATCAAACCCTTTTTAAAGGAAAATATATGAATTTTAACCTTGTTTAATTTACAAAGCTAATTTTCAACGCCCGAAATATTAATCCAATAAAAAATGTTTTAAATTTCCAAAAAGTGAAAACAATTCATGTTTTTGGGGTTGCATTTTTTATACATATTAAAATAGGGGTTTATAATTCATCACATTAATGTGATATGTTGTTTAAAAATTTATTAAATTTTGTGGACGTGTTCCATGTAAATTAATTTAAATTAATCCAACTAATAAATTTGATCCATCTATGATTTACACCCAAAAAAAAAATTAAACTTTATTTATTTAAGCAGGATCCGCTAACAAGCACTACTATTAAAATAAGTATCTAGATGTGTAGGGGTGATGTATCTAGTTTTTTTGCTGGAATGTGGTTTTAGTCTCTACCTTGGCTTAATTTAGTTGGGTGGTTCTTCTTGGTAATCTCTGTTCTTTTTTGAGAACATTCCTCATATGCAGATTCCTTGGCAAAACAAGGTATTTTCAGAAAATTTGACTTGGTGGCTGGATAGTTTAATATCTTGCATCGTGTTCCTGTGAATTGCTCTGGTTTGTCAAGAATTGAATTCTGTTGGCAACATGGGATAATGCTAACGAGCCTCTTTTGAAGGAATACAAGCAGGCTTGTTTTTCGCTTTGTGGATTGCATCATTTTTGCTGTTATTTTGGCTAAAGAGATTGCTTAATAAATTGGTGAATTGATGTTTGTTAACTTGGACATGTTAAAATTGTAGCAGAGAATTGTAATTATTGGAGAGATTTCGAGTTTCTCTTCTTCTTCTTCTTCTTTCTAGCATGAAGTTTCTTGCTATTCCATATCAGAGCATCGGAGGGGATTGGTTACTGCTCAGTCTCATATTTTTGCCTCCATTGATAAATTATGTTTGGCTGTATCTTTGCACAGGGTATGATGTATTTGCAGTAGTTCATAGGCTGGATGATGTATTTTTATAGGGTTGCTTGATCTGGGATATAATTGTCTTTTTTGGCATGTTTTTGGCCTCCTTTTTTAACTTTCTTTTCCATAATAATATTTTGGCTTATAAAAAAAAAGTATTGCCGATTGGCTGTGCGTTGAGCCACTAGACTTTTCCCCATTAATATTTAATATAACTATACAAGTACTATATAAGATAGAAAAATAATAATTTAAAAAAAAAGAAGAAATTGATCATTGTAGTAAAATATTCCAATTGAGTAAAATTAAACTATATACTATCAAATTTATTAGTCAAAGATCAAATAACAATACAAAATGAAATGTACAACACAGTGAAAATTGCCGGTGGGCACCATGCATTTAATTTCACAATATAGTATTGCGGAATTAGACTCTCATTTTTTGTATTGTTTATACTGTGTTAATACTGTATTAGGTGGCCCCATGGATCTAATTTGGCAGGAATTAAAAAAAAAAACTCCAACTCTCCCATTGCTCAAAGCACATCAATTTTCTAAATAATTTTTCGAAAGACTATTTATAAAAAAAATGTCCCTCAAATCTCCAACAAAACAGTCTTAATTCTTAAAAAAAAAAAAAATCAAATGATCAATATTTGAATAACTCCATCCATTTAAGGTAAGTTAGATTGGATTAGCTCATGGCAAAGGGTTTTTTTTTTTTAACAATATAGGTATAACTTCTAACCGAAACTATAAATGTCATTCATGGTAAGGCTGAGTTTAGATTAATTAATTGGGCTATTAGCAATTTTTTTTAATCAATCTATTAAAATTGATATTTTAAAATTACTAACCATATTAATCAATCCGTTAACTGATGTCAACCACTAATTTAATATCAATTTTTATATTTTAATTAACCAATATTTTTCTATTGATAATTCTATCCATAAAAGTTTGCTAGAATTTTTAACAGGATTGAATGTTCATTGGAATCTCTTTCCAAGGGTTTTTTATTCCCTAAGCCTAGGGAGTGCAATTAGGGATGATCACGGGGCGGGGAATCCCCGAAAAATTTCCTCGTGGGGACGGGGATGGGGAAAAAGTATTCCCCGACTTATAATTCGGGGCGGGGACGGGGATTGTGGTCCCCGCCCCCGAAATTTAATTACTAAATTTAATTATATTTATATAATTTAATTTTAAATTATATTTAATTTTAGTTTTATCAATTGTTAAAATTTATATTAGTTTGATTTGTAATTGAATTTATATTTTTAATTATTAAATATTATATTTTCAATTATAATTAATTATTAAATATAATATTTTTATTATAATTAAATTTTTTTAAAAAATAAAAATATTTTTTATGCGGGGACGGGGACGGGGGGAATTTTTTCCCCGAAATATTTTCGATCCCCGCCCCGCCCTTGCACGGGGCAGTCCCCACCCCGCGATCATCCCTAAGTGCAATACTATCGCAGATAGTCTTGCTAGACGAGGGATCTTTAGATTTAATGATCTTTAGATTTAATGATTTTGTTGCCTGGCTTACTTAATCTCAACCCTGTATATTCTTTTTCTTATAAATAATATTCTTGTAGCTTATAAAAAAAAACTAAAATTTTTAAAATGTAATCATCCATTTTTTTATTTCAAATGTTTAAATTTAAAATAAAAAAACATAACAATATTCAAAATTCACGTTGCACTTTTACAATTTTCCTTTTCTTATAGTTAACTATTTCAAAAAAAAAAAGTATCGAACTTTATAAAGATAGTTCAATATTTTCTAGAACTTAGCATGCTTAATTTGAGATTAGAGAAAAAAATCTTGGACAAAATTAACTAATCATAAAAAATTTTAAAACATAAAAAAATGTCATTAAATATATATTTTTTTTATAAAAAATAGTGAAATCAATAATTATCTTAATATTGGTGATTTGTGTAATAAGTAACAATTAGTTGAATGGATGGAATAATTCTTAAATATTAATGATTCATCAACAAAAGGAAAAATGGGAAACATTTACTTTAATTCTAAATATGTTTTCTAATAATGTTTTGTACCACAATTGGAAATTAAGTTAATAAAGTTAATATTGTACGATCATTGTAGAGCTAGCTCGCCACAACTAAAATTAATATATATATATATTAATTAATTAAATGCTATCACACGACATAGTGCAAGAATTAATATCTTAATGGAAGAATACAACAAAAGCGATCTACTAATAAAAAAAACAATCAAAATTGAAGATAACAAAAATTTGCATTGAAAGGAAAGTTCCCATTAAAATTTCATAAATTCCTGCAAAAGGAATTGCAAGAAACTAGAAATGGTGCCTTAATGAAAAAAAGATGTAATTGTCTAAGACTAGATCTCAATACTCAAAATTAAACTAATAAAAGAAGGGAGAGAGAGAGAGAGAGAGAGAAATCTTATTGATTCTATAGAATTATCATAGCTATTATTTTGAAGGAGAGGGAAAGCTAAACTTAATTAAGACGAGGAGGATAATTAACTTGAAAATTGATGTCAATTCTTAATTGGAATAGTGGTCATGCTAGGCAAGCCAGAGAAATTAGGGATGCGTTGAGGCAAATTGGTAGACATTCCGGCAAAGTTGTTAGGCGGAAAACTTGGCAATGCAGGTTTTGTGGGAGTTGGACTAGCTGGCTTTGGCGCATGTGAAAAAAAGCTTGGCATTTTAGGTAGAAAAGGCAAATTAAATAATTGACGATTTGTTGTCTGTGGTAAATTGGGCATATTGGGGAAGTTAGTAGGTTGAGGATAAGTAGTTCTTGGGAGATAATGCATGCCTGTTGGAAACCTTGAAAGTGGAGGCAAATTAGGGTTTGTGCGAGAAGGTTGAGTTTTTTCAGTTTTTGAGGGAGCAGCTGGTGATGGTGTCTCAGCATGTTTAAAAAAACTTGGCAAGTTAAATAATTGACGTTCTTTTGCCTTTTGGACGTAAGGATTGTTCGTGGGTAAGTAATTAAGTGGTGGCAAATTGACCCTTGGCACATTAGGCAAGCCTACAGGCAAGTTAGGGTATTGAGGAAGATTAGGCTGAGGAAGATTGGGCTGTGGGAGATTAGGCTGCGGAAGATTAGGCTGGGGGAGAGTAGGCATATTGGGTAAGCCATTATATTGAGGCACATTGAAATTTGGGATATTATTCGAAACGCTGGGATAGGTAGGGACGGGAGGCGAATAAGGTAGAGCTGTTGGCATGGTTGGAGATTGAAGTTTCGGGGTAGTTGGATTAGATGATGCTGGCGTCTCAGCAGGTTTTGATGAACTCGGCGGAGATCTATGTAGGAACGGCAAATGCCATAACTTACGGCCTGTAACGCCGAGACCTTGGCTCGAAAGCGTTAGGGCAATAAAGAATGAGAAAGTGAAGTAGGTAAGAGAAGCCATTGTATTAGAAGAGTTTTTGTTATGAAGAATAGTGTAGTTTGAGCAACTTATATAGATTTACGTAGAGCATATTACATGGCCTTAATTACCTAGGTGATTCGCATAATACGCTTTGTTTAGAGAACTTGTGACTCGCATCAAGCCACTTGCTGTCAGCTTATGCTGCTTGAGAATGTCCAAATAGGTGTAAAAATAGCAAGACTAATTTTAGTGAATTGGCCCTAACATTTTGTTTAATTTTCCATTTATTGTGCTTAATTCATAAGATTTAAGTGTAACAAATCAATAGATAAGCAAAATTTTAGTTCTGGAATATCATATTTGCTTGGAGTACTAATTATTTAAAATTATCTACGTGATAAATTAATCTCAAATAAAATAGTGTATTTATATATACTACCATTATATGCATGTGTTTTACATGTGATAATTAATTTTAATTAAATTACAGTTAAAATTAAATAAAAAATTATTACCTTAGTAATGATGATGATAATTTATACATTTTTTTTACATCAACCTTAGTTGACTTCGAGTACTTTTTTTAGGTTCATGAAATTACATATATTTAAAAAAATCAATTGCATTAAAAATTTAATTATCATAATTCATAAAGTAGAAAATCTATTCAAGTTGCTAGCCATAGCAATGGAAAAAAATAAATGTTTTTGTTTCATCTTAATAGTTAATTCTTTTATTACAAACTGACAGTATATATTGCTTTTAATATATATATATATATATATATATATATATATATATATATATATATATATATATATATATATATATATATATATATATAATCAATTAAATAATGTAAAGATATATTTGTATAAGATAAAATAAACAAATAATAAAATAAAACCACATTAGTATAAGTAATCTAATAACCCCAAAAAAATTTGAAATAATATTGCGTAAATGGAAAAAGAAAATTGCGAATATGTTATATAAATACAACATGTTAAATAAATTGTCAAAGATCTGAAAAGAAAAGGGCAACACAAACACAATGTAAAATTTGTCTTAGTCGACATATAATATTATAACAAGTTCTAGTAGTAATAGTCATACTATGTGTATTTTAACGACAAAAGCTTAACGTGCAAAAATATTTTTAATATTTGCTAAAAAGCATAATTTTATCTCTAATATTTAGTTATTAATCATTTTGCTCATAAAATTATCAAAATGGTGCAAATTTGTCTTTTAAACAATGAAACCTTAGTTTGATCGTATTTCGTCTTTTAATCGTTTACGTGAACATGTTGCAAAATTTTAATGGAATAATGTCAAACCAACGATTCCGTTATTTCGGGGACAAAATTATCAATAAATATTAGAGGTAAAATTGCTATTTTTGGCAATTTTTGCACATTAAACCTTTAGGTTTTTATCAATCCCTTGATAAGGACAAAAAATAAGCGTGTTATATTCTGAAAAGGTTTCACATACTTCATACTTTAGATTGTCAGAATCTTTAAAGGAAAAAAAGGTAAATTTTGTTTTAATTATTTAATAAAGAGTCTCTTAGTCATAATTTGTCGCACTATTATTAGAGAATTAAAAAAAATAACCTTATTAAGAATTTTTAGGAAAAAAAAGCTATTAGATTCAAATTGGAAATCATTAAGAGTTTAGAAAAAATAAATTTTAATTTTTATTAATATTTGCAAAAATAAATAAAAGTATTAGAAGGATTTCCATAAAAGAAAGAAAAAAAAAAGTAAATGACCAATTTTAATCGAAAAAAATATTATAAGTACTTATAATAGAATCAAATAATTGATTTTCTATAAATTATAATGAGAGACTTTGAACTACCTACAATTCTACCCAATAGATATATAAAATGCATAAAACTCTACACACATAAATGCCAAAATCACTATGACTAATATCTAGTAAACATGTTAGTTGTTAATAATAATAATAATAATAATAATAATAATAATAATAATAATAATAATAATAATAATAATAATAATAATAATAATTTTATCAATTATTTAATATAACCTCATGAATTTCTATATAAATTAGTAAAGTATTTAGTGACATCAAATTAGAGTTTTTAGCGATAAAATTTTCTTTTTTAGTGACAGTATAGTCACATTTCACCTACAGTTCTCTGGACTTCTAGCAACAGTTCAAAAATTTAGAGACGGATAAGTGAACATTTAGCAAAAGCTCTCTTAATCTTTCAGCCACAGTCCAGATGTTCTTTTAGCGACAAAAATGATGCTATATAGCTAGCTCTATAGCTACAGTACACTTTTACTTTTAGTGACCAAAATGCTGAACTTTCAGAGAAAGTTTATTGCAACTTTTAGCAACTGTTTGTCATCTTTAGCGACGATATGTTTATATTGTGATGATCTTTTAAACTTTTAGAAGCAGGGTGTCAGGTTTTTCAGTTTCAGCGACATTCCACTTCTCTTTCATTACAGGTTTATTATTTTATCCATACGGCAGTTATATATACATAAGGCAGTCATATATACATGGCATGAGGCCATAACAAGGTAACTTCATGTCGCATGTTAAGTAAGCACTTCAATGCCAGTTAAGTGATTTTCTATCCATTATATTTTTACTAGGAATACAATGATAGTTGGATAATTTTTTTTTTATCGCAAATCATTTATCTTTTTATCAGTTGGTTATAAACAATAAAGTTAAATTATTTATAAATAACCTTTCATTATGGAAAATTAATATATTATTGTTTAATTTTTTCATTAACATCCAATTATTGTGTTAAACTTCATTGAGGATGATGTTTTTTGAAAAGATATATTTTAATGAGTGCTCCTTTTTGTTCTCTTAATAAAAAAAAAAGAATAAAAAAGGATTTGCTTGTATAGATGTCAAATTTTTATATGTTTGTTTGATATTACCTTTAAGTATTCGGACTAATTTTTTCAAGGTCAGGAGATCGATTAATCTAAAACCAGATACTATCGGATACGTAATTGAAGGCGGCCCTCTCAACTATATATATATGCTCCATGCACAAGGCAAATATTGAACCTGAGACTCACTTAAGGGAATCCTATAACTCTTTAATATTCAGAGCAACAATTGTTGGTTTTATATTATGAAAGATTTAAGTGAACATATATAAGGCGACTCACATCTTTTCTTCGGCATAAGATTTTAGTTAATATGAGGCGGTGATTCATATTAATTCTTTCCCAAACATTAAGGCTTTTGACTTTAAAACATCATTTTTAATAATTTTCACACAAAGCCTTCTAGTCAATTTAAGAATATGAATCAGCAAAGTCCATGCCCATTGGTCTAATGCTTACTGATAAGAAATAGGGTCTATTCCTGTATTTATTGGTTTATAGTTACCTGTTCTATACTTGTGTTCCTCTACTGGCTATGACTACCCATAAATGTGTGTATTATTATTTGTTATTGATCAGTGGAGTAAAATTTTTCTCCAATGGGACGTTCCAGCAGTAAAAACTAGTATTATCGGAAGAATTGTAAAGACAAAGATTAAAGTATTTCTTGAGAAAAGCATTTCACGAATAATCTATTGCCAAATATCTTACTGAGCAAATCAATTGGAGAATACGAATTGACAAATGACTGTGCAAGATTTAAGGTCTCAATGGGATAATACTGCAGATGCAACTTAAATAAGAAAAATATCTACTACCCATAAGATGTTGATGATTTAAATTAAAATTACCATTAGAAGCAAGTTACTTGCATTAATTCAAACCAAAATGGTAATTACAATTTCATCAATTCCTCTACCTGATGTCCAAAGAGGTAGTCCGCAAGACTACGACTAATCGGTTATTCAAAATTGACAAGCATTAGAATTTCCTTCTCCTCATACACAATGAAAGTGTTGGGAAACTAAGAAATAATTATACTCTTTCAGCTTAAGCTTAAAAAAAAAAAAGAAAAGAAAAATATCGATCCTATAAAAATCTCGGGATCAGCACAATGGATATCATTTTTTCTTTTGCATATTGGGCATGCCAGGCAAGTTAGGAAGTGAAGACATGTCGATCTTCGGAACCTGAGGCATGCCAGGCATGTTACCAAGTGGAGCAAAACTTATCTTAGGCAAACCAGGCAAGCTAGGAAGTGGAGACAAATTTTCGATCTTTGGAACCTGAGGCATGCCGGGGAATATTACCAAATGGGGCAAAACTAACCTTAGGGAGCTTAGGGAAGCCAGGAATACTCGGAAGTGGAGGGAGGTTAAGCTTTGAGAGATCAGGAAGGCCAGGCAAACTAGGAAGTGGAGACGAATTGGGATTCAAAAGGGAAGAAAGAGGATTTGAAGAGGATGACGATCCAGATTGCGAGCTAGCTGAGCTAGAAGATGATGGTCCCTGCGCAGAATTTGCCGGCATATCCAATAATTGACGGTCTGTTATGAATGGGATCTTAGGAACGCCAGGCAATTCATGAAGTTCTGGTAAATTTTCAATCTTAGGAACTCGGGGCATGCCAGGAATATTACCGAGCGGAGCAAAGCTGAGCTTGGGGATCTCAGGCATGCCGGGAATACTAGAGAGTGGAGGCAAATTTTCAATTTTTGGAACCTGGAGCATGCCAGGGATATTACCCAGTGGAGCAAAAGTGAGCTTTGGGAGCTTGGGCATGCCGGGAATATCAAAACTAGGAAGTGGAGGGAAGTTAATTTTTGGAATACTGGGCATGCCAGGCTGGCTGGGAAGTGAAGGGGAGTCATGCTTTGGGCTACTAGGCATCGCAGGCTGGCTGGGAAGTGAAGGGGAATTGGAATTTAAAAGGGAAGGCATAGAATTTGATGATGTGGATGGCATTCCAGGTTTTGACAGAGCTGAACCACCTGATGTTTGCCCCTGTGCAGAATTTGCCAAATCCAACAATTGACGATCTGTTGACATTGGCATCTTAGGAATGCCAGGTAAGTCAGAAAGTGAACCCAAATTTTCAATCTTTGGAAATTGAGGCATGCCGGGCAAATTACCAAGTGGAGCAAAACTGAGTTTTGGGAGGTTAGGCATGCCAGGCAAACTAGAAAGTGGAGGCAAATTTTCAATCTTTGGAACCTGAGGCATGCCAGGGATATTGCCAAATGGAGCCATAGTAAGCTTTGGGGGATCGGGCAAGCCAGGAATCTTTGGAAGATTTGAGAGATTGGGCAAGCCAGGAATCTTAGGAAGATTTGAGAGATCTGGTAAGCCAAGTAGGGATGGCGATTCTTGTTTTTGGGATGTTGGCGTGTCTCCAGAACTTGGTGTAACCATTGGTTGAGGTAGAAGATTCGAATCTAAGAGACGACGACCTGTTACGCTAAGGCCTACGGATGAAAGCGTCACGATGAGAAAAAATGAGAAATTGAAGCAGTTGAAAGAAGCCATTGTTGGTAATATATTGAAAATGATTTGTGATTTGATAAGTTGTTTAGTGTGAGGAGTATATATAGATGTAGGCATTGCATTACTTGGCCTTACCCCATGGTCCTACGCACAACATGCTTTGTTTACAAAATTTGTGAGTTACGTTTGGCCACTTGCTTCCACTTACAAGGCCAGAAGAGCTATGCCTTTTCCATAACTTTCTACCATTTCTTTTGCCTACAATGTCGATACAGATGTATAAATAGCTATAAAACTATTTATGGTAATTATTTAATTTTCCTTTTATTATGATTAACTGAAAATAATGTGAGCACAACTTTCCAAATTGACCCCAAAAAGATTTTGTTCTTTCTTTCCTTATACTTGTAATGAAGTATACATGCATGTGCGTTTAACAGACTTGTATACGTTAGTCAAATTCGTTTGGAAAACTCTACGATCTTGGAATAGCTTTTCAATTTGTAATGGTCAGTTCAAAAATATTAATATTATTGTTTATGTTTAAGAAATTACATCTGTTTATGTTTAATTATGAAATTTTACGGGTTACACATTAATTTAATAATTGGTTAATTTTTGGTCATGCCCCACTTAAATGCAGGAATGACTTGGCTATCATTTGATAGCCATGCTCTCGAATCTTAATTAGGAATTGTACCAATAAAGGGACCCTCCTTAAGTGATTCATATAACAGTTATTGGGAAAAAATGGACTTCAACTTAAGTCAGGTCACAAAAATTAGTTTGTGAGATAATATTGATCAAGTTATTATGAGAAGTATTATTTTTTATAACTTGTCGAAATGTAATACTTAACGTACACTCTTTACATTCAGGTCTAAATACATGCGGAAAACCTGTAATATGAAGTTTGAAATTAAGACTAGACATTACAGGACTATTGGCTCTAATATTATTTAAAAAAAAAAAAGAGTTAGGCCTAGCTCATCTTCAAAAACTAACTTGTGAGGTGAGTATTGTCTGAACTATTATAAGAAATATTATATTCTAATAACTGACTAATGTTGGATATTTTACACACCTTTCATGCTCCAAGCCAAATGCATGCTGGAAATTTGAAGCATAAAGATAATTTTGCATGACTAAACATTTGTAGGTGGTTTAACATTGCATGACTATTGGCTATAATATAATGTGAAGAAAATGAATTTGGATCTAACTCAATTTCAAAAATTAACTTGTTAATTAGTTCTGAAATGTCATAAATAGAATTGGATGGATTGTGAAATAGAATCTTTGGATGCCGATCAGAAGAAGCTAAATCTGCAGCACAAAAGAATACTTTCCCTCCGACTTGCATGGGATTAATACTCCGAAATTTCAGTTAGTAAGAGAACATATTCACTAGTTAAGTGGTACTTGAATTTTGAAGACTTTTTCTCTATTTATATTCACTAGGCAACAATAGCAATTGAGTGGCAAATCTAGCCATATTTGTGGCTTATAAAGTTAGAGTGGTTGTTGTGCTAGCTAATAGGGATATTACATTTGATCGGCTTCCATCAATATGGATCAAATCAGCAATGAACCTAGACCATCTTAATTACAATAAGGTCTTTCGACCTTGGGCATCTAAATAGGCCGGATACCTTTGGGTTAGATCCAAAGGGAATAATATTTGGTGGTATCACTTGTGAAATAAGAATTGTTTAGCCAATTAGCTATTGTACAAAATATTATATTGTTATAACTAGTGGATATGGGTTATTTAACCGCTATTCCATTTCTTGTACAATTTAAGATTTTAAAGTTTTAAATCAATATTATTAAAATCGGACTAGATTGGCCAGCTGACCCTTTTTAACCAAGAACCGCAAGCCACTCCGGGTCTGAATCCATGAAAAAATCGGATTAAACCGGAAAAAACCGGAATTTTGGCAAAAAATGCAAAACGATGCCATTTTGATTAAAAAGAAAAAAAGGAAAAAAAAAAACGATTTAGCAAAGGGTTATGGCAGATTTTCATCTCACCCTTTCAACCTTTTGCATCGCTGAACAAGAGGAGCCGAGAAATAAAGAGCCCTGCCACTAACCGCAGCTCCTTGCCAGCATCCACCTGTTGCCCATTCCAATTAGTTTTCTTCTTTTTCCGTTTTATATTTTGTATTTTCCAATGATATATGCCAAATCCAATCCCTAAATTATTAATCTCATCTTCTTTAGCTGCTTTATTAATCTAACCGTCCTGTAAAGAGAAGATGCAGAAGTTACTGAATATTTTCTTTATTTTTTTGTGTAGATATTTATAGGTGATATAATAATATTTACTTAATTATTTATGAATGAATTATCATATATTCGTTTATTATTTAATTTTTTTATAGCTTTTTATCCATATATTTATGTCCTTATGATGATCATCCAAGGATTTAATTCTCTATTCCTTTCTGTTTTTCCCTCTTTATGATTGTATATACAGTATACATAGAGGGATCTCAAATTATCAATTATTTTTGAATTTATTTTTTCCTTTTAAACATTTACTTGTTTAAAAATGCAATGAGAGATCTCGCCTTCTTTAGACTCTACATATGAATCATGATATTAAACCAACAATTTAACGATTATAAATATTTTTTCCTGTTATTATTAATATTTATATATTAAAGTATGTATCGAAGTTTATGAGTAAAATTGATATACAATAACAATGAGCTAATTAATTCTTTGAATATTTTCATTTGGTAGGAACTGCGTATTGTCATAAATGCTAGAATAATGTTATACATTTATAATTTTTATATGTGCACAAGAAGAATGCAAACTTGAATTATGAACTGTGTTTGCAATTGATTTAAGGTATAGATTTGAGGCTACAGTTGCTGATGTTACCAATGTTGGCTGCTTTCTTTGAACATTAGCCATTAGGTCTCTTATTTTGAGGTACTTGAGCTTTTAATTATATATATATATATATATATATATATATATATATATATATATATATATATATATATATATATATATATATATATATATATATATATATATATATATATATATATATGTATACATATACATACATATATAGATATATACATACATACACACACAGATATATCTGTGTGTGTACATATACATACATATATAGATATATACATACATACATACACACACACATATATATGTGTGTGTATGTATATATCTATATATGTATGTATATGTATACACACACAGACATAGGGGTGTGCATCGGTCGGATTTGGGACAACCCGAACCGAACCCGAGACCCAAAATATTGGATATTCCCACAACCAAACCGACCCTAAATAATATTCGGGCCCTATCCGATTAACCCTATTTTTTTGGGCCCGACCCAAATAACCCGAAATAAATAAATAAATAAAAGAAATAACGAAGCACTCGTTTGGAACAAAAGAAAACTACAGATCAATATAGGAGATGAAGATGCAACAAATCAATAAAAGTAAGAACATCGTAAATAAAAAACTGAGCTGAGTGTTTGGTTGCTAAGAACTAAGGGAAAAAGAAAAGATTTCAATACCTTAAACCAATAATCCAAAGAAATCTTAAAAACGATAGGGAGGAACTTCTCCATTAGATCAGCAAAATGCAACGGTAATACCTCCAAAATTCCATTTTCTATCAGTTGTCCTCATTTTCTCAGCAACCAAACATCAAATTATCATGATCATGAAATAAGTTACTTACTCAAACATCGAAGGAACCCTTTATCTGTACAACTTAGAAAACATTAAAACAATATTAAACAAGATCAAAATTACCTAGATCTAATCAACACAGGAAGAAAAAATAAAAAAAATATTTATCTGTAAAACTTAAAAAGCAAGATCAAAAAATTAAAAAAAAAGGTTGCCTTTGAATTTGTACAGCCATTTTTATCTCCTTTCTTTATCTCTTATACCCATCTTCATCATTTTCGTGAACAACCAAAACAAATCTAGAGATCAAGAGAGAGATGAAAGCAGAGCAAGAGATTGATGGAAACACGGAGAGAGAGAGAGATCGAAGGAGAAAACGAGAGAGGAGATCGATTAAAGGAAGAAGAGAGAGAGAGAGAGAGATTGAAGGAAGAAGAGAGAGAGAGATCTAGAAATATCGATTGAAGGGAGAAGAGAGAGAGAGAGGGGAGGCCAGAATAAAAAAAACTATATATATATGTGTTCGGTTGGGTCGGTTTTATAAGTTTTTTAGCCCGAACCCAAAAATGTATTAATTTCCCAAACCGAACCGACCTTATTAAACCAAATAATCTCACCCGAATAGATCGAGTCGGTTTATTCGGTTAATCGGATCGGTTCGGGTTTTGCACACCCTTACACACACACACATATATATATGTGTGTGTGTGTACATATATATGTATACATATACAAACAGATAGATATATACATACACACACACACACATATATACATATGTACGTACGTACATACGTCTGTATGTGCATATATATACATATGTATGTATGTATATGTGTATGTATGTGTATACACATACATATACACATACATACAAACATACATAGATACATACATACATACATGGCAGAGGGCCCATTCATACTTAATGTAACACCCAATAGCCGGACATTGGTCCGAATACCGGTGCCACACTACACCGAGGTGGTCTATAAATTATTATAATATTATCCATCTGTAACATTCACTCATATTCTAAAATATCTTATTAATTAATCTACATAAATTTGGGCAACATAACGGCTGAAACCTAAATTCTGTCTTCCTGTAAAAACTACAAAACATTCCCAAAATATTCACAAGCATCCAACCCAACCTCCACAATATATATATATACTCTACAAGATCAGCCAAATATAGAACAATAGTCATTTTTAAAATTGTACACATAACCATACATATATACAGTACAATTCTTGTACTTATCTCATCTACTTATTTATAGTACATAACATATATATACAAGTCCAAAACTATTTACAGTCCCCAAAGCTGTCCTACAAGGCAACATCCATATGTACATGCTAACAAGAAAACACAAAATGCTGAATTCTTCTTGCATTGATTCCTTCCCAGCACATACTCGGTCTCTGTCTCCTGCGTACAGTACAAAACCATACGCTAAGTACAAAAGTACTTAGTGATGAACATAAACTTAAAATTCTAGAATTCCATTGCAGTTTATTCACATATTCTTCATAATTGTATTTCATTATCTCTTTTTCATCGATTAATTTTATTATAATACAAATTTTTTGATTAAAGTCTAGATTTTTACTTTTATTGACAAAATTACTATTTTACCCTTGCTTGAGAAATTCATTCTCAATTATGGCTTTTCAAGTTTTATTCTCAATTACGGTCCAATTATAGTTATTTCATTTATTTATTTTATTATTTTTTTTTCTTTTCCAATACATACTACTTGCATGTCATATAAGTTAGTTATACTCTATCATGTACTTATTCCGATTTATATCTCAAAAATATACAAATTTCTTTAAGGTCCATATTCGGTTACCTTATGCCAATTTCTTCTTAAATTGTATTTTCTATTCAATGTAATCACAATAAACATAAAACCACATATTTTCACTTATTTCATTTTAATCCATAAAATTACATTTATTTCCTAATTTTTTTATGAGGTCGAATTTTTTTCTAAAATTAAACTTGTCTAAATTTTAATTAAATACCACAATTTCACTAATTTATCATCTAATTTCACAATTCTAAGTTCAATTTTACAATTAATAATTAACCTAAATTTTTTTCTAATTATATATACAACATATATATTGTGAAATTAAAGGGTTTAAAATTATTCACTTACCAAAATTCACTCCAAATCACTCAACAATTTTGCCGTTCCCCTTGTTTTTTATTGTTTTGGTTCATTCTCCTTGCTGTTCTACTGGCAGCAATTTTATGACCAAAATCACCATAGATTAAGTCAAAACCAACACTTAATTACTCTAATTATCAAATAAAACTAAATTTTTTCCAACTCACCAAATTATCCACTTGAGAAATTGGACTATTTTCAGCTCCTTTCACCACCCATAGCAATGAAGATGAAAGGAGACAAGATAAAACAATTTAATTGAGATTATGGTTGGAAAATCTTAGGAAATAAGCTTAAAGAAACAAAGAAAAGGAAAGAAGAAGAAGAGAAAGGAAGGCACGACAAAACTGGGAGAAGAATGGCCGGCCAACCAAGAGGTAATGATCTCTTAATGCCACATTAAATGGTTACCTACTTTAGGACAAAATAAATGCTACATGCCACTATTTAATTGGTCAATACATTTTTAGTTGTCAATTTTTGATAAAAATTATATAAAAAATTTTTAAAAATATTAATTAGGCTATGCTTAAAATTTCGGATCAATCTGATGTCATTTCGACATTAAACTAGCCTCGAATGTAAATTTTAACTAGTCTGAAAGCTGAATTTACAAAATCTTCAAAAAATTTATTTCATCATTCAAAAAATTCATATACTTATAGTCAATTGGTGCAATCGGAATAATTTTATGAAGTTCAGAAAATATTTTTAAGCCAGTCAAAACTCTCAGTCAACCATATTGGTCCCGTTATTTATTATATTTTTCCCTTTTGGAGGTCTATTTTGATCTCAATTTTAGTCCAAATTATACCCCCAGATTTGTCATGAATATTACTTTCCAATGGTGAAGAAAAAATTTTATGAGTCTGATGGGCCCAAGTGGCACTATTTACCTCGAGAAGTATTATTCACATGATCAGCAATTCCTAAGACGTTACACTTAATTGACCACTACCCAATGTTATTAAAATTGGATTGAATAAAGAGCCGGCAAGGTCGAAAGTTCGTGGTTCGATCGGTTCAACCAAATTTTTTCTATTTTTAATTAATATAATTTTATGAATACTACTACATAAAAATTAAAAAAATATTCATCAAACATTAAATATATGCCACAAATATCCAAATAATAAGTTACAAAATCACATTTCAATTTTATTACTACAAGTAATTAATTATAGATTTTTGAATATCATATAATAGAAACATAAAAATATAATCATGTCATGAATTTTTTTTGTTTAGATGGAGTACTAATGAAACAAACACAGAAAATATTGACCTTGCATATATGAGTATAATTATATTTGATTACAATAAACCCAAATAGATAATAAATATATTAAATTATTAAGTGACATCTTTAGAATTTAAAATATTGATTTTTTCAAATAAATAAATAATTAAAAATATATATATATATATATATATGTGTGTGTGTGTGTGTGTGTGTGTGTGTGCGCGCGCGCGCGCGCGCGCGTGTGTGATGTTTATATATATATATATATATACAAAAAAAAATTATGATGTTTTTATACATTTTAGCCAAAAATCATATTTTGTCCAGTTTTTCGATTTTTTTCGGTCCAATTCGATTTTTTACCAATCCGATTTTAAGTAGTAAAACCAACCAAATGATTCGTTTTAATAACATTGCCACTACCACTATCATGTCATCACCAATGTTATTAAAATCGAATTGGATCAGCCGATTGAACCGGTTTAATCGGAAGCCAACAGGTGTTCCGGTTGGTTTAACTAGTGAAAATCAGACTAACATAAAACCGAATTTAATCAAAAAAATGAAATGAATTGGAGAACCGAGCAGAACCTTATTTTTTCTATTCTTCCAAAATGTCACCATTTTATATTTAAAAAAAAAAAACCCAATTGGGGTTGAATCTTGTTTTACAGTTCATCTGCCATTTTCATTTTCATTTTCATTTCTCATTTTACATATCAGTGGCCACCTACTACATCTCCAAATGCCGCCATCAACTGCATCTCCCAACGCCGCCACCAATCGCCTCTGCGACCACCGACGTCCTCCACTACCTTACTATTCCAATGTGACTCTGAGTAACATAAGTATGTTATTGGTAGGGACGAGCAAAAAAAATCGAAAATATGGTTAACCGTAAAATTAATTCAAAATCAAACCGATTTTTATGATTAACCGATCCGATGGACTCGGTTACGGTTTTTAATTTTTACATTTTTGGATAATGGTTATGGTTAACCGGTTTATATATATATATATATATATATATATATATATATATATATATATATATATATATATATATATATATATATATATATATATATATATATATATATCTTCAATTTTTCATATTTTCCTATAAAATTTATATGATACTTTAAACTAAATTTATATTATATCATTCTCTTTAATTATATAGCAATATTTATATAGAGTATACAATTAACTTATATATATATATATATATATATATATATATATATATATATATATATATATATATATATATATATATATTTATCATATATCGGTGTTCATATTTTACTTAATAGCATTTAATTACATTATTATCCGAAATTTTATTTGACTTAGAATCAAACATAATAATTTTCAATAAATATCAAATTTATTTTATCATATTAGCTATTAATTTATAAAATATGAATTTTGCCTAGTAAATTATGTTTGTTTCGTAATTTTTATATTAAATTACTTTATACATTAAAAATTGAATTAAAATTTATCTAAAGGTTTTTAAGTACTGGTTAACCGTTAGTCCATGGTTAACCGGTTCATATATATATATATATATCTTTAATTTTTTATATTTTCCTATAAAATTTATATGATACTTTAAACTAAATTTATATTATATCATTCTCTTTAATTATATAGCAATATTTATATATAGTATACAATTAACTTTTATATATATATATATATTTATCATATATCGGTGTTTATATTTTACTTAATAGCATTTAATTACATTATTATCCAAAATTTTATTTGACTTAGAATCAAACATAGTAATTTTCAATAAATATCAAATTTATTTTATAATATTAGCTATTAATTTATAAAACATGAATTTTGGCTAGTAAATTATGTTTGTTTCGTAATTTTTATATTAATTTACTTTATACATTAAAAATTGAATTAAAATTTATCTAATTTTTTTATATAATTTTATGTTATAAATTTTAATGGTTAACCGAAAAATATTGGTTAACCAAACCGAAAAACCGAAATCGATAGACTGGTTAACCGAATGTACTGGACTGGTTAATAGTTAGTAATTTTGAAAAATCGATATTAATGGACTGGTTAATTTTTTTGTTAATGAATCGGTTAACCGGTCCATACTCATCCATAATTATTGGTTCAAAGTCTATGATATCTTTTACTCTGATTTTATGACTATTATTATATTCATTTCAATGACATATATACTTACGCTTTATTTGATTTAATGCTAATAAATAATTTAACGTAATTTGGATTAGCTTAATGGCCAACATAGACTCATTTTATTTTGGTAATATAGACTCATTTTTTAAATGGTTATTAAAGTTGACCAAATTAGTATCGTCCTTTAACATTTTATTTACCCCTATTAACTTTAATCTCATTGAGGTTGTGACAATAAAAATCCACGGCACTTTCAAACAAGTGCTGGTTAGGAGTATTTAAAAACGGAGTAATACATTTAACCTAGTTTTAACTGGGTTATTATAAACCATAACTCATTAATTAGAATAAAGAGCTTTTTATAATAATCATCGGTTACAATGTATAAGATGGGTTATATTATAACTCGTCCAATTAAATTCTCCAACTCCATACTATTCCCTGTCAAACAAAATTCTGCTAACCCAAATTGATTTCTATGATCTATGATTTGTCACCAAGCATATTTATTCTTTTTTTATAATGATCTATAGATTCATCATGTGGTTAGATATATATACAAAATAGTGAAATATAAAGATCGTTGGTATTTATTGAAAATGTACTGAATGACAGGATTCATGAAGAATATATAGAAATTTAGGCAATTATGTGAAGAACATGACCAATTCAGTTAATCAACAATAATTTAAGGTTGTGGAAAATCATTATTAACTTTTTATTCATTGATTAAACATTGTTGTTTAGTTTATATAGTCCTACCAATTGATAAAATAATATATAACACGTGCACTAAAAAAGAAGAAGAAGAAGTTGCAGTTTTTGGCTGGGGAAATTTCGTTCTCTTTGTCGCTAAAGTCCAATTCCATCACTAGAATAATAAAATATTTAGCGACATATTTCTGTTCCAAAATCCGTCGTTATTCTGGTACCAACTTTTCCACCAAATTAATTACTAGCGTATTTTGTTTTCGTCGCTATTTTTAATACTTTTGTTAGTTAAATATTTGTACTTAGCGATGGACAAAAGTCTATCACTAAATCTCTCTCTCTCTCTTTTTTTTTAAGCCTTGGGTTAACATTAAATTTAATAATTTAGATGGTTAATTGAGATGAAATTCAATTATAATCCATCCAATTCATTTTTGAACCGTTCTAAATATTACTAAAAGAAATTGAATTCAAAATTTTTCGTAATTTTAAAATTGAGTGATGGTTATTAAACTAATTTCTGATAGTTTGTTATCAAATCGTGCAATGCAATAACAGTTCGTGCGAATTGTGTTCTGATTATATATATATATATATATATATATATATATATATATATATATATATATGTTTTTGCCCTTTAATCTCAAATTACTTTACGTCCATCCTTCAATAATGATCTGATGTGTAAAGAGCAAGAACAACGTAAAGGACTAGATTGTAATCAAGAAAAAAACCATTGATTTCATTATTTTTTCTTCACAAAATTTTAGTAACATAAAGCAGTGATCAAAATTACAAGTCATTTATAAATTCAACCTATCATTCTATCCGAGGGAGTACATGCTTTATATATATATATATATATATATATATATATATATATCAAATCACTTGCTTAAATTCTCATATATAGAACTTTGTTTTGCCATTCAATTTCTCAATAAACAAATGCTAACAAATATAGAAATAAATGCTAAATATACTCTTACATTATTTTATCCGACTAATTCAGATTCGATTCAAAATTGACAACTAGCATTAATTTTTTGGTGGTGGAGAAAGGGAGGGAATCAAGGGAAGTATAGTTTGAAAATCGGAAATAGACGGCATGCTCGACAATGGAGGCAAATTGAAAGTCTGAAAATCTGGGAGATCAGGGTGTTCAGGTTCAGAAGGCAACTCCAAGAGATGTCGACCTCTCACACTGCCGTATAAGCTTGAAAATGATATGATAAGAAAGATTAGAAAAGTGAAATACTTGAGAGAGGCCATCCTTAATTAGAAAAATTAATAAATTATTTAGATGTCAAATGTAATTTGTGAGCTATATATATATATATATATATTACTGTGTAATTGTATTTGTAATCCTACAAGGCTCCATATGGTAGGTGATACGGATAGAAAGATTAGTTAAAAAAATATGCGACTCTCGCTTAGTCATTTGCTAATAATAGAGGAGCATTTTCGGGGAAAACTTTCAACTTTCCTTATTTGCTAATAATTAATACTGAAAATAGGTATAAATATTTCAAAAATGTTTTCATAAATCCTCAAAAAAAAAAAAATTGTGGCCATATGGCCCTACTGCTTACAAATGTCTGGAAAAGAAACCAATCAAGATTTACACTTTTTTTTTAGCTATAAGGAAGAAGTATATGCATAATTACGACTTTAGATATTACCAAAGTAATCTAACATAAAATTTTGCTCGCACGCTTTTAATCGAGTGCTGGTTACAAGATTAATTTCTAATGGCTAGATTTACAGTAGTTTTAATCGAGTGTTGGCCTGTAGACTGAATTCTAGTATTTTTTTAAAATTTTTTTTAATATTTAATTTTTAGTTAAATAGTTACTAAATACTAATCAATACCAGAATAATAATAATTATACTTGAAAATATTGTTTAATTAGTTGTAGCCATAGTTAGGCAATGATAACCGGACCAGGCCTATGAGCCTAGCCCATAGTCAGGGCCCTCTATCATGCGGGTCATTTTGAGTCAATTAATGCTATGACAATGATGCCGTTTTAGCAGTCCTATTAGGATCTAGACTCTAGTTCAGTTTCCTGTTCTGGTGAGGTTTCCCATTCAAAAGGGACTTCCTTTTTGGGTGAATTCCTTTTACAGCAGGACTTCTATAGCCATCAGGATTCCTAACCAAGATAGGATATTCCACCTCTATAAATAGTCAGATCATCAAGTATTCATCTCTCTAAGCCTTATCTACCAAAGATTATACCTTTATCATTTACTGACTTGACCGTTGGAGAGTTCCCTCGTCGGATCCCACCAAAAGTATTTTGTTTTCAGGTGCTTTTGGAGATTCCATCAAAACATAACCCGAGAGCAGTCCGGTAATTTTTGAACTATTATTATTTGGTATGGTGAGCGTGAACCATCACCCTCGCAGAATCATGAATTCCAATGATGAGAACACCTAAGCAGGGAACAACCGGAGTAACATGATGCTAGGTCCCCATTTACCAGTTTTTTAGCCCTTTGAACCAACCCTTCAAGGTGCCTTGACCTATTGCCTTACCATTGGCTTACCCGTCGAAACACCTACGACCCCCATTCCCTGCCTCACTCCCTACCTTGCTCAAGCCTTCCTAACTACTCTCTCACACTTAGTTGCCTAGTCGGTGCCCCAATCAACACCGTAGACCCTTAAGGCGAACACCACCCCTACCTTTGAAATCCCAAACTGCACATCCTAGAAAAATGACGAGGGAGCCTGGATAACTCTAACAAGAGACAAGCTAGATAAGCTCATTGAAGAGAGAATGCAGCAAAAATAGGGTTGTAGTGTAGTGCAGTACCAGGATGATATCCGATCTCCCCTCTCTAAAATCATACTTTTCACCCCTTTTCCCAATATAAAGCTACCCAACCTACCCTGATATAATGAAAGCTCGGATCTTCGAGCACACGTGGACCAATTTTGCCACTTCATGCTAATTTACATCAAAGAAGATGCCGCCTTCTGCAAGAATTTTCCACAGACCTTGATAGAGTATGCCCATGTATGGTTCGAAAACCTGCCCAAGCATTCAATTAATAACTTCAGACAGTTCACATATATGTTTGAAGCAAAGTTTATGGCAGCAATTTGACCAACTAGGGTTTCAACTGATTTGCATCAGGTAGTTCAGGAGAGGGAAGAGTTTTTACATAGTTATGTGGATAGGTCCAACATGGTAACAATTTTGGAAGTTGCTATTAATGTTCTTAGTAAAAACACCAGATGTTAAGATTTCAACAATTTTTTAAGCAAGAAGCCTCCTCACGATTTCATCGAACTCATGATAAGAGCTTATAAATATATCCGGATGGATGAAGTTAGAAGATTGAAATACAGTGAGCAAGCAAAAGATAGTGATACTTCTTGAGGAGCAAGACATAAGAGGAGGAGTGTACGAAGGAGTGATTCCTAAGCCATTTAAGGGGCAAACAGATCATACACGGTTTTAAATCTATATTCGGATAGCCAAAAGGAAGAGCAGTTTACCGAACTTAATACATCCCCAGCATAAATCCTAACATGGATAAAGAAAAATCAAGAGGTACATTGGCAAAAGCCCATGTAGAAGGGCCTAAGTAGGGATCAGACTTTGTTTTGTGCCTTTCACAAAGACAGAGGTCATGAAACCAATGATTGTAGGCACCTCAAGCGAGAGATCTAGTAACAATAAAGAGGGAAGGACTCAAGCAGTTTGTGAAAGGAAGCAAAAGTGAAGACAGGTGATCTCCTCCAAGTCAGTCCAGTAGAGGAGAGGGAAGGCTTTAATAAGTATAATCTATGTAATTATGGGGGAAAAACATCATGATGTCTTTGGTGATTCAAAAAAAGAAAAAAAAATTCTCATTCGGATCTAGTCTGCTGATCCCAATAGATGTCATACAATTTTTGTGCAAAGATGGAAAACATATTCGGTAGCTGCACATTGATGCACTGGTCATGGAGGTAATAATGAAAGACTTCCTTATGCAAAAGATTTTGGTGGATATAAGTAGTGTAGTAAATCTTATTACATTGTAGGCCTATAAATCATTAGGGATGTCAAGCCCTATGGATGAAGTAACAGTCCCCTTGATCGAAATTTTCAAAAAGCCCATTAAAGTAGAAGGCTCAGTGAATCTAAACTTGCAGCTGGGCAACGACTTAACCGTTAGGTCCTATATGTCATGTTTTATGGTAGTGGATATGCCTTTATCTTACAATAAAAATTTTATCCAACCTTTATTGGTTTTAGTGGATGCTTATAGTTTCATGCAGAAATTAATCATGAAAGTACTAACACCAAAGGGGATAGCCGTACTTCATAGGAACCAAGGTGTAACTTGGGAAACATATGTCACTATATTGAAAGAAGAGAAGTAGACCCTCCCAGTGGATACAATAGACATCCCTACTGATGCTCAAAAGGCAAAACCAGTAGGCTTGCTATAGGATGTAGAACTGATGCTCAAAAAGATCGTAAAGATTACCTCGGAACAATCAAGCTTAAAAGTAAAATCTTTACTAGCAAAGTTAGAGTCCTACATGAATTTGTTTACTTGGCAACCATCGGATATCATCGACATTTCACCTGACATCATGTCTCATTCATTAAATATACAGCTAGGTTGCAAACTGATCAAGCAGAAGAAATGCAATCATATGCCAGAGCAACAAGTGGCGATAAATGATAAGATGGATACTTTGTTGAGCAATGGGTTTATAATAGAGGCCTTCTATCTAGACTGGCTGTCTAATATAGTTCTAGTGAAGAAGGCTAATGAAAAATGGAGAATGTGCATGGATTTTATCGCCTTGAACAAAGCATGCCCAAAAGACAGTTACCCATTGCCGAACATTGATATATTGGTAGACTCAAGATCTGGATTTAAGGAGTATGCCTTTTTGGATGCATCGTCAAGTTACCACCAAATTCCAATAAATCTAAAAGATGAAGAAAAAAATAATATTCATCACTCATAGAGTAACATACTATTACAAAGTGATGCCTTTCGATCTCAAGAATGCAGGAGCCACATACCAAAGGTTAATGAACAAGTTATTTACATGAAAGATAAGGCAAAATATGAAGGTGTACGTGGATGACATGATTGTTAAGAGAAAAACCTCAAAAGAATTACCTAAGGAGCTTGAAAAGATGTTCTCTACACTCAAAAAGTTTGGCCTCAAACTGAGTCCGGAGAAGTGTGCATTCGGAGTTCGATTCAGTAAGTTTTTAGGTTTTGTCATTTCAAAAAGAGGAATAGAAGCTAACCCAACAAAAATTGAGGCCATCTTGAAAATGGGACCACTAAAATTAATAAAAAAGGTGCAGATATTGAATGGAAAAATTACAAAACTTGGAAGATTCATTTCTTGTTCAGCCAAGTGGTGCCTTCCATTTTGTAAGTCCTTGAACAATCTAAAAAACTTCGAGTGAAGCTCAAAATGTCAGTCTTCCTTCAAAGACCTGAAGCTATTCTTGAGTTTGCCTTCATTGCTCAGTCGACCATAGCCAGGTGAGAACTTTTTCTGTACTTATCAGTCTCAGAATAGGTGGTAGGATCAGTCTTAATAAGAGAAGAGAGCACTCAACAGTTCCCCATATTTTACGCTAGTAAAATCCTTCGAGAAGCCGAATTGAGATATTTGATCCTTAAGTAATTGGCCCTGGCCTTGGTCAATTCAGCAATCAAGCTATGCAGTTATTTCCAAGCTCATACAGTAATGGTTTGAACCAACACTCCTCTTAAGAAGGTAATGCAGAAACCAGAGGCATAAGGGAGAATAACAGAATTGGCAGTTCGACTTAGGGAATTTGATGTTTGTTATAAGCCTTGTTCAGCAATGAAGGCATAATTATTAGCAAATTTTATAACTGAGATATACTTCCCACCCTTCGAGCTGGACAAGGTAACTTGGAAGTTGTATGTAGATGAAGTAGCTTCATTTAAAGGAGTGGGAGTAGGAGCCATATTATCCAGTTTAGGAAGAATACTTTTACGAGGAATGGCCAGTGTGACTTTCCTAGCATCTAACAATGTGACAAAATACGAAGTGGTTTGCTTTGGATTACAGCTTGACCTCAAGGGAAAGCCTAATTTCTTACTTATACATTCTGACTCCTAGTTAGTGGTTAGCCAGTTGACAGGAAAATTTGAGCCAAAAGAACAAGTAACGATGAAATACCAAGACCTAGTATTAGTACTGCTAACTCAATTAGAAAAGGATGGAAGCTCGTGGAAAATAGAACAAATACCTTGGGAAAAAAACAAAGGAGCTGATTTGTTGGCCCAAGCATCTTCAAATAGTGCCATACGGTCAAATGATGTAGTTTAGGCCATCATCCCTAGCTTTCTTATGAAATATTTTTAGTTCAGATGAATAAGTAGATGGAAGGATGGCAATTATCAATCTATCAGTTTCTTGAAATAGTTACCCTTCTAGACAATCAGGTGGAAGCTAAAAGGATAGTGCGACAATCTAGTCTTTATTCAATTATAGATGAAAAACTATATTGAAGATCTTACTCCTATCCTTAGTTGCTATGTTTGAGCCTTGATGAGGGTAACTATGTGCTCAAAAAGATACATGAAGGCATTTATGGAGTGTAGGAAAAAGCCCAGATGATAGCTCGAAAAGCCCTTCCGCAAGGGTACTACTGGCCCACAATGGAGATAGATGCCAAAAACTTGGTTCAAAAGTGTGACAAATGCCAACATTTTGGGAAAATAATTTATCAAGGATCAGTTCAGCAAACCTTGATACATAGTCCGTGGCCTTTTGCACAGTGAAGGATAGACATACTTGGGCCATTTCCATTCGCCACAAGGTAGAGGAAGTTATTGGTGGTGGCGATGGATCATTTCATCAAATAGGTCAAGGTCGAGCCCCTGGAAACTATTACCCCGGCAAACATAATCAAATTTGTTTGGAAGTTCATACTAACCAAGTTTGAAATCCCACACAC
This sequence comes from Excoecaria agallocha, assembly GCA_037975025.1. Taxonomy (NCBI): domain Eukaryota; kingdom Viridiplantae; phylum Streptophyta; class Magnoliopsida; order Malpighiales; family Euphorbiaceae; genus Excoecaria; species Excoecaria agallocha. The sequence goes on from CM075813.1 coordinate 45,315,281, forward strand.
TTTTATTACAAATAATGAAAAATAGTTTGATTGTCAATTTTTCAGGAACTTCTGTGAAAAGTTGCACATCCAGCTTAGATTCACCTCAGTCTACCATCCCTAGTCAAATGGCATGACTAAGGTAATCAATAAAACAATATTATCAGGGTTGAAGAAGAGGCTTGACGAAGCTAAAGGTATGTGGGTTGACAAACTTTACAACTTCCTATAGACATATCGAACATCACCCCAATCGGTAATATGAGCCACCCCTTTTTCTTTAACTTATGGTGTGGAGGCAGTAATCCCTTATGAGATAGGGATTCCAAACTAAAGAACCAAACAATACAATTAAGAAGCTAGTGAGGAATCATTGCTATACTACTTAGATATACTTGAAGAAAAAAGGGAGCAAGCCCAGACCTGAGCAGCTACTTACAAGTAGCGAATGGCATCATACCATGATTGTAAGTTAAAGCCTTTAACAATGTAAGTAGGGGAGCTGGTTTTGAAAAAATTTATTGAGGTACAGACAGCTGCAGGTGTAAGCAAGTTGAGCCCTAATTGGGTAGGTCCGTAAGATGTGTATGAAGTTGTTAACTTTGGAGCATACAAAATCAAAGACATGACAAGAAAGATACTGTCGCACTCATGGAATATCTCCAACTTGGAGAAGTATTATCAGTAGCCTTGTTCAAATAGGCACATTAGCCACAAGTAGGGTCAAAAGCTCACCAAGCATATTCGCCACGAGCCCCCCTATTAAAGTTCACTAGGTATGATCACCACGAGTACTTCATTAAAGCTCACCAGGCATGTTCGCTGATAACTCCAATTTTATTGTTTAATTTCAGTATATTTTCATTTATGTCTATGTTTTATTTTGCATGATTTTCAATGTTTTGTGTAATAACTTTCTCTTTTTATGCCAAATGAAATTATATTGATATTTACAATGTTTTGGTGTGTTTAATGGGATAATTTTGACTCATATGCAGAAAAATATGCAAGAGCACGGCTGGGACACAATGATCCCAGCTGTCCCCGTTGAAGAATCCCCAATCCGCACCATTTCATTTTTTTGGAATGATTTACGAATATCAGAATCCAATCTCCACCGTTGAAAATGTAGATCAAGATGTTACAAAGTTATGGTTAAAATTTTAGCTCGATCCAACGGTTAAATATTCAAAAACTGATAAATTTATGGGATTGGCTTTTCTTCTCTCAGGGGCCGCGGCTGAGACCATTTGTCCCGGCCGTGACTAATGCAGAATTCGAGTTTTTTTAGTCCAGAAGGTGCGCACGGCTGAGACACTTTTGTCCCAGCCATGCCTAACCTGACTGGGCATGGCCGGAACACTTTTGTCTCAGCCATGGCCATCCGCAGATCTATAAAAACTGTATTTTTTTGGCAGAGAAGGAGGGGGAGAGTTGAGGAGAGCTGCCACACTTAAATCTAGGGCTTTTTCCTCCGATTTTCTTATGTTTTTCCTTCATTTTATGTTGTAGGTTAGATTTAATTCAATGTAAACCTTAGATTAGATTTATTTTTTAATGTAAGTTAGGGTTAGATTCAATTTTCTGCATTTACTTTAAGTTGTGTTATTCATTTTGCTTGGAGCTTTGAGGGAGGAGGCTTGGATTCGGATTAGAGCTTCACAAGCTACAAATGGCTTCATGGGTTTCCTCTTTCCTTTCTCTTTTTACTTTATTTATGTTTAATTTGTATTTTTATTGCTTGAAGATCTTTGAATCCCCTACCCATAATGTGGATCTTGAACTTAATTTAATTTTTACATGAATGAATGGTCTATTTCACAGTTACTTATTTGTATCTCATGGTTTTTCAATCTATTAAATTATTTTTCATGCATGGATGAATGGTTTTTATCATATGTCTTGGATGGGTATTGAGCCTAGTGGATTGGATTCTATGAATGATTTTGCTCAGTTTTTCTATCATGAATGTTGTATTATTTTAGACAGCTCCGAAATGAGATTCTAAATGTGAAGTAATTGTAAGTTTAGGACTATATTGTGGAGTGAAATAGATGAGATTTGGGTTGTTTGGCTTCGGAATGGGAAAGCAAACCAAACTTAGGATGTTAGACCCGTGCATAGGGTAGTTGTTGGGCTGGCTCCGGAATGGGAAGTTTAACAATTAGAATAGCTGGCTCCAGAATGGGACACTTGGGTTAAGAGGGTTATCCCGAATTCGTTCATGTATGCTTTTAGGTAAAATTAATTCACATTGGGTATGTGGTGGATGAGTGAACCCGAGCAATGTTTTAACTAATATTTTAATCTCTAGTTTAATTAGCTTATCTTATTTATTTATTTATTTATTTATTTATTTTGTTAATTAGATTTAGGATGCTCTCTCGATCAAAAACTTGAAAATTTATCTCAGATTAGCTCGTTCAACTCTAGATATCTAGCTTAAAACAACCCTTATCCCTTGGGTTCGATATTTGCGGGTCTTAAATATACCCCACTTTATTACTTGTCAATCTAGTGCACTTGCTAGGACCGCAACATTCGCCATAAGCACTTCATTAAAGCTCACTAAGCATGTTCGCCATAAGGACTTCATTAAAGCTCATCAGGCATGTTCGCCACGATCCTTCATCAGCTTAACCAAGTGTGCTCGTATAGGCATGTTCACCATGAGCCTTATTTAGCTCAATTAGGCATGTTCGCCATGAGCATAATGTATTGTTAAAAGTACAAAAGGCATGTTCGTCACTAGTATAATGTTCAAAGCTTTGTTCGGCATTTTTGATTAGCCATAAGCATAATTCTATGTAAAAGCTCAGCTCGGCAGCTCAAGCCATGAGCATATTTATTAATAATAGAAAAAGCTCAGATCGGCAGCTTAAGCCGTGAGTAAATTCAGCACATAATTTCTTATCCTAATTATGGATTTCTTTTATTTGATTTCAGTTGGGTTATTTCAGGTTTCTATAAGGCTCAAGCTATTTGTTACTAAGTTTGGAGTCACAGTAAATTTAGTACGATGAAGTACAAATTAGGAAAAAAGCCCAAAGTTCATTGATGATAAACATTATAAAAGGCTACTAGGGGAACCAAACTGTTTGCTACATAACTTGGAAAAATAAAAGGTGAGAATGACAAGTATTAGTCAGAATACTATTCATTAAAAATATTTGAGTACAAAAGTTGCCCTAGAAGGCTAAATTGAATAAGAAAAAGGAAAATCCTAGCTACTCTTCATCTAAATCAAGGTCGTCCACCCAAGAAAAGTTTTCTTGAGGAAACTTACCCCTTATAACTTGGACAATCTTATCGCCATAGGCGATAACTTTATCAGTGGCATGATCATCCATCTTCTCTTCAAGCTCAGACTTCCCTTTCTCTAGCTCAACATAATCGGCCTTCAATTTGGCCTTATTTGCCCGATACCTTTTCAGCTCGACCTTGATATTTTAACACTCTTTTTGGGTTTTCTTGAAGGAAGCCTCTACCTCAGTAAGCTTTCGTGCAGCCTCCTCGGTCGCCCTGCGACTAGTCTCATTCAGCTCCTTATTCTTGGCCTCGATGGCATCAGCATGCTTTTTTCAGCCCTTAGTCATTTACTTTCCCTCCTTCATTTTTGTATCGAGCTTAAAATTAATCTTATTTTCCTCTCTCAATAAACCTAAAAGCCTATTTATTTTACCAATCCTAGCATTAGAAAGTATTCCACTTTGCAAATATATATATATGAAGAATGATGAAGGAAATGACATAGTAGACATAATAAATTTAGGCTCGGCATAGGGAATACCTTGACCTGATATCTTCTTATAGTGATGTACAGGCAGTCCACTCGCAGATTGATGAAAAAAGCAATATTTTGAAACTCGATTTGACCCAGGCGGTCGAATCGATTGGACTGCTACTCGATTAGGAAACTGGGTTGGTCCAACATAAAACTCGAAAAATGAAAAAATTCAAATTGAACCGGATTGGATTGCAAAAACTCGGGATGGACAGGGGTGAATCGAAAAATCGGTTTGGACTTCAAAATTTTTTTAAAAAAAATAAAAAATAAAAAACTAGAAAATGGTTTGCTTATTTTATTATATCTCATACGTGTAGTTGAAAAATTATAGATTTATATAGTTTGATTTATTTTTCTTATTATAATTAATTAAATTTTAATTTTTACCCCATTCAATCAAGCTTGTAAAATATTTATGCATGAAATTATACCTTTTTTCTGCATAGTTCAGTGTTATTAATTACATTTATTCAGAAAACTTGCAGTAGTTTTTGCATATGTTAAATGAATTTATTTGAATGTTTATTTTTGATATTATATGGATTTATTTGGATATTTATTATTTAAGAAAATTTATTTGATTTTTATATTTACTTATATTTACATAATTTATTGAACTTAAAATTAATATTTTTATATTGATATTTGGTAATTAATAGATTTTTGAATGTATTTTTACATATTATATGTGTAATTTTTTGTAAATAATTATATTTAAAAAAATAATAAAAACTCCGAGTCGATTCGGTTGAACCAATTAACCTATAACTCAGTTCGCAGGCCGAGTCGACTACTAGGCCGAGTTTCAAAACATTGGAAAGAAGACACCTCATCAGGAATGCATGTTAGTAGTGAGCAAAAGCTTACGAACTCAAGATTATTGGTTCGATAAGCAAGAGGATTAGAGACCCCCATCCCCTAAACTTCCTCTATGGCCTTGTTTACTTTCTTATGCCATTCAGGAGAGAAAGATGCCCTCTGACCAGTAATCCAGATGGATGAAGGGCCAGGTAGTAGGACTGATAGGTGACCTATGTTGGCTGGACTGGCAGGTGAAGTAGGTGAAACATCAGAGATGGTTATAACATTGAAGGGACTATTATATGGCAAGCTTTGAATTAGGGCGGTGGCAGTCGAATATGCGAGGATAATCATAACCATGGCAGCAGTATTGACAAGGGGGATTGATACCTTGGCAGTCACAATAGAGGTAACACTTTTTGTTAGAATAGGCTCGAAGGTAGGTGCCACATTAGCAGGTTAGGAACTCTCCCCAAGCTTAGCTCTTTTAGCCTTATCTTTCTCATCGAATGAGGACTTGTTAGCTCTCTTAATAATTGTAAATAGAGGAAAGAATGAGAACAAATTAGATTTTTCATACGGCAAAAAAAATAGTAAGTATACCTCATAGTTCACTGGGGGACTACCCCACACTTAGACTTTGCTCGCCCTCGAGCAAATGAAAACAAACAAAATTCTCAAAATAATCAAACTCAAATAAAGAATCATGCATTTCAAAACCAAGCTTAGCAATTAACAAGAGCACTTAATAAAATTTTCAACTAGAATAAACTCAACCAAGACAATATAAGTTAGTTTCCTTGTGTGTGTGTAAGACCAAAACATTTTAAGTATTTTCAAAAACCAAAACACCAATGCAAATTCATAGTCAAGTTTAGAATGAATGTACACATAAGTATACACATGGGTTCGCGCTTGAAACTCTAGAAACACCATAGGCCTTTCCTTTAGCACCGGAACCCGAAGGTCATCTCCGCTTAACAACTCAAAAACAAAACTTAGAATCACTTAGGTCTTTTAAAGGTTGTAATGGGGTTAAGGTATTGGTTATCAAAGAATGAATAAAAGATCAACAATAAGAATAACCACTCTAAGATAAAATAGACTAATAATTCACAAATTTCATCCCATTAACTTATTCAATAAAGAACTTAGCCAAAATTTCCCAACCCTTCACAATTCAAAGCTCTTTTATGAACAAGAAATAATAATTGAAACTCTTTTTCATTCACAATTCATACCCTTTTTGAAGAAGTCATAACCATTTTTTTCCTTGTCATTACCCCACACTTAAGATTTTGCCATACATGCTAGCTTTATTTGTAAATTTCTTTCTTTTTCTTTCACTTTTTTTTTCTTTCTTTCTTTTTTCTTTTTTTTCTCTTCACTAGCTTTGATGTTGGCAATACAATAATATCATGGGTAATCACAAAATCACAATTTACTATTCACTTGACTTCAACAATAGCCCTTGATTCAAAATTATCTTACTACACTCATCAAAATACTCAAATTCCCATTAATCCATCCAATCCTAGAGTGGCCAATTCTAGAAGGGAAGCCAAAAGTTTTTTTAGGCTATATGGTAAAATAAATGAGTGTAACAAGAAAAAATAAATATGGCACGCATTAAGCATACCTCATTAGGCTCAAAATTGGCTAACAAAGGATAAATATGCATATAAGGTAGGAAATAAGTTAAGATATGGCTTAACAAGAGAAACATTGCCTAGATCACTTTCCAAGTTGTTTTGAATTATTTTTATGCTTTGAAGGGTGATGAGGAAGGTTTTAGTGTTCTAAAATTCATCACTTAACTATTTCAATGCATTATTTTTCTTTAAGTATAAAAACTGGTCTTTAAGTGCTCAAAAATGTAGAAACTAACAAATATAAGTCAAATTGAATGTTAAACTAGCTAGAAATTTATTAAACAACATGCTTGTTCTAATGCTAAACAAAAATTTTAAACATTGCACATTCTAAATTCAAGTTCAAAATGTTCCAATTTTTGAGAATAACTAGGGCGAATTAAGCTAAATGTACAATAAATGATAAATGAATAAACTAAACTAACATGCAAAACTAAAAAACTAAACATGCAAACTAAAAATAAAACTAAACAACAAAAATAAAAATAAAAATGACTAAAAAAAATAATTCATGAGTAAGAAAATGAGTAAGGTAAGAAAAACTCCCTTAGTTGGATCTTCAATTTCTAGCTCAGCTGAGCTCTATCCCCCTCTTAAAAATCTTGCTGTCCTCAGTAAAGTATGAAAAATTTCAGCACACTTCATCACTTTTTGAGAAACAAGTTAGTGACCAAGGAAAAATATAAGCTTACCACATTTAGAAACATAATCAAGTCAAAAAGAAGGCATGAGGTCAATAACATTAAGTTAACAAGCAAACATGCCTCTAAACCAAATGCAGTGCAATGAACAAGACTTAATAAACATGGTAACTAAGTGAATAAATGTAACTAGGCCAAACTTGCTTAAGTGCTCAATGCATACTATCCATAGGTGACAAGGTGGACAATGTATGAATGCATAATCTCAAGTGTAAAGATAATTGGTGATGGTTAGGCTTAAATCAAAGGAAAATAATTTTTAATTGGTCATGATAAGCACAAAAGAAAATAAGCCAATTCAAATACAAACTCAACCTATATGAAGCCACAATGAAGTTCAATGTCAAAAAATAAGTAGCTAAGAGTAAATGCAATGCATAACTAAAAATCAATCTCTAAGCAAACTTATATTCAACACTAATGAAACCTATGCCAATTTATGTGAATTAAGTACATCATGCAAATGAAAAACTAAGTGTGTGTGCCTTATGGAAAAAGTGTGTGCTTGAAATGTAACATGCTTCATCATAAAAGTCTCAACTAGCCATGCTATGCATCATAAAGATATTAATAAAATCAAGTCATCCATAATATGCTCAACTAAATGTATATATAAACATTGATGTATCAAAATTGCAGATAATAACTTGAATAAAATTTAAGGCGCTAGGATTAGATAACACGGCGGTCCGCTAGCCGATTAGCGGGCGGGGTTAAGGGGCGACGCCTCTTACGGGGTTCCTGAGGGGCAGCGCCCCTGGGCAGGGTCGAGGGGCTGCGCCCCTCGAAGCTTTAAAGCAACGAGGAACTCATAAAAAATTTTCTGCACAAAACCTTATTTTGAATCCCTGAAATAAATCAAATTCTGAGCAATCATATAAGCACTTGGTTATTCAATATCAATGTAAATAATAAACACAAGTAAAGTGCAATGATGAACAAGTGATTGTGTGCTTAAGTGAGTATGCAAGTGTGAATGAGTGAGGGATGTGAGTATGAGTGAGATGTATTAGTAAAGGTGTCTGTGTTTTTACCTGTGCGTGGCCACGTGAGAGGCAAGGGAAAAAAATACACGTGGGCACGTGTGCTTGTGCATAGTGTATGCATGGCCACATGAAAGACTTAGGTGCAGTGTGTGTAATGGAAGCAGTGAGTGTGTGCGTGACCACGTGAAAGACAAGGGAAAGGTTCACGTGGGCACGTGTGCTTGTGTGCATGGTGTGTGTGTGTCCATGTGAAGACTTAGATGTGTGTAGCCTTACCTATACGTGGGCACATAGTGGAATATTTGAGAGGGAGGACGTGGGCACGTATGAAGTTTCTGCTAGGCAACACTCAAACACGTGGGCACGCAGGAGCCTTTGGAAGATTTCATGTGGCCACGCATGACTGAGAAAGGAAGCAACCCGTGGCCACGCATAAGAATTGGAGAGGGAGGACGTGGGCACGCGAAAGGCTACTTCTAGGCAGAACTCCAATACGTGGCCACGCATCTACTAGCTTGATTCCTTCACATGGGCACGCGATGGTCTTCACTTCTGCAGTCTCGACCTTCATTTTCCTGCACATTAAAGCACCAAATTAACTTTTATTCATCTTAATTCATCTTTAATCATTTTCAATCAATCACATTAACAATGTAAACCAAGCATTGAACCATATAAACCAATTACAGCTCATACTCACTTATTTATGCATTTACTTTTTTCAAGCTACAATTGAATTATGCCAATAATATGCACATCTATCAATTAAATTCCAATTGTAGTCCACTTTTAACTCAAGAAATGCTAAGTTCATGAAGCTTAAAATCAAACTCACATCTAACCAACTCATAAATCTTTGACATGTTCAATTTTACTTACCTCAAAAATCACATTAGCTCTTTAATTCCTTTAAAAGCACTTACTAATCCAAACTTAATCATGAAGCATAAAAATCATTAGAAGTAGCTTTTTGTTCAAACCCATATCTTAAACTCATGACTTAAAAGACACAAACTAAAACATGCTTTAAACCTTAAACTAAAAAAAAACAATAGCAAAACAAATAACATGCAAAACATAAAAAAAAAATAGATGACAATTTAAAGAGAAGAGTTAGAGAAGAAGTTCTGGTTTATTGAGTCCCAGCTCGACTCATTTTACTCTTGGGCGGTCGAGCTTGTGATCCAAACATAGGTCTCTCCGGACTTCGCTCCTCATTTTCTCCCATAAGTAGAAGAAACTTGTCATAATTTATCAAAGCTGGAAACTCCATATCTTCAATAAAATATGACTCATTCGTTGGCTCATTTATCACGAACTCTACCGGCTCTTCTAGCCTAAATAAACTCTCCAAGCGGACCGAATCCAGTATCTCCACTTGAGAATCTTTCCTTTCTTGCTCCTTTGGTGATAAATTCTCCACTAGAAATCCAACATCCTCTAAATTAATACATGACGTATCCTCAAATATGAATTGTTTCTCTTGTTCCTTATCCTCCATGAATGATTGATTTGGTTCCTTTTCCTTACCACCATCAACTTGAGTGCTCAAAAGTTCTAGCTTAGATTCCAACTTTTCAATTCCATGCTCTTTATCCCTTAATAAATTTTTCTGACTTCTAATTGTCTCCTCTTGAACCCTTATCTTTTCTTCTTGAATTCTAAACTTTTCCTCTTGAGCCCTTGATGTAGCCTCCCACGTCTCTTTTTCAGCCCAAAATTGCTCGTTCTTACATATAAGCTGGTTATGAAGACGTTGATTCTCGGAGATACAAGCTTCTTTTGAGTATCGAAGTTGTTGATTCTCTCTTCTCAATTCTTCCAATTGTAATCTCAAAGTCAAAAGAGAATAAGAATCTTCAGCAATGGATGGTGATGAATAAGGATTTTGTGATTGTGCACGCAATCATTCTATCTCCTCTCTTTGTCTTAGTAGATTATTCATTCGTTGTTTTAAAAGAAACACTTCGTAATCTTGGACCTCATCTTGTATCATCTTGAAAGATGTTTAGAATTTTTCCTGCAAAGAACAATCACCAAATTAAAACAAAATAATAATAAAAATCTCAGACTAACTCAACCAAAGATATTAAACAAACAACACCGCTGTTCCCCGACAACGGCGCCAAAAACTTGACCGGCGTCTAGCAAGTGTACTAGATCGGCTAGTAATATAGGAAAATATAGATTAAGACCCCAAATATCGTACCCAAGGGAACATGGATTGCTAAGAATAATATCTATGTATGAATTAAATTAATCCGAGATTGTTTCCCAAATGTTTTTGATTCAAAAGAAAAAATTAAACAAAAGAAATAATTAAACAAAACAAAAGCTAAAACATGAATTAAAAACAAAACAATAACTGGAATTCTCTTGCTAAGGAAACTATCCACCTTAACTTTCATTGTAATGACTTAAGTTCAATAGGAACACCAATGATTATGAAGAATTTAGATAAATAAACCCAGATAACTTTATTCAAGATTATCATTCCAAGCATTAAACTCCCTTATTCAGAACAATTCAATACTTGGCATAAAAGTCTGAATTAATCCTCCTAGATGTCTATTAAAGCCTTTCTCAAGAGATTCAACTTTCACCTAATCTTAGTTCTTCCTCTCTTAGTATTAACCAATAAAATTCATACATAATCATTTCATATTTTGGATAATAATCATGTATAAACATTAAAGAGCCAACCCAAGAACATGCAAATCATTAACTATGTCAAAACCAATTCTTAGTTATTTATTCAATAAACCAACAACCAATCTCAACACAATCAAGGATAAAAATATGCTTAAAACCAAGAAATAATCAATCGATATTGAAATTAAGCTCAAAATAAAGTCATAATAATGAAAATTCAAGATTTCAAGAATCCATTAGCAAAAGAAGAAAAACTACTTCCTAAACATATTTAAAAACTAAAAACAAAGTTGAAAAGAAAAACAGTAAAAACAGAAACGTAAAAATAAACTAAGAAAAACAAAGCTGAAAAACTCAAGATTGATCCCTAATTCTCTAATTCGATCCCATTCCTCCCTTTTTCTTTGGTGTTTTAGACTGCTATTTATAGGCAAAAACGTGGTAGATTTCTTCCAAAACTGCAGAAACCAAATAGAAAGTGAATTCTGCTCAAAACAGGAAGTCGAAAATCCTTCGCGCAATTGAAGAATCAGATCACGTGGCCACGGCTTTTAGTGTGTATTTCTACGTGACCACGGCTCATTTAGTTCCTCTTCCACACGTGGCCACGTGTGTTCCTTCACTGGGAATCCACGTGGTCACGTCTATGCATTGTTTTCTCCTTTTAGTCTTTCACGTGGCTATGTGTAATTTTGTTCTTTGAAACACATGGCCATGTGTTCCCTAGTGTATTTTCACACATGGCCATGTGTTGGTTTCTTCTTCAAATCACGTGGTCACTTGTTTCTCTTCTTCACATGGCCACTCATCTCCCTTTGATAATTCACACATGGTCACGTCTAGCTTTGTTCAATCTCTCACGTGGCCACGTGATCCTTCCTTTTACATTTCACGTGGGCACGTATAACTCTTCTGGAATTCACGCTAATATCTTAACATGAATTTTCCAATTTTATAGTTTTGACCCAAATCTTCTTGCCTTTTTACAATTAAGTCCTTTTTTCTTGCAAATTAACCCTGAAAACACCAAAATTTACAATTAACTCCAAAAACATAAAACTAACAAATTAAACTCAAATTAAACCTAATTAACACAAAATTAACTTAATTAAATACCTAAAAACACACTAAAAACATCATATAAATGACTATTATCAGGGACTCTATGGATGATTTTGGATCCAATAAGCCATAGATGTTAGTTTTTTTTCAAGCTGGCTCTCTCCACCGAACTAAGGTTTTTTCTTCATTTGGAGTCAGTTCTAAATGCTGCTCATTCCTATTTACAAAGTGTCCCCAATATGTTCAAACAGAGAACTCTTCCTCGCCTTCAACCATAAAAAATTGGTATTTTTAAATTTTTAAGGAGTTCAATTTCCCAAAAAAAACACCGTACCCTAATCTGGCTTGGATGTAATAGTGATCTTCTATCATATTTCTAAGACCAACCATATAAGTTACTTTGAATAAATGAATAGTGAGATCGATGGAATTTTCAAAAGCCCAAATTTGTATTTCCATAAGGTTGAGCCAGGCATTAGGGTGAAGTTGGCTTACAGTAAGGTTGTAGTACTGAAGGAAAGCAACCTCAAAATGCATTAAAGGAATGGTAACTCCAGTAAGGATGTCAGCTTCATAATGAATAAGCTTTTTGTTATTATTAAAGAAATAGTTGGCAGGGATGTTAGGGTTCAAAGCTAAAAGTTTCTAGGCAGTAGGAATCCCTAACTTTACTTTAAGATAAGGAAGTTCGGAAGCATTTATTATCAAACTAATGTCAGGAACTCGAGGATTTGACCTAGATGGCCTCCGAGGTCCAAGATGGCTAAATTTGAAAATTTCTAGGTTTTTAGCATTTTCAGAGGAATCCTCTGGACTCACATTAGTAGATTGAGAAGTTTGGAGTACAGGTTGCCTTAGAGGTGCACTATTAGTTGACAAGCTAGGAGCAGAGGTGCTCGGGGGGCTATCGTTTAAAAGGTTATAAGAAATTCTAATCTCACTCGAATCCTCGGGGTCACTTATTTTTAAACGGAGAAAGGAAAAATAAAAGGCAGAAAATGAAAGCCAAAAGAAAATGAAATAACGAAGAGAGAAAATGGGAAAAGTTTTAAGGCACCAACTTGAGAAATTGAACAACAGAATCAAAGAGGAGTGAAGGAACGAAGAAAATAAGAAGGAAACAGAGAGTAGGAGAGCGAAAAGGTAAAATGGATGGAAGAAGAAGGATATTTATAGTCCGGACGGACCGTCGGATAAAAAAATTTGAAAGGTGGAGATTTCTCCGCTATGTGTTTGCAATTAATTGCTCTGCCAATTGTTGAATGGGAATTGAAAAGTTGTAATTATAATCATCTTTGTTAAATACGAAAATTAAAGGGGTTGTAATTATTAGTGGTACATGAACCGAAGCATCATGTTATTTTGGATAAAAAAAAGAATAGATGTATAGTTCGGATTAAGAATCACAGCTGTTAGACATGTGTTCGGCATATTATCAACAAAAATGTCTCTCACTTGGGGGGATTATGATAACCAGACTAGGGCCATGAGCCTGGCCCATAGTCAGGGCCCTCTATCATATGGGTCATTTTGAGTCAGTGCTATGACAATGATGCCATTTCAGCAGTCCTATTAGGACCTGGACTCCAGTTCAATTTCTTACTCTGGTGAGGTTTCCCATTCAAGGGGAACTTCTTTTTTGGGTAAAATTCCTTCTACACCATGACTCCCATAGCCATTAGGATTTCTAACCAGGATAGGTTATTCCACCTCTATAAATAGTGAGATCATCAGGTATTCATCTCTCTAAGCCTTTTCTACCAAAGATTATACCTTATCATTTATTAACTTGGTCATCGGAAAGTTCCCTCATCGGATTCTGTTGGAATTCTTCTATTTTTAGATGCTTTTGGAGATTCCATCAAGATACAACCCGAGAGCAGTCCGGTAATTTTCGAACTATTATAAGGTAAGTACGAAAATCATGCTTTGTGGGTACTTAAAAAATTATAACTTTCGATGAGGCAACGCTAGTAAGGTGGGTAAAGCTAGCGACCCACTACTTGAGGAACAACAAATGGTTCTTGTGTGAATTAATTAATATAGGAGACATAATTAATGATAACTTCTGATGTAATAAAATTTAAAGGGATGATTATTAAAACTCATCATTAACATTTCAATTATGTCAGTCAATTTTGACATCTAAAACTAATAGTTAGTGACATAATAAAGAAAACTGGGGTCTAATGATAGGTTGCACTCTAATTGAAACAATGAGGATTGGTTAAGTTTGATGACTAAATATCGAGACTTAATTTTTTTTTCACGTTATCTTGCCGTTAATTTGTATGTCAAAATGAATAGAATTGATCTAGGGTAAAATTGAAACATTAGCAAAAGATTATTCTATTTACTGTAATTTTTAAGTTAAGGAGGCCATTTGAATTTTGAAAAGGACCCCAAAGCATCAAATGAGAAAGCTGCAAGACTAGTAGAATATATGGTTAGGTTGACGCATTCTGTCTCTGTTCCTTTTTATTTCTTTGTTTTCTCTTTCAGACAGTGTATGCGAATGCAGTTTTATATACTATCCACTGCATTATCTAAACATCAGAAAAAAATAGGATTTTTTACAAATGTGTAGAGACCCTTTACAAAATTACTAAAATTTTAGCAAATTACTATAGTATATGTTTAGTTCTTTTTTTCTTTAATCTCACCTTGAAAATCAATTGATTTTGTCTTCTCTTGGTTTAATTAGGAGCCTGATTAAATAAACAAACAGCAACCTTTTGTACAAAAATAAATAAATAAACATTTTTAACTCTGCTATGCAGGTTTTAAACTAATAGTTTTGCAAATCTAAAAACCACACATTCGAGTAAGCATATAAGGAAAATCGAATACAAAATAACAACTATTTTCTAAGAGTAATTGAATATGCTATTCAAATTGTTGTTACATGGTTGTGATTTGATGTTTACTACAGTCTTGTGTTGATAATATCTATGCTAATGGATCTTTATTTTTCTTGTTGATCTGTCAATGATAAAATTAACAGTGAGAAACAGATAAATAAATTGTATTTTATAGTCAATATGCATTCTTCTTTTATCATTTCATTGACAAAGAAACTGTGTTTTCCAGGTTGGTTGCATTTTTTATGGCTTCGATATAAATGGGATTATCATATGGTTTATATGTTTGTTTGGGCCCATGCATGTAAATTGTGAACTATTATTAAATTCGGCTGAAAATAGTATATCAAATATGTAAAGTGGCGAAGCTAGGATTTATTCTTAAGGAGGTAAAAATATAAATTATATTTAAAATTAAAAAATAAATTGAGGAGAGGGGGATCAAAATAAAATTTTAAGTGAGTAAAAGTGTTTATTTAATATATATAAATATAAAATAAAAAAATTTCAAAAAATAAGAGAGGCAATTGCCCTCCTTCCTTTCCACCTGGCGTCGCCAGTGAATATGTATATATATTTGTAATTAAAGTTTTAGTTGACTGTGGATATTGTATCAAATATATATATTTGTAATAAAAATCTGTAATAAATTTTAGCGTTGGAATAGTGACGAACGATACCATCGTGAATTTTTTTTGTTGGTAGGTGAATTTAGCAACGGAAATGCTATTCCGTTACTAATTTTGATGAATCTTACATTGGTTGGATTTAGCAACAGAATTCAATTTAGCAACGGAATACAATTTTCATTGCTAAAAAATAGCAACCGTCAAATTAACAATTGTTGGTTTCGTTACTATTTTTTATTAGCAATGGAAAATTGATACCGTTGCTAAATGGTTTTTTTTTTCTTATAGTGATTGGATTATCTATAATTACATACTGATTTTCAATAGTCATTAAGGAAAATATTTATCTAAACTGGAATCATGAATAAATTTATAAATTAAACTAATATAAAAATGACGTATAAGATAAATGAGTCAGAAGAATTAAAAAAAGAAAAGAAAAGAATGGACATTATGCCAACTAAATCATATACTTAAATTGAGATGGGCGATGTCTACGCCTTTTAGCTGTGGAATATAATAGAGCACCATAATAGAGTTGGTTTGCCTTTCGAACGTCCATTTAGTTTTAATATTCT
Source organism: Excoecaria agallocha (assembly GCA_037975025.1). Classification (NCBI taxonomy): domain Eukaryota; kingdom Viridiplantae; phylum Streptophyta; class Magnoliopsida; order Malpighiales; family Euphorbiaceae; genus Excoecaria; species Excoecaria agallocha. Next base: position 45,330,969 of record CM075813.1, read on the forward strand.
ATTTTGGAGTAAATTAATTATCAGAAGTATAAATTTTTGGAAAAATTACAAAAAAAATCCACATTTTAATTATTTTTTTAAAGTAAACCCAAATAATTTAGAGTAAAATCATGTTTCTAATCAAGACATAGACAACACAACCAAGCATTAGTCCTCCTAAGCTGAGGAAGTCCCCACTTATTTCTATTTCATCGCTTATATAAGATCTTCTTATTCAGTACATTTTTATTATAAAATGCTAATAATTTTTTTAATAGTTAATTATCTGTTTTATATGAAATTAGAAACCGATATTATCCTATAACAGTGCAAGAACTAATGGGGCAATTGAAGATTACTAACAAAAACGACATAAGAAGTACTATCTACTATTCAAAAAATCGATGTTGACAATTTAAAATTAAAATTACCATTACAATGATCAAAATTACATTCCAATGGAACTTACAATTGCAATTTCATAATCCAAAAGGAATTGTTTGCTAAGACTAGATCTCAATTATTCAAAATTGACAAGTATGAGAATTTCCCTCTCCACGTACACAATGAAAGTGTTGGGAGAGTAAGAAATAGCAATACTCAATGAAAATTATTTAGCTAAAACAAGGAACAAAATTGATTACATGAAACTCTCAGAGGCTGTTGTCTTGGCTCTAGAGAAAGGGATTTGCATGAATATATGGAAGACTTATTTCAAAATGACTTATTTCAAAATTGAGGATATTGATCTTTGGCATTTCATTTCTTCTTACCGGACACGCCAGGCAAGGTAGATATATCGACCTTAGGGAACAAAGGCATGTTAGGCACGTTACCAAGTGGAGTAAAACTGATCTTAGGCAAACCAGGCAAACTAGGAAGTGGAGGAATATTTTCGATCTTTGGAATCTGAGGCATCCCAGGGATATTACCGAGTGGGGCAAAACTGACGGTCGGGAGCTTAGGAAGGCCGGGAAAACTAGGGAGTGGAGGCAAATTTTCAAGCTTTGGGACCTGCGGCATGCCAGGAATATTACCAAGCGGAGCGAAACTGAGCTTTGGGAGCTTAGGCAAGCCGGGAAAGCTAGGAAGTGGAGGCGAGTTAACCTTTGAGGTACTGGACGTGCCAGGCTGGGTAGGAAGTGGAGAGGAATGGGGATTGAAAAGAGTAGGCTGGCCAGGCATCGAATTTGATGACGAGGATGACAGAGTTGAACCAGTTGAAGTTGGTGCCAAACCCGATGCTTTGGACATAAAATGCAAATCAATTAATCGACGATCTGTTACCCCTGGGATCTTAGGAATGCCAGGCAAGCTAGAAGCTGGAGGCAAATCGACCTTTGGAACCTTAGGCATGCCATGCACATCACCGAGTGGAGCCATACCAATCTTAGGCATACCTGGCACGTCGATCTTTGGAACCTTAGGCATGCCATGTACGTTACCGAGTGGAGCCATACCGATACCTGGCATGTCGACCTTTGGAACCTTGGGCATGCCATGCATTTCACCAAGTGGAGCCATACCGACCTTAGGCATACCTGGCAAACTAGGAAGTGGAGCCATATCGACCTTTGGAACCTTAGGCATACCATGCACGTCACCAATTGGAGCCATTCCAAGCTTAGGCATACCTGGCAAAGTAGGAAGTTCAGGCAAATCGAGCTTTGGAATCTGAGGCATGCCAGGGATGTTACCAAGTGGAGGAAAATTCAGCTTAGGCAAGCCAGGCAAATCCGGTAAATTTTCTGGCAATTTTGGTAATGAGGGCAATGGAAGTTGTGGTAAGTCTGGTAGTGGACCTGTCAAGTCTGGTAATGATGGCAATTGCGCTAGACGACGACCTGGAAAACCAGGAAGTAAGTTTGGTATTCCAGGATTCGGCAAGTTTGGTATTCCAGGATTCGGCAGACTGTTGCTTGGAAGACCTGGCATTCCAGGATTCAGTAGACCGGTGCTCGGAAGACCTGGCATTCCAGGATTCGGCAAGTTATTTGGAAGACTTGGAATTGTAGGATTTGGCAAATTAGGACCTGGAAAATTTGGCAATCCAGGGACTTGCATTAGATGACGACCTGCTATGCCAACATCTATATTTGACAGTGAGAAAACAACAAAAAAGAGCACAATGAAGCAATTTAAACGAGTCATGTTTGATAATGTTTTTAAATTTGTTGTTGTGGAGTGAATAAAACTTTGATGTGAATTTGAGTTGGAATTAAGGTTATATATACATGTTCTTGTAGTCACTATAATTAGGCATTACGATAATCATGCATCGTTTGGAAAAAAAATATATATGTGTGTGACTTAGGTTGCATCACTGGAAATGTGGATCTTATGAGGCAATGCTAGTAAAGTGGGTAAAGCTACCTGATAATTAGCGACTACTTGAAGCATTTACCAAAAAAAAAATTGGAAATTTTATTATGTATTTATTCTTGGACAGAATTAATTATAAATTTTCATATGATTAAATTTGAAATTTTATTTTATAATAAATTATTTTTCTTTTTTTTTATGTCTTTGAGAAAGCTATATCATGATTATAAAGTTCTAAAAAAAAAAAAAAGAAGCAAGCTCAACGCTTCTCTGATTTTTCTATTACATGTACCTAAATAATATTGTTTTCTTACAGTGTTATGCAAAACTCTGCACTTGACCGGACTAGAACTAGTGAAAATAGGAAATTTGTCAGATTATATTGTCTGTATACCAATCCAATGACAAATTATCATGTAGGATAAAAGTAGTTATACAATATAAATGTGGGTTTTGTAACTTCTTTTTAGCTACTTTTGTTCTACATTGCAGCTTGTCATTAGTTCGACTCATGAGCAATTTATGCATTTAAAATCAATCGATAGTAGCCATAATGAGAGCATATCTCTCTTGATACAGTTGTATTTTTCCTGCAGAATTTCTATAGGTGGAAAGTTTACATAGGCCACTTTAAATTTATTTTGACAATTGAATAAGCCCCTTTATGTTTCGATTGAGTCAATTTTGCGCTTAAATAATTTTTTTTTTTTTTTGATAAGCTGAATATTTATTAGAAAGAGAGCTGGAAGCCGAACTAGCTAAACTAGCCATTAGATACAGACAACAAACCAAGGCCTGCTGTATAAACTAAAGGGAAAGCAGAAACCTATCTATCAAACAAGCTTACAGCCAATACAAAATAACGCAGTCTGAATCTAACATGAGACCTCACAGCATGAACAAAAGACTGCAGGGTACAAGGCCGAAACAAGCCACACAGAACTGCAGGAGAACAATCCCTGCAGCAGCAGTAACCCCCTACAGTAAAACATCAAGCAGCGGTATGCCTTGCATAATCAATTGAAGGACGGAACTAGAGCCATGATTGCAAAAACTGAGCAGGCAGGAGCCCAAGAAACAGAGCAGCAGTGTCCAACTAATTGACAGCCGAGCCTGCTACATTTCCAGATTAACTGGAGCTTAATTCCAACAAACAGAGGCTAGGTGCAAGGACAACAAGAGAACAAGACCAGCAGACTCTCAGCAGAAGAACGATCAGGTGGTTAGCAGAATGCTACAAAAATAAACCAGAAGAATCACCAACTAGCAATTCAGAACTGAGCCACGAGGAAGCACAATCAAGGCTCTGACTTAATGGATCAGCAGCGCTCCCCGACAGTCCATAAAGCACAGCCTCTGAGTATGGAACTGCCGTTAGCCATCATCAGTACCATCAGGTTGGGTCATATAAGTTTTAATGTAATCGTCTGTTCAGTTTAATTAACAAAATATTCAACTATTAAAAAAGATGTGGCAAATTGAAATTATTACCTAGGAGAAAGAAATCACAACATTGATCAATATGTTCAAGTGAAATAAATAGATAATGCATTATATTTCAATTGGGATCTATTTACTTGATTTTAATTTTTTAGCCCACTTACCTAATTTTATTTTTTTAAGAGTAAAATTGACCTATTAAAATGTACACTTTTATCTCTTAAATATATCTGGGCCAAATTATTCTCTCAAGTATTAAAAATGGTACATATTAAATATGTTTGGGATTGATGTAAATTGGCACTTTTTTAACTTTCAAAAAAGTGTTAAAATTTTACCCTTTGGCGCAAATTCGATAGCTATGTATGGTGTCACCAGTTTTTTCCACCAAAATTAGTGACGGATTCTTTTTTTTTTTTTTTTCACAAATGGTAGCTATATTTAACACTTCCAAAAATTTTAGCGACTAATTTTGAAATCCCTTGCTATTCCATCGCTATGCTAATTGTTTAGGAGGAATCATATCTGTCGCTTTTTTTAAAACACTTTTTCTCCCTTAAGGAAGGTTTTATGTTTAATTTATGGAAACCTTTTAAATACGTGAGAGCGATCTTTTCATCTCTCTTTACATGTTTACTCAGTACATTTTCGAATTAATTTAACTAATAGATTTCAAATAACAAATTGATTATACAAGGAAAAATATATTAATGTTGATTAGCCTAATTTACAATTGAAAATTGCGTGTATAAACATTATCATATAATATTGTTTTCGACTTACTATTAACTCATAAAAACACATGCGGTTCTGTGCATCACATAGCAAATGAAGCTAATCTAAAAAAAAAAAAATTGTTTAGAGAATATTGTTATTGGATAAAACTAGAAAAATCAGAAATACTGCTGGATGGAATTAGTTTACTTGTTCAAAATAGCGTTCAAATATTATTTATGCCAATTGAAGATTATTCGGTGAGATTTATTGTTGCCTAATTATGTAAAATAGTATAAATTTAGCCTTAAACTATGTTATGGTTCAAAAATGTTTCTCTTATTACCAAATTGTCTCACATTTAACCTGCTCCTATATAATTACCAAACTAATTCAAATTTACTTTTATTAATTTTCTGTTATAAACTGGTTCATATTTACCTTTCACCATTGTAAATAATGGCAAATACAAGCTGTTTTGCATAGGTCGGGGACATTTTTGAAAAAATAAAAAAGTTTAAGACTAAATGTATATCATTTTACATAGTTTAACAATAAAATTTGACCCTTATCACTAGATTAAAATCACGCACACCTCGTTTGACTTTCCAAAATCTATTTTCTATGGTGTATGGGCTTAATGCAGAGAAACTTTAAGTAGAAGGATTGGTGAGAAGAAAAAAATTTGTTATTTATGTAGGAGAAATTATTGATTTTTTTTTTTAGAAAATTGATTAGTGACTAATTAAATTTAGTACAACACAGATAAATAACTTGTAATTCAAATAATCGAGAATTTAGCTACAGTTTTAAATGACCATAGTTAAAATTTCACTTTCTCCATCTCAAAAAAAAAAAAAAAACCATTAACCAGAGAAAAAAACCTTGGCACTATACGTATAGGCAATAGAAAAACTTGGACATGGATAAATTTTAAAATTGTCACCATCTTGTATTTACATTATTCTCTCAAAATCAAGACTTAAAATTTTTGGCCTGATTCACTAATTCGACCCCAAAAATAATGACTTAGACCCAACTCAAATTGAAAGTCAAAATGAGCAGATTTAATTAACCAAAAAATTTTAAAATTAGGGAAATAATTTGTGAGTAACTTGAAAATGATTCGAACAGGTTGGATTAAGGATCGATCTATTTGACCATTTAACTTTTTAAGTTTTTTATTTTATTTCTATACTTTTGAATTTATTCATATTGTATACTCAAAACTTTTTTATTTTTTTATTAAAATATGAATTTTGCAACTCCTTAATTTAATATTATAGAAAATGTTACATTTTTTAATTGTTTTTCCACATCAAATAAGCTTTTGATTAAAAATAACTATATATTTTTGCGATCCATTACTAGCTAGAATGGAGGAAATATAAATTTTGATGTTTTTAATTTTGTATGTAATGGCCATTACATAAGAAATCAAAGATCCGTTCCCATCTTTGAACTGATAATTAAGTTGCACAGCAACTTTGCTATCAAGCTCAAGCAAAACTCTATATTACCCAAGATTCCAAGCAACGCTCAAACCATCCATAATTCAGCCAACAACATTATTTCCTACCTACAAAAGATTAAATATTAACTTAACCTGATGATGATTCAAGTCTTACCACTCTCAAAATCCTTATCTTCAATACTAAAAGCATAATAAAATTATGAATTCCCGTGACTCTATCAAATTAGATCATGTAAAATAATAACAAAGAACACAACCCTCTAACAAAATTCCAACAAGCTATTAGCATCTTGATGCTAAACCACTAGATGGAGTGGGAGGCCATGTGCTTGGGATACTACCAGGAGTGAAAGTAGAAGGAATGTTTGAGGATGGACTCATATTTGAGGATGGAGATGGTTCGTTACTAGGCAAGTTGGAAAATTTTGGCAATGCCAAACTAGGTATATTCGGTAATATAGGTTTTGGCAAATCGGGAATTGGAACATTTGGTATCATTGGCGAATTTGGAATTGGAAGATTTGGTAATTTTGGTTTCAAAGAATTTGGTATTGGTAATTCAGGTACTGCAAGATTTGGGAATGGCAATTTTGGTATAACAGGATTAGCATTGGCAGTTTTGGTATTGTGGGATTGGGTGGATTTGGAAGAGGTAGATTGGGTGTTGTGGGATTTGGTAATGTAGGATTTGATAGTGGCAAATTGGCAATTGCGGGGTTTGATAATGCTGGTTTTAGAACTGGCAGTTTCGGTACGGCAGGATTTGGAAGTGGTTGTTTCAGTACAGCGGGATTTGGCAATGCAGGATTTGGAAGTGGCAGTTTTGGCACGATGGGATTTAGCAACGCAGGACTTGGAAGTCGCAGTTTCGGTTCAGCAGGATTTGGCAATGCAGGATTTAAAAGTGGCAGTTTTGGTATGGCGGGATTTGACACTTTTTAGCAAAAAATTCGATTTTGTTCGGTTCTTCGATTCAATTCGATTTTTTTCGGTTCAATCTGATTTTTTGTCAATTTAATTTTTAGTAGTTAAACCAATCGGATGATCAATCGATTCGCGATTAAACCAGTTCAACCGGTTGGTTCAATCCGATTTTAATAACTATGCTAAAAAGGTGTATAAAAGAGGGGTCATGCTCATGCCCTTAAAAACTTTCCACTTTCCTTCAATTTTTATAGAAATATCTATAATTATATTACTCAATTTTACTAATATTAATTCTCATAACTTCACTTCCCTTTAAAGTTTAAATTTTAAATTCTGATTTTACATATTTTTTAACTATATGATTAAACTATTTCTTGTTCCTATCACTCAACTTTAACATTTAAAAAATTAATAAAAAATCAACGAAAAATCTGTAAAAAGTCAATAAAAAAATTCCTTTTATCTTTAATTTCGTCAGTTTTACTATTCAAATAGAACATATGTTTTCATTAAAATCGTTCAAATGCCAAATCAATGTAATTGAATATTACGTGTTCAAATTTTTAAAAAAATATTAAAATTTATATTTATTATTTATAAAATTAATAAATATTGATTTTTAATAAATTATTGTTAATATTTAAATATTGGAATGAAGTATGGGTTGAAGTTAAAGTTTTTACGATTTTTTTTTTATTTTAATTTCAGAAGTTCATATCTCAATTATTTGGTTTGGTTGATAACCCAACATAACATTTACGTACATCGCCCATCATTATTCATTACTCTTGCATAAAGTAGCTCCAATTATTGATTGCAATACGCAGAAGCCCCACTTATAAAGGCATGCAGGATTGGCGTATATATATACACAAGCATTTGCACTCATTAAATTATAGTTATTTATTTATTTATTTATTTTTCATGCTAAATCGATATATTTATTAATTTATCCAATCAATTACTTACTCTCATTAATTTCATCCGTTTTATTTTAAAAAATTCATAAAAGTTAAGAAAATAATTAGAATATTCACTTTCACGAAAAAATTATAACAATTGATAAAAATATATATTTTTTAAATTTAAGTACTTCATTTAATTTTGGTTAATAATAAAAAATTCATATGAAATATTTAATAAAATATATAATAAATAGGTATATACATGTAAATTTTTCTATCAAATTTCCAATTAGACACTTAAAGGGGACAAAGGGGATAAGATTCATTTAAAAAAATTAAAGTGTCATTTTATAAAATAAAAAAAATTTAATTATAAATTATTTTCATAAAAAATTAATTAATCAATTATTTGCTAATTTTATATTTGTTATTATCATCAGCACTACATTGGTATCATCATTGATTTTTTATTTTTTTTTATGCAAGAGAGTATTTTAATCCATTGCCTTTAATTTGTAATAATCTCTTTAATTCATAGCTATAAAAACCCAAGATGAGGGTCCTTTGACTCCTTTCTCTAGTCACATTCCTTCTGTGATTGATAATTCTTGTACTCTTTGTTTGTGTATCCTAATAATGGCCGGTTCCCGTTTCATGATATTGGGCATCTGCTTCAGTGTGACATTATTATTGTCAAGTTCAAGGTCGAGGTCGAGGTTAGCTATGGCGGCAGGGCGTTGGGTTCAGCCTTTGATGGGCAATAATATTTCAGATTTTGAACTTCCTTCATTGCCAAAAACTCTTAATGATTTTCCAGTTCCACCAGTTTACAGGTTGCCAACTTCACTATTTCCTCCTCCTTTTCCCTCTGTGCCCTCATTCTCTCTTCCCGCTCCTTCTTAATCTAATTACTTTTCCTAATTTAATTACTCTATACGATGACTTGTATGAAAAATAAATAAAGATAAACCATGCCTGTAAATGCAGCTCTTTAATTAGTTGAATGTGTAATCTTCTTGTATCTGTGTATAACAAGACTGAAATGGATATTAGAATTTGAACTCTCTAATCTCTTCTGCTGGGGGCTTCTAGTTTGATCCCGAATCATCATCTTCTCGGTTTGAATCTTTGCTTCTGGTGTCTATTTTCTGCAAAGATACCCATCCCTTTGTTTCGCGTATTTCTCTGCTTCTTCAGCAACGAAGCCGCAGAATTTGACGTCGCGCTCTTCACTGCCTGCTTACTTGAAGAACTGAGTTGTGTGTGATACTGCTTTCATAGATTTCCATCTTGATTTGCTGCCATTGGTGAAACTGGATTTCTGGTTATTGGGTTGATAAAATTTGTTGCTTCATTGGCTAGCACAGGTGCTGAAAACTCAAGATTTTCAAGCCTTTTCCAGTTGAAGAACAATCATGGATCTGTGTGTGAGTTTTTTTTTTCAACGGGCTATGAGTGGAGAGATTATCGGGTTTTAATTGTTTCTTTCTTCCCATCAGAGTTTGCTTTTGCTTCAATATTGTATGAGTTTGTTCAACAGCATCAAGGGATTCTGGTTTGTTTTTGCTTAAAGGCTTGATCTTATTCGGATTCATATACAGACTCAATGGACTAATGTACTTTCAAAAATAGAGGATATTAGAAGAGTCGGAAGAACTTTTCAATTCGATTTTGCTGCATGGGATGCTATCGAGCGGTTTAACTTTTAATTGGAATTTAGAGTATTATATATTGAAATTTGTGAATCGATTTGTTATAAGAGTTTAAATTCTGGGGATATGGATGAAATTCGCCTAAATTGGAGGCAAATCTGCCTCTTTAGCCTGACCTCACGTCCCTTTGGAAGGAGTCTCGAAAATAATATCTTGAAGATCAAATTTATTATGTAGTTTCATACATAGTGACATCCTCCTAAGGAATAGAATATGCTTGATGATACAACTGGTTCACATGAAAATAAGTTTGGAAAAAAATGCGTGATAAATTGATGGACACTATGGGGTATCACGTACTGTCGCATGCACAAACTTTAAAGAGTGAGCAATTATGGGATTGAGGAATTTCTAGCCGGTATTTTGGGAAACCAGGGGATAAATGGTGGGCATTTGAATTTTGGGAATTTTAGGAATGGATGAGGTATAGGCTTAGTTGATGGAGGCATGTTTGGCGTTATTGAGCCTGGTGGCGATGGTGGTTCTATTGGTGCCAAAGCTGGTTTTGGTGTTGCTAATGGCGATTCTGTTGGCTCCAATAAAGCTTTTGGAGTCGGAGCTGTTGAGGGTGGTGGTAAAGTTGGTGGCTTGGGAGGAACCAAGAAAGTTTTTGGAGCTGGTTTTGGTGGTAGGTTATGTGTTTTCGGTGCTTGTTTTGGTGGTAAGGCAGGTGCTTTCGGAGTTGGAGATGTTGGCACTGGTGGAAATGCTGGCGATATCAAGGGAGGTAAGAAAGTTTTTGGAGCTGGTTTTGGTGGTAATTTATGTCTTTTCGAAGCTTGTTTTGGCGGTGAGGCAGGTGCTTTCGGAGCTGGAGATGTTGACATTGGTGGCAAGGCAGGTGATTTTGTGGGAGCCAAGAAAGTTTTTGGAGCTTGTTTTGGTGGTAGGACAGGTGCTTTGGGAGCTGGCGTTGGTGATAGGATAGGTGCTAATGTAGACGCATGAGGAGGTAATTCGGCTGATGTGGGAGTTGGTGATGCTTCTGAAGGCAGGGGCGGTTCAACTGGTGATGTAGAACCTGAGACGGGTGGCAGAGGAAGCAATTTAAGCCTAGGCAAAGGAGGCAGAGCCTTGAACTTTGACACCAGTGATAATTTTTTGGCAGTGGAAGAGAACACGAGTAGCTATAGCCAAATTCTTACTATTAGAGCTTGGAAATGGAGAGCTGAAGAGGAGAGCTATGAGCATTAGATAATGGATGGAAGCCATTTCTTAGCGAATTAGTTTGTGTTGTATCCAGAAAATGACCTTATCTATTTATGGACAAACCAGAAAAGAGGAGCTGAAGATATAAAGCATTGCTTGTGGGTACTTTTAGTTAGCTAGATGCACTGAAATTGTGGGAATTGCCAACTGGTTGGTGAATTTGTTCATGTTTGTGTTTCTTGGTAGGTTTGGTTTTCATGAAGCTAGTGCAGTAGAGGACCGCTGTTCTAAATTCTTGTTATTTAATAGTGTACATTTCTTGTTGATGATTAATTTTTGTTTTTATTTTTCTATACTAGAAGGAAAGGATTTGCCAGCAAAATACCTTCTCAAAACTAAACAGGTGAACTCACTCAAGTTCTTCTTCCACAACTACTTTTAGCTACACATTAAAAATGTAACAAATGTAGGAATGAAATAACTCTTTCTCACACAATGTACTTCATCCTATAGCCTGCAATTCTATGTGAATTAATTCCTTATTTCCTGCTGTACATCCTTGTCCTTCTTCTTCCTTCTACTTCTTTATAAATAAAGACTAGAGTTGCATTAAATACTTTTGGATGAAAAGTTGGACCGGTGGCCAGCATCATGTAATATTAATTGATATACTGTTATGGTAATTTTGATTTAGAAGTGATCCAACTTTGTCTTTGCACTTTCATGATTTAATCTTGGGCTGGTTTTTGTGCAAAAGATGAGAAACTTGATTCATAAACTCCAGATTGAAATCACATAAGCTGAACTTGTAACATTATGAAACTGATAGTTATTTTCTAGACATAAATTTCAAATTCCTTAATTTGTTGTGTTATAATTAATAGTTTTATTAATTTAACATTGAGGTACTGATTGAAAATTCTGATTAATTTAAAATTGACAAGAATTACGCAGGTACAAATGTAAATTAAATTAAATTAAATTTTAGATACAAATACTAAAAGGGTGTCAAATGGCACATACAATTTAAATTTTACATTTCCTATTAATTGAGAATTTAAAACTATTACAAATAGAGGTAAATGAAAAAAAAAAAAACATGTGAAAATTATATATTAAGCTACAATTCTATTATCAAAAGTTTTAGACACTTCACTGGAATTTAAATTAATTTATTAAACTAGTTTCATAAAAACGAAGAAAAAGTAGTTTAAGAAACCCTCAGACTAGTCTGTCCAGTGGTAAACCTCCGGACCAGTTGTGGGGTTGCTTTCACGGCTCTCTCTTGTCCCAACCAACCGGTAGAATTAGAGGAAGAGAATTCTGCTTGACTCGGTTTGTTTCTTCAATCTTAACAATTGATTTATATCCTTTTCAACTTTTTCTAAAATGGGTTTCCGTTGTAAGTGTCTCCCCGATCTCTACATCTTCTGCCGCGTGCTCTTGCGGGCGGCGGCAACACCACCACTACCCTTTCAGATGATGGTCAACATTGATTTTTCTATTGTTCTAACAATCTACATGGCATTTTCATCTTAATTCTTCAATTCTAGCTGCGCCCAAAATACCAACACAGGCACCGACGACTATGAAACCGCAATGCCGGCTGTCCCGCCGCCGGCCCTGGAAAGCTGCAACGGCGTTTTTGTTTCCTATGCTTTCAACGACAGAGAAAAAGAGTTCCCGCGTGTAAAGAATGCCTTGGGTGGACTGGGCTTTAGAGGCGCAGGCCCGTTGGGCATGTTAAACAGACCCATTTGGGTCAGTTTTAAATGGGTAATTTTTGGGTTTGGCCCATTGGATATTTTCTGAGTTTGAATTGGGTTTGGGTCAACTTTTTTTGGACGGGTTTGTTCGAGGTTTTGGGTATGGCATATTTTGACAGGCCTAGTTTGAGGGTTTGATGATATAGTTTTCAATTTTCTAATGGTGATTACTGTCTACGCTTGGGCCAGTGGAAGCCATAGCCCACATGGAAATTAACCGGGCTTTTGGGCTTAATCTCTATCTCAAAAGCCTTATTTATATAACCTCTACGAGTCTGTCTCTTTATTCTTCCTCAACATCTAAGTTCCTAATCTGGATTCTGGTTATCCCACTCCAAGACCATCGTTATTCAATATTCAAGGTTTTGATGAAGCAATTCCCATAATTTTAACCGGTACTTCTTCATTCTTGCCAGGACTTTACCTTCCTTTTCCCCCTTTCTTTTTCGAATTCAAATCTTCTCTTTTCTTCTCTTTCCCATTCCTTTTTTTCTTTGCTTCAAATTCACTCGCATTTCAATTTCATCATTTGTGTAGACAGATACTCCCCAATTCAACGAATTTAATTCCATTTTTTATGTTGGTTGTTTTTAGTTGCAAATTGTTAGTTTTTTGCGGGCAATTAGTTATGCATGTTTTTAATCTTTTCGGATTTAGATTGTTTGAGTATTTCAATTTTATTTATTTGTAATTTTTCAGGAATTAGATTGTGTATTTCTTAGTTAGGGTTCGGTTTGAGGTGATTAGTCGGTTTTCATGATCTTTTATCTTTTTCAAACTTTTCATTCATCATTCGTTTCCACTTTTGTGCTATTGGAATTCATGTTCAATTCCTGAAATGAATTAGATATTATTTTAATTTTTTTTTTTAAAAAAAGAAAAGTATAAAATTTAACTGAATTTCGTTCTACAAGTTCTTAGCGTTCTTCATCTTCCTTTGCCAGTGTAAACTTTAGAGCTGAAAGCTGGATACTTGAACCCTATGTTTGGATGAGAGAAATTTAATATCCTGAATGAATTCACTTTCCATTGTTTCATTCATTGTCTTCGCAGAGGAGAGTTGAAATAAAAATCTGATCATTGGTCAGCCTCCTCAGCTGGCTGAACCCAAATTACCTGCTGTTTGCCAGCAAAGTTGCCTTCTCCTCCTCTGTCTCTTGAATTCAAATCATTAGCTTGATTGTGAGCCCAGAACATTGCCGATAAAAGCTGAGCCTAGCTTCATCAGAACGTGGTTCGCCGATTTAGCTGGAATCGCCACTGTTATCTTCTCGCTACAGTGTCAGTAGCAGCAAGAATTTTCAATTCCTACCTAATTGGTGGGAAATTTTTTGAGGGTCTGGGGGGATATTGGGAAATCTAATTTCCATTCTATTCCATTCATTTCTTCCTCAATTTTTTGCCCAAATGAGGGAAATTTCTTTCTTTTTTTTTTCTTTTTTTTCTTTTTTTTTTTTTTTCCCGTTTCTCTCCGCTTCCCTTAAAACAAAGCATAAGTTCAAAGTTTTCTTACTTTATTTGATTTTAGAGTTGCTAGCAATCAAAGGGTGACTACTGCTCTTATTAGACGTTGGGTTAAGTTTTTCCTTTTGCTGGGGTTTTAACTTTTCATTTTATGATTATAGTGCAGGGTAGGATAGAAACATGAGCAGTTATGAGTCAGGCAGTGCTTTGCAGGATGGCCATGATGAAGGTAACTTGGTTACTTAACATGATAATGCATTGTTATGTTGTGTTACCAACTTGTCTATTTGATTGTATATTGACCGTTAACTGGATAATTACAAGGCTTAGAACAACTTGCCCATTTCATGCTCTTGGATTAGGCATTGAAACTTAGTCTTGAAATTGTCCGGTACTTTTTAAGGGGACAAAGTGGCACTGCAGCCGTCCTATCAATCCTTGGAATGGAGAACTATAATTAGTTTGAGTTTTGTTCTTTTTCCTACTGCAAACACTACAAACACATATAATAGACAATTAACAACATCTAGGTCATTTATATACTTTGCAAAACAAATTGAGTAATGCTCTATTGCATTCCCTAAATCTAAGGGCGATAAGACAATTCCACATGTTCCATCCTAACATTGCCCGTCATTAATTTGGCAGATGATGATGAGGAATACGAGGAAGCTGGTGGGGGTAACAGGCTCTTGGGATTTATGTTTGGGAATGTTGACAACTCTGGTGATCTTGATGTTGATTACCTTGATGAGGTGATATTTCTTTTCGTCTTCTGCATTTCTACTCATTACCCTCTTATGTACACAAGTAAAAAAGAATAATCATATTCTGTTCGTGGATAAATCAATCATATGCAAGTGACAAGGAATATCTTAGTGCAAATTGAGATTGATGCAGCATAGTGTAGGTGGATAGGAAAAAGATGAAGAACTGTCAGGACTGGCTCTTAACTGTATGCTAAACTCTAATTGTACAAGTTGTATGTTTATTGCAAGTCTAATTGAAAGATGCATGGGCTTAGTTGCTAATTCCAGCATACATAAATCTTCAGTTTTTTATGAAAGTTGCATTATTGGCATCTCACTCTGTGTGCTAAGTTATTAAAATCAATAGCATTGATAAGTTTCTTTGAACGTGAAGAATCTTACTTCACGAATCTGATGAAGTTTGGTTTCGGGTCCGAACATAGTAGGTTTAGGAATTTCAAGCTATTCTAGAAGTGGGTAGGCATAAGCCTTCTTTCTTTTCATTCTTATTTTTTTTCCTGCCCTTCAGTTAGGGTCTCTAATGTGTATGCATATTTTCAGGACGCAAAGGAGCATCTTGCTGCACTGGCTGACAAGTTGGGTTCATCATTGACAGATATAGATGTATGTAAATCTTAATTATGTGTTTTAGCATTATGGTTTCTGATGTACTTTATGAGATTTCTCATTTTATAAGTGATCACTTCAATTGATCAATTCTGTTGGGTCTGCAGTTGATTCTATCTCTCTCTCTCTCTCTTTGTTTTTTTGGGCTGTGCTCATCACTCACTATATTGTTTTCTTTCAGTTGTCGATGAAATCCCCTCAAACATCAGTTGATGCTGCAGAACAAGGTGATGTTGTCTGCCAGGAAAAATCTATCTCATGCAGTTTTTGATATGCTGTTAGTATCTTTGTTTCTTTAACTGATTAATTTATTTCTTATGGTTTTCCTTAATTCACCTTTTGGTTCATTTAAATGGTAATTAATTTAAAAGGAAAGTTGCAACCAATGCTAGGCTTGGTCTAGAAAACATTAGCAATTGACTTTTTAGGTTGTGGTTTAAACTAAGGATTGTACATTCTATCAAAATACTGCAAGATACTAAGAGAACTTCCATAAATGTGGTTATGGTGCATATAGGCCTTCGGAGCACAGACTATGCATAGTAGAAATATGTGGATGTCTTCTACTTCTTGAATTTTTATAGAAAGTGAACCTAAAGAGTAGAATTATAGCAAATAGAGCAATTTTTTTCCTAAAATACTAGAAGATTTATTTTAATGGTTCCTGTGCCAGCAAGCATTATTTAAAACACCTCATTTCATATATATATATATATATATATATGGTGGGGGGAGAGAGACGTTATAACTCTTTGCAGAACTTAAGCTTCAACATGGCCAATTAAAATTCTGGAGTCTGAGTTTTGAAACTCTGTTCTGCTTTATAAGAATTTCTTTACCTTCATAGTCCGTTGTTCATGGGCTCCTATGTGAGTTTGAGATTCTTTTCTTACATGATTGATTGAGTTGCTTGGTCTTCTGGTAAAGTTTTATTCTTTCTTTATTTTATGCTGCATATCTCATTTGTGATCACTGGTTTGTTGTTTTCTTTGGGAGGATAAGGGTGAAAAGATCTTGGAGAAAGGTCTGGTTGGATGTTTATCTGTAGCATAACTCATTGTTTATCTTTTATATATTTCTGCTAATTTTCTGATTATGCGTTCGTTGTGGATGATGCTAGATTATGATGCAAAGAATGAAGATGCAGTTGATTATGAGGATTTTGATGAGCAGTATGAGGGACCAGAGATTCAAGCTGCTAGCGAGGAGGATTATTTATTGCCGAAAAAGGAGTATTTTTCTTCTGAATTGTCTCTGGCCACATTAGCACCTTCAACTTCAGTGTTTGATGATGAAAACTATGATGAGGAAGAGGAAGTCGAAAAGGAACATGCGGTTCCTGATAAAAGACTTGAATTTCAAGGTATTTTCTTTATCTGGTTGTATATTATATTGGGCATATATTGTCCTTTTGTACCAGTTTTTGGTCAATAACTATTATTAGTCTTTCCTATTACAAAATTTTCAGTTGAAAACTTTTCTCTGACACGGTTTTTTCATTGTAAATGTACCCTTTTTTACATTAATATTGATTTTGTTCTTGTTTAAACAATATTATAGCAAACTATTCAGTCTTCGAAAGCTTGGGGGGCTTTGCCTCACTAGATAAGTGTATCAATTATTACTGTAGCTTTTCACATTATATCTTATGTAGCTTAGTATATCTTTCTCAGGTCAGCATGATGTTGCAGTTAGAGGTGAAGAATTGTCTACACATGATGGCATGCGACTTGATACCTTGGAAACTGAAAACCTAGCTTCTGACTCGGAAAATTTTGAGGTTAATTTGCAGTCGTCTTCTTCTGGCACCAAATGTTTGATTGCTTTTATCTGTTATTTCTTTGGACTTCTAAGAGCATATGACATGATATAACGGTCTTAACAAATCTGAGTTATGACTTGCGACAATTTTTTTAGTGCTAGAAATACAACCAATGGAATCATAATTATGAGTCTAAAAAGTTGCCGCGTATTCTCTAGTTCTCTGCAGAACATAAGTGGTATTATGTCATGCTGTTATTCAGAGATTTTCTAATAATCTCACACGCTCTTAAATTTTTAAACAGAAGATATGGGCTTCTCATACCTTCCATCTACATATCAGTTTGCTATTTTTACTAATTTAGGATTGTTTCTGAGCACATGCAAGCACTCTGAAGTATAAAACTGATGTATTTCTTTAATGTTGCAAAATAGGCTCAGCATAACTGGTATTCTGCATTTCATAACATTGCACTATGCTAGAGTTTTTGTCCATGTCAGGATTCTGATTTCTTCAGTACTACTGATTATTAGATGGACTTTTCCAATCTGTTTGGCCTTTTATAGAAAGTGAAATGAAGAAATAACAGACACACAAGCACACATGAGAGACGGAGACAGGGACAGCAGAAACAATAGTCATGCCATCAGTTTGCAGTTTGATTTTGGGCCTTGTTCTCCTGAAATGGTCTGGAACCATGCATTATAGACCAAGATATGGACTAATATGGAAATTTCCACACATTAAAGTTCAGGATACAAGAAAGGGAAGGATATTCCTAATATGAAATGGAAGGAAGTAGCAGAAAGGATTAGTGGCTTTCAATCTTTTTCAAAATCTAGGCCTAACTAGATGGGATAAAGTGGAGTGATATAGTTGGTAAACAGTTTAGGATTAATGCTTAATTCACTGTTTTGGAAATGCTAACTGATTAACTCCTAGCTTGCACTTGGCACTTTTTGCCTGGGAATCTGCTGCTTTCTTTGTTGAATAAGTGGTAAAAGAAAATAGCAAACAATATGTGTGCATGATATTTAAAGAATTTGCATAGGAGTTGGGTGCATTGTAAAGTCAGCAGCCTTTCGGTTTCAATATATTTTACATTTCCATATTGCATTTGAACAGGAGAAAGCAGATGTGCTAGAGGAACGTTCCGATGGTAAAGTTTCCACACCTTTGCCTGTCTTGTGTCTAGAAGATGGCATGGTGATCCTACGGTTTTCTGAAATATTTGGTATTCATGAGCCCATAAAGAAAGGGGAAAGAAGAGAGCATAGATATTCCGTTTTTAAAGGTACACAAACTTGATTGTTGTATGATGTTTTGGAACATCAGTATCCATATTTTGCTTTTTAGTTTCTGGTGTAACATTTTGAGTTGTCTCTCGTGTGTTGTGATCTTGTTTTTGAGAAGGGAGACAAATATAATTTCTACAAACTATGCATATGATTGTGTTTGGCTAGTGCCTGTTTTATAATTCTGCCATCATTACTTCATTTTCAGAGAAGTATAAATATATGGAAGTTTCTGATATTGTTGAAGATGATGAAGAAGCATTTTTGAAGGGTTCTGGTCAGGTATTTCAACTGCAGTCGCATGTAAATCAGTACGGCATCTCTGAATTTAATGATGATGACTTGGAATCAGAAAAATTTGGTGTTATGCAAGGATCTGCTGAGAATGAGGAACAGAGAAGCGCTTGTATTAGTTCTGAACCAATGAACAAGGATTTGCGGGTAAATCTTGCCACCGAATTGCAGTCATCATTGTCCTCAAAATTTTACCCTCTTGATCAGCAAGATTGGGAAGATAAAATTCTTTGGGACAATTCTCCTGCTCACAGCAGCAATTCTGTTGAGAGTTGTGAACTATCTGGACCTGACTTGAGGGATTCATTTATTAAAGAGACAGAACGAGGGAGTCAGCCACTTCGTCGTTCAAAGCTCCCTGTGCAGCTAGAGGAGAAAGATCATAATTATTTACACACTCCTGTTCTCATAGAGTCATTTGGATCTGCAGATTCTGCAGGGCCTTCAAACCTTTCATCTTTGGAAAGCAGATACCATCCTCAACTGTTGAGGTTAGAATCTCAGTTAGAAGTGGCAACGAATAATCATGTTGATGATAGAAGAGAGAGTAATGAGATGGAGGCATTGCAAAGCAATGCTGTCAGGTGTTTCAGCAAACTCGCATTGCAAAATAGAGACATGACAGAAGGATCTTGGCTAAATGATATCATATGGGAAGCCTGTGAAAATAATGCGAAGCCTAAGTTAATTCTTGACCTTCAGGATGAGCAGATGCTTTTTGAAGTTTTAGATAACGAGGATAGTAAACATCTTCAGCTTCATGCGGGTGCAATGATTATAACCAGGTCTCTGAAGTCTAGGGCTTCACCTGAGCTATCTGGTAACAGTTATGAGTCTGGTTGGCAATTCAATATTGCCAATGACAAGTTCTATATGAATAGGAAAATTTCCCAGCAGTTGCAATCGAATTCTAGCAAACGAAGTGCTTATGGTACCAAAGTTCACCATTCAGCACCTGCAATTAAGCTGCAGACAATGAAGTTGAAATTGAGCAAGTAAGACTGAGTAATTTATTTTTGTGTTTTCTTTTATAAGTTTTTCATGTGCAGGTAATGTCCTTGAAAGCTAAATTTTATAGGAAAGCATCTCTTTCTACAGTGTTATTTCCTTTCTTTATCCCAATAAAACTTCTTTCTTAAAAGAAATAATAATTAAAAAAAAATCTTAAAATGGTTTCTGATATGCGCATATGGATATCTTCATTTGCTTCATTGAACACTAGTATTTGTTTTAACTTGATTTATAATCACTGTTTGGTTTCTCCATAAAACTCTTTTCTTGAAAAAAGATGCTTGTCTAAACTTGTCAAACCAAAAATCAAATTTGTTGATCTACCCCTACATTTGAAATGATACCTTTTGTTGTTAAAGAACTAGGACTGAAAATTATATAAAGGTCAATTAGTCTCTAAGGTTCATAGGTGCTGTTTGAACTGCGTTAAGCCTTTGGAAACTTAATATTTGCTGCCTCCTAAAGTCTCATTTCCACTGGTGAGATTACCTTGCATCCCAGAAAACTCTTCTTGGGGATTTTGTTGCTGCCATTAACAAAATGAAGTAATGCCTTTTTGGAACTGGCTATCCATAGTGTGATTTTCTTTTTATTTGAACTGTTATCATTGTCATTTATCTAAATGGACAATGGTTGTTTGTCATGTCTTATCGGACCACCATGCCTTACCCTTGAAGCATTTTTTATTTTGGATAATATTTACTTGAACTTGCATATAATTTTGCCAATAGAGGGAACTGTTTTGTCTTCCTGATGTTGATTTTCCCTCATAGTATTTTTTTTCCCATTTGTAATTTTCTTTTTAATTGATCTTTTGCAGTAAAGATTTGGCTAATTTTCATAGACCAAAAGCTTTGTGGTATCCCCATGACAATGAGGTGGCTGTGAAAGAGCAAAAGAAGCTGCCCACGCAAGGTCCTATGAAAATTATATTGAAGAGCTTGGGAGGTAAAGGAAGTAAACTACATGTGGATGCTGAAGAAACGATTTCTTCTGTTAAAGCAAAGGCTTCCAAAAAGCTAGGTTGTGATCTCTATTCTCCATATTATCTGCAACATATATACTTAATCACAACCATTGCTTTTCTCTTATTATTGCAATTGTTTAGTTGCTGAGATAAACTTTAGCACTTTTAGAAAGCTAGAAGCAATTAGTGTAACTTCATTAATTTTATTTTTCATAGTGTGTTTTTCTTCATTCTGGTTTCTTTAAGAAGGGAGGGAGGATATGTATTGTGCCAATTTGCAATTCCAATCTCTACTCACTTGTAAAGTCTTTGCCTTTTGTCTTACTCTTTTTTTTCCCTAAAAGAATATTGCTGCTTATTATTTGCCCAGTCTGTTTCCATTTTTTCCTCTTTGTTTTTTGCTCAGATCTGCAACCTTAGTTGTCACTACTGGTTATTGCTTTTATAGCAAGAATCATAAGCCTTGTAATCTTGCAGTTTGCTGTGTCCAAAAATTAGAGAGGATAATTGCTTTCTAAACACCATAATGTACAATCTATTTTCTTCTGTAGATTTTAAGCCTTCAGAGATGGTGAAGATATTTTATTTGGGGAAGGAGCTTGAAGATCATAAATCTCTTGCTGCCCAAAATGTGCAGCCAAATTCCTTGCTCCATCTTGTCCGGACAAAAATTCATTTGTTGCCAAGGGCACAGAGGATTCCTGGTGAGAACAAGTCTTTGCGTCCTCCAGGGGCATTTAAGAAGAAATCAGATCTCTCCTTAAAAGATGGTCATGTCTTTCTTATGGAGTAAGTCGCCTGAAAATAGAGTCCTTTTAATTTTGGAGGAGAACATGGAGTATCTATTTAATTTACCCATCCTTTTGCAACTTTTGTTTGTGTTCTGCTTGATTTTGCTTTTGAAAGCATTTCATGCTTACTGATTTTTGTCTGTGATAACTTGAAATATGCACGTTTTAGAGGTTTGTGGAAGAATGAATATATTGAATTTGAGAACGAAAAATAGTAGGCATAACTTGGAAGACATGGAGCCTGCTGTAAAAGAGGCATATATGCATTACATCACTTCAATGTCTTGGAACTAAGTAGTTTGATGTTTGTTGCTGAGAACCAAATTGTATGTTATGAATCCCACATCGGTTAACTATCTAGGCAGTTAGTGGCTTATAAGTGTGTGGGGCTTCCTCCACTAATAGGAATTTCTTTTGGTGGATAAGGGGCCTTCACACTTATGGGCCTAGCATTGCCATTCTTTATCAATTGGCGCCGTCTGTGGAAAAGCGGTCCAGAAGAGGAACCCCATGGGAGAAGCCGCCAGTGGGTGACAAGCAGCCCAAAAGAGAAGGGATGAAAGCAGCCCAGGAGAGGAACCCTTGGGGAGAGGCCGCCAGTGGATGTCAGCCGCCATGGACGTCGGCTTTTGATGGAGGGGGCAATGTTACGAATCCCACATCGGTTAACTACCTAGTCAGTTAGTGGCTTATAAGTGTGTGGGGCTTCCTCCACTAATAGGAATTCCTTTTGGTGGATAAGGGGCCTTCACATTTATGGGCCTAGCATTGCCGTTCTCTATCATTGTAGGATTCCTGTCTGATAACATACTGAATTATGAAAGAAGATCATCAGAATATTATTCAAGGAGGTCATTTTATTATTACATATTGCTTGTTTTTGGTAAGGCAGGTAAAATGCTTAGTTGGAGCCTTCAAGTTCTAACATCTGCTAGATGCTTTTCTTGCTGACTGTGTGTATTGTGTGCTTTTTTTTCCTTTTCCATTTATCTGATTTTTCTTCTGTCTTCCCCATCTATTACTATCATCTGTTTTCTATCTCGCTCTCGAACATTTTATAGTCATTTCCAACACTTTACCCATCATTTTTTTACTTAATTAAATAAGGGGAGCAATCCTCTGGGTGAAGTTTTCTGTAGTATTCTTTTCAAAATTTAACCTTTTTATTTCATTGGCTAAGAACTCTTTTGAAATATTCCCTCCTCATTTTTCTGGTTCTCCAATTCTATCCTGTCTGGGGAGACTATAAGGAACGGCTTAAATCTTCTCTTTGTTGGGCATAAAATTGTCCTTTTGTACTTTCCAATTATGATTTTCCTATAAAATTTGTAGTACTAGTTGGGATTGTCATCTATAAGATGTCTTTTGGTTACTTTAGAAGACTTATAAAATTTCTATCTAGCTAAAGCTCATTACTAATGTTGACCAAAAATAAATGAGGCTAATTGCCAAGTTGCATGCAATAGTTTCAGTATCTCAACCAACTGTTTTCAATTTTTCTTAACGTTTTCCTTATAACCAACTCAATTTTTTCTTGATATTAGTTTTTTGCTTAAATAAATTTCTGATTTAATTTGTTTCTTTGCAATTATTGATACACACACACACACACACACGTGTGTGTGCCAGTTTGCAATTTCCCCCTTTGACTGGAAGAAGATTCTTTTTTATCACATTTTGTACAGTCTAAAGTAAGTGCAAACGCAAGATACTAAATGTGCTTTCTTACTGACTGTTTTCATATCTTGCTTGGTGTATGGGTTTCACTGCACAAGCATTAAATTTAGATACTTGATAAATCTAAATTGTGCTCTGAAGATAAAAACAAGTGATTTTTTTTTAAGTACTAGTTTATTATTTTCTTGTTGATGTAGATGGACATGATAGTTGATAATGGCCTTATCTCTCCTTTCTGTAGGTATTGTGAGGAAAGACCTTTACTATTAAGCAATAGTGGAATGGGTGCAAACCTGCGCACTTACTATCAGAAGTCAACCCCAAGCGATCAAACCGGCATCTCATTGCGCAATGCAAATAGCAGCTGGGGGAACATTGTGGTACTTGAGCCTACTGATAAATCCCCTTTTCTTGGAGATATAAAAGCTGGTTGCAACCAATCATCTCTTGGAACGAGCATGTATAAAGCACCAATTTTTCCCCACAAGGTGGCCTCCACTGATTATTTGTTGATTCGTTCTGCAAAGGGAAAGCTTTCCATTAGGCGCATTGATCGAATTGCTGTTGTTGGGCAACAGGTTTGTTTTATTTACTTAACTATTTATTTACTTTTAAAAGCAATTCTAGCCTCTAGAAGGTCACTATAAATTGGACAAGTTATCTGATATTAATTTTCATTTTATAATTCTTGTACCAATTCTATTCTTGCTGTTGATTATCTTGGTGTATTGGTTTATGCTTATTCTACCTGATTAGAAACCTTAGAAACTTTATCTTCATAGAATCAGTGGCTGTTAAACATACTTCTGCACCTGCTTCTGGTTTCAGTAGTTTGTGGTTTGAATTTCTATCTGAGAGATGATAAAGCAAGGTTGTAATTGGTACTGTTATCTCTTGACAAGAGAAAAGAAAAATGGTTGCATTTATCTGTTAAGTCATTGGTTTTATAGGTGTGCTTGCTGATAGGTTTTTTCCCTTTTTGTATGTTTGTTTGTAAAATTCACTTACCATGTTAAACCAAGTACTCAATATTTCAAGCTATCAATATTTCATTCACCTTTAATAACTATTATCATTTTCAGCTGTTTATTCACCACTACCTTTGAGCACAAAATCATTACCACCATCGTCTTTAACAGGACTGCTTTTGTTACTTCATTTTTAACTTCTTGTTAAAATTTTGTTCTTGTGTCTGTCAAAAAGCATATATGAATGCATGTTGTGTTCAGATGCAAAAGTACAGCACTGATAATTGCTAATTATTTGGTTACTATTCAGTTTCAAATTTTCAGTTTTCGTACACAGCATCTCACTGCAACTCTCTTGTGGTACTTTAGTGTTGCCAATTGAATAAGCTCCTATTCTGAAGCCCAGTATGCTACTGGTTTTCTGCTGTGTTTAGAAGGTTTAGTGTTTACTCATGACACAGGCCCATTGTTCAGTTTCCATAATTTATATACCTGACTGGAATCAATAGGACACTAGTTTTATTTGTGTAGATAAGAAAGAAGTGATGTAGGAGGCAACAAGAAAGTGGATGCAAACTAGAGCAATCTAATAAATTGAAAAACTTAGGCAGAGATGCCTTGAATTCTGCAAAGCATTAAACTCTAGTTTTTGGTAATAACTTTTCTTCTGAAAGACTATGACAGCCTATGGAAGAATCTGGAGCTGAAAAAAAAAATTAATTCAGAATAATTTAACTCATGATCAGATGGTGTTTATGGAAAACCTCAAGGGAGTGATATATCTTCCCTGCTATTTGATTGTTGGTTTGAGTAATTTTTCATTCACCATACTACTTAAGCACTGGTCTATTATTATTTCTAGTATATCAAATAATGAATTGGGCTTAATTTGTAAGTTATTTGCAGGAACCCCTTATGGAGGTGTATTCTCCTGCATCTAAGAATCTACAGGCATATATCATTAACAGGTTATTGGTATATGTGTATCGTGAGTTTCGAGCTGCTGAAAAGTGTGGCATAGTTCCTTGGATCCCTGCAGATGAGTTGTCAGCTCAGTTTCCAAACCTTTCAGAAACTATCTTAAGGAAGAAGCTGAAGGAATGTGCTGTCTTGCGGGTATGCTTTAGCACTCACCATATGTAACTTTTATTTGGTTAACAAGCATTTCATTGAATACTTAACTGATATTTGTTTTATGATTTGGTCTAAAACTCTTGGATTTTTTACTTAACTGATATTTGTTTTATGCTTTGGTCTAAAACTCTTCAATTTTTTACCTGATTGTGATGTTATGAATGTACAATATACAGAAAGATGCAAATGGACATCTCTTTTGGTCAAAGAAGCGTGATTTTCTCATCCCATCTGAAGAGGATTTGAAAAAGCTGGTGTTGCCCGAGAATGTGAGTTCTACATTAATTTGCAATTTTATTCTCTCATTCCCCCCAGTCTTTCTCACTTTGCACACCATTTTTATTTGTTTATTCATTTCTTTGGTAAATCACAATAAGTTTGATTTCATATCAGTGTACCAAGTTTTTAGTACATTGCTACCTAATTATTTTCTTATATTTTGATTACTTAATCTGGATTAGGATGTTTGATCTCTATGGATAGTGCATCTCTCTACTTCTTTGATTTAAATTTGTGATTCAATAGCTGAACTTTCTTGTACTCTTATTTGCTTGCATTTTTTGAGCTAAGATCTATAGTTTGAGTCGGGTTCTACAGCGAGAATAATCATTTCGAAGCTTAAAAAAAATTTTAGAGTTGAGTAGAAAAGAAGAAGAAAACAATATTTTATGTTTGTATGTGGTTCTGCAAGTTTGCCTACTTGACAGATAGTTCCTGCTTGTTCTCTATGTTATAAAGAAAGAATCACAGCGTTGTATGTTTAAGCACTAATAGTTATTCCATGTACAAGAGGGAAAAGTCCAATTACATAATTGGCGTTCCTGCTCGTAAAACCCCACCTTACTGGGATCTTTCATTGAACAGTGCACTTCTCTAATAACCTGGGCCAAAACTCAGTAGTTTGCTCTTGTTCTGTTGTGATGTGATAATCTGGATGGAATGGACAAATTCACCTTCTGCTGAACTGCTATCTCAATTGCTACTAAAATTAATTATTTTGTGGTTTAAACAAGTTTGTCTTCAGATTTGTTTATCAAGCTGATAAGATTGCTAAAATGTCCAAGAATGTTGAAAATGAATGTGGTGTTCCATAGGTCTTGTTTCTGTAAGGCAGCACAATAGTATGGTGAGCAAAAGTTAAGGAAGGGTTTAGGCAAAGATCATTTCAGATTTAGGCAAACTTTGTTTAGAGACTATAGAAATAATTCTTGTTGAGATTGTCTCATGAAGGTCTAATCTTTTTATCAAATATAAGTATGCCATGCTTCTGTGAGACATGCCTTTTGTTTTTTTCAGTAGTATATCTTTCATCGTTTTTATGTACACAAAACCCTCATGCATCTCGAAACTCTGAGCAAATGATTCACCTTGTAAATATGTACTGTTCCCAGAATTTTTTGCAACCACTTCTTAGGAAACTGTCCAACTTAGAGGCATAAACATTTTCACACACAAAAAACTATCAAGTTCTTAAGTGCTACAAGAATAGTTTGTATAATTGTTTTGCCTTTGTGATATTCTATTCATTTTTCCACTACTGGAACTGTATCTACTATATCTCCGGTCAATTATACATAAAGATTATATATCTGATGATTTTCCACAATGTTGTATGGCAGTCTTCAGTTGCCATAGGTTTCCTTTAATCTCTTAAAGTTTTATTTTTAATGGATTACGGCTTCTATTTGATAATGAAGCTGGTTTGCATGATTGGCCGAAAAGAAAAGTAGTGATTCTGCATATAAGTTGTGTGAATGTGAGATGCGTCTCTTCTTTTCCATTTCTGTTAGGAGCTTCCTTCGGTATGGAAAATGAATTGAGCTTAACTATAGGGGAAGTGCTTGTGCTTTCTATCCGGTTGTATCTTTTCTCTTTTTTATTTCATCCATGTTCTGTCATCATTTTTGGAATTAGGTATGTGCCTATGAAAGTATGCAAGCTGGTCTTTATAGACTTAAGCATTTGGGAATTACAAGGCTGACATTGCCAACTAGTGTTTCAATGGCCATGAGCCAGCTTCCTGACGAAGCAATAGCTCT
Organism: Excoecaria agallocha; assembly: GCA_037975025.1. Taxonomy (NCBI): domain Eukaryota; kingdom Viridiplantae; phylum Streptophyta; class Magnoliopsida; order Malpighiales; family Euphorbiaceae; genus Excoecaria; species Excoecaria agallocha. Next base: position 45,358,135 of record CM075813.1, read on the forward strand.
TGCTGCTGCATCACATATAGAAAGGGAATTGCAGATCACTCCATGGAGCCTGAGCAGCAATTTTGTCGCTTGTACCAACCAGGTAAAAGTTTATTTGTGTTTATTTTTTAAGTTTAATGCTTCTAGAAATTGTCTTTCAAGGTTGGCACAACTACCTGCTACTTTCTGAACACTTGTGTCTGCACTATCCACTAAGATGCTAATTTCTGAGGATCTTGTTAGAAGAAATTAGATATCTGTAGTGGTGGCATTATTGGTCACTAGTTTTCATTGTTCTGCATAAAAAAATTGCTTTGATTTTTGGCTGTTGGGTTGGCGGATGGATTCGGAAAAATTTGTCGGCTCATTAGTAGAGTTGCAAGCAATATAGAAAAGGGGGCTTGAGCTAGAATCCTGCAGGAGCACTTTTGCTAAATACGTTCAGAGGTTTTTTCACACTGTATTAGTCTTTTGTTTTAGATATTGCTGAAGAGTTAAGTGGCTGTAGTGTTCAGCTCATCAATTTCCAGAATTCACTATCTGAACCCTTTTTGGATTAATTAGGCATATTTAGATGGTTTTTCTCCTACCTTCTTGTTTATATGGTGCTATATGTGTTTTTGTTGCGTTCTGATAAATGCAAAGAGTATAAGATTTTGATTTAGACTTTTTGCACCAACTTAATTAAGATAATTTTAGACTATATTTTGAGATGTTGTTTATCAATTCATATTCAGAAAAGGATATTTTGAGATGTTATTGATCAATTCATATGCAGAAAAGAATATTGAGATGGTGGTCTTACCTTATGATTGTTATGTTGTTTGCTCAATCTACAGAGGCAGTTTATGCTGCTTTACTGGATATTTTCTGTGTACATGATGAGTCAGATATTTTGTAATGGTTTGGTATTTAGTCAGAGAGCCAAGTACTTCTTTCCTCTCTATAATTTATCCTACGCTTTAAATTTTGCATTTTCAGGATAGGGAAAATATTGAGCGTCTTGAAATTACGGGAGTTGGTGATCCATCTGGCCGTGGCCTAGGATTCAGTTATGTTCGCGCTGCTCCAAAGGCACCTGTGTCAAATGCAATGGTAAAGAAAAAGGCAGCTGCAAGTCGAGGAGGTTCCACTGTTACTGGGACAGATGCTGATCTTCGTAGATTAAGCATGGAGGCTGCAAGAGAGGTCTGTTGATTTTCTTTGAACAGACTTTTGCAGTTATTTTATTTATTTATTTATCTTTTTTTGTTTTTGGTTCTTGCTATGAATCTGATCAGGGTGAAACATGTAAGATAAATGAATTAGTTGTCTCAAAATTTGTTGAACTAGGTGAATGCAAATATTTAAGGTACATGGAATGAGGGCAGCAAGGGAGCCCCTAATGTAATTGTTGACTTTAACACAAATAAATATAGTTAACTAAGGGGTTAAGAAAGAAAGAAAATGAGGCATTAATCAATTTGGCTACTTCAGGTCAAACAAGTCGTGCTTAAAAATCTTTTTTAACTTTGCAGGATACCAAAACAGAATTTTAACTCTTATTCTATCAGTTTGGAGGGGATACCAAAACAGAATTTGAAGGGATATCTTACCCTCCTGATCATTCCTTTTCCATCATCTCTAAACTCCCTCAGAAGCGGAAACTCTTATCCCTTAGACTTGTTCTTTCCTATCCCTTCTTGTCTCTTTACCCAAACTAAGTTTAGTGTCAATGGGGTTCTTCTCTAGAGCATTTACATGAAGGGCATAATTTCATGACACCTGGATCAATATTTTGTTTCTTCAATGAAGCATATGCTTATGTAGGTATTGAAATTCACAAATGAAAAACATCTCCTGGCGCTCAAAGTATGACTCAGCACGGAAAGCCTGCCTTGTCACCCTGACTTATCTTAAAATGTATCCTGGTGCTGCAAACTCCCTCATTCTAATCTTCTGTATAAAGCTAAGCCTAGAATATCACTCTAGCTATCTTTCTGTCCATGTGTTGCCATTGCTTGTTTTCTGAATGCAATTATAACCAGACCACCAGCCTTCTTGTGCTTTCACAATTAAGAATCTGTTCTTTGGTTAAATCTTAATGCCAAAACCCAGTTTTCATATTAAGCATATATGTTAGCTAATTGTAGCCATACATGACAAATTACTGATGTTAAAGAATAATGATGAATGATTTTTTTCAATTACTTTCTCATTCCAGGTTCTTCTCAAGTTCAATGTGCCTGAGGAACAGATTGCAAAACAGACCAGGTGGCATCGTATTGCTATGATACGAAAGCTTTCAAGTGAACAAGCAGCATCAGGGGTGAAAGTTGACCCAACAACAATCAGCAAGTATGCACGTGGCCAAAGAATGTCATTTCTTCAGCTGCAGCAACAGACAAGAGAAAAGTGTCAAGAAATTTGGGATCGTCAAGTTCAGTCTTTGTCAGCAGTTGATGGTGATGAAAATGAGAGTGATTCTGAAGCAAATAGTGATATGGATTCCTTTGCTGGAGACTTGGAAAATTTGCTTGATGCAGAGGAATGTGAAGGGGATGAGAGCAACTATGAATCCAAGGATGACAAAGCTGATGGTGTCAAGGGGCTAAAAATGAGAAGACGCCCATCACAAGCTCAGGCGGAGGAGGAAATTGAAGATGAAGCTGCTGAGGCAGCAGAACTGTGCAGGTTGCTCATGGATGGTATGTATTATTTGTTACTTAGTATTTCAAATTGTCGATATGCTTATAGTTTTCTGCCACTAATGGAATGCATGTGATAATGCAACTGGGAGATGCCATGTTTTTGACGCATTGTTAAATGCAACTGTACTGCAGATGATGAGGCTGAGCTGAAGAAGAAGAAAAAAACTAAAATTGTGGGGGTTGAGGCTGTAACATTACCTGGCTCAAAATCTGATCTTATCACCAACATAGAACGTATAAAGAAAGCAAACAAAATTCATCCTAATGGCCCCTTTGTACCAAAGCAGAGCAACCTTGGAGACTCAAAGGAGGTAAATGTGTACTGTTAATTATAATTTTGGCTTCCGTATTACCTTATTTTCTGCTATTCTGTTTTAATTTTATTTTCAGCATATATCACCATACCAACCCACATCTGAATGTAGATTTATGGATAATGTTTTGAAACTCGGCCCAAAAGTCGATTCGGCCTGTCAACTGAATTATTGATCAATTGGTTCGACCAGGTCGATTCGTAGTTTTTATTATTTTTTTAAATATAATTATTTACAAAAAATTTAATGTATAGTATGTAAAAATACATTAAAAAATCTATTAATTACCAAATATCAATATAAAAATATTAATTTTAAGTCCAATAAATTTTGTAAAAATAAAAATTAAATAAATTATTTTAAGTAATAAATATCCAAATAAGCCCACATAATATCAAAAATAAACATTCAAATAAATTCATTTAACATATGTACAAACTACCGCAAGTTCCGTGAATAGATGTAATTAATAATACTGAATTATGCAAAAAATGTATAGTTTCATGCAAAAACATGTTACAATCTTGATTGAATTGGGTAAAAATTAAAATGTGATTAATTATAATAAAATAAATGTCAAATTATATAAATTTATAATTCTCCAACCACACGTATGAGATATAATAAAATAAATAAATCGTTTTTTAATTTTTAATTTTTTTCCTAAAAAGTTTTTGAAATCCAACCCGGTTCAACCTGATTTTTTTGATCCAACTCAGTTCAACCTGAGTTTTTCCGGTTCAATCTCTTTTTTTTTCATTTTTCGAGTTTTATGATGGGCGAACCAAGTTTTCTTACCGAGTTACGATCCAGCCAGTTCGACCCACCAGGTCAAACCGATTTTCAAAACATTGTTTATGGATATTAGCAACTGTATGATCTTTCACTTGCAGGTAGAAAATATATTGGGTAAAAAGAAGATGTCCGATAAGTTCAAGACTATAAAAAAACTGAGTACTCCGGATACAGGCACTACTCAAATTAAGGCAAAGGTCAAAATATCCGGTGAAGGACTGAAGGCAAGAATTGTTCATCTCGTATAAATTATTATTTTCTTTTTGGTCTATTTTCACTTGCTCAGACTTCTATAAATCTTTTCTTTTATAATTGAAAAATTTTAGAGATATTTAATGCTACATGTTAATATGTTGTTACTGCTGTAAAGCTCCAGTACTTTATTTTTTGGCTTTAGATACTTTCATATTGTAGCTTTGATTCAACGTTGTGCAGTTGCACTTTGTATGGTTTGACGCCAAGGAGAATGAACAGAGTTAATTCACTTCTCAGCTTCTATAGAGATGGGATAAGCATATCCCTGATTTGAAAGATTAAAACAATAAAAAAATAAAACTTGCTTGATTTTTGAAAATTTTACAAAGCTTGTGTGATTTTTGAACTTCTTGTGTCCTAATATTAAAAGACATTTGGCAACCCCTTCTATGTCGAGTTTCTTCACTTGCTATCTTATGCAATTGTAACTTAGTTTCATGTGTAAAACCAGGTTTTTAAGGAGAAGAAGTCAGCAAGAGAGAGTTTTGTCTGCGGAGCATGTGGTCAGGTGAATAACTTTCAAACTAGTAGCAATAGATTTTCTTTATGGTCCAATGAATTTTATTCTTAATTTTCTTATTACCCAGCTTGGACACATGAGGACCAATAAGAACTGTCCTAAGTATGGAGAAGAGCCTGAAAATCAGGCTGAATCTACTGATTTGGAAAAGGTATCTGGCAAATCAAATTCTATAGACCCCTCAAGTAAGTCCCAGCACAAGTTGCAGAAGAAAAAGTCTATATTGAAAAGTACAGCCAAAGTTGAACTTCCTGAAGCTGAGAAATCTACTTTGAAGGCAAAAGTTCTACCAGTTAAGTTCAAATGCAGCACCTCTGAGAAGTTATCTGATAAACCTTCAGATGGACCTGCACAAAGTTCAGACTGGCCTATAAGTTCTGATGTCCGGCCGGATAGTTCTGATATGAAAACTGGGAGCAAGCCTGTGTCTAAGTTTACTAAGCTAATAATATCCAACAAGGCAAAACCTGAAGATGTGCAAATTGAATCACACAAGCCCTCTGTTGTGATACGCCCTCCAGCGGATACTGATAGGAGCCAAATTGAATCTCACAAGCCTTCCATTGTTATTCGGCCACCAGCAAACACAGAGAGAGATCACATTGATTCTCATAAGCCCTCTATCGTGATACGACCTCCTGCTGTAAAAAATAGGGAGCAGTCTCACAAAAAAATAGTTATTAGACAGCCCAAAGAGGTCATTGATGTTGACCAGGTCAGTCAGGATGGAAGCCCTGGGTTTGAATATCGAAAAATTAAAAAAATTGCTGAATTGTCAGGTATTGAGAAGCAAAGGAAGCCAGAAACTTTGCCTTTTCATGTAGATTCAGCCAAGAAAAAGGCTAGACAGGAAAGAAGATTGTGGGAAGAGGAAGAGAAGAGGAGAAACTCTGAGAGATGGAGAGAAGAGAGAGGGAGGAGGAGTTTTGGGGAAGACTCAAGAGGTGTTCTAGAACGAGGACTAACTGAAGTTAGAAGATATGAAGAAGCCATCAGAAGGGAAAGAGAGGAAGAACGGCAGAAAGCCAAGAAGAAGAAAAAGAAGAAGCCTGAAATTAGTGATGATTACTTAGAAGACTACAGGGCAAGTAGAAGGATGCCAGAAAGAGATCGAGGTGCAAAAAGGAGGTCAGTTGTCGAACTAGGGAGATATGGCATGGAACATGCCTCTGCAACAAAACGTCGAAGAGGTGGAGAGGTAATGCTCTGCTTATTCTTTTGTTGTCTTCTTCCATTTGATTTTCTTGTGTACCCTAGCATTACCTATGCTAATCCTACATACCAATATTATTAAAACCAGACTGCATAAAGAACCGGAAAGGGAAAGGATTCTTGGTTTGACCGGTTCGATAGGATTCAATCGAATTTTTTTTAAATAATATTATTTTTAAAATATTCTATAAATATTATGAAAATATAACTATATAAAAAATAAAAAATAGTTTAAAAAACACATTTATCATCAAACATTAATCATAAAATAATATTTTCAAGTTATTCAATATTTATAACAAATATTTAAGATAAATATAGTCAAAAATATTCATCAATTATAAATTATAATTTTTATTTTATTCATAAAAAATTCATTAAATTTACTTAAATTTTAATTATTTTGTATTTATATTTATATTTTTTATTTTTTTCAGTAAAAAATAATGTTGTACAGATATTTTGGATAAATTTTGGTTTTTTTGGTTCAAACCTGGTTTCAGGCCGGTTTCATACAGTTTTTTGCTAATCCTGTTTCTATGCATTTAACTGACCGGACCAGCTGCCGATTCAAGGTTAAACCAATCTGGTCCGATTTTAATAACATTGCTACATACATTGGGATAACTGCCTTAAAGATGGATAATCAATGAGGAACTGCTAGGGGCATGGTCAAAATCTGCCCTGAATGGGTTCATGGTTAGTAGTACCCTTAGTATGGGTTCTGGCTGGCTGTATTTATGGCTAGAGTTCACTAGCAAATTGTGTCAAGATTGAACTCCTAGAACTCCATATTTTGTTGAATGGATGAAAATAAATAAATAAATCACTCACACAGATGGAGAGTTTTTTAGTTCTTTATGCACTATTAAAGTTATTAGCTAAACTTATAGTCACTAACAAAAAATACCTTCCCACAGGTTGGGTTGGCCAACATCTTGGAACTCATAGTGGATACCCTGAAGGAGAGGGTGGAAGTGTCCTATCTTTTCCTGAAACCAGTATCTAAAAAAGAAGCTCCCGACTATTTGGATATAATTGAACGCCCAATGGATCTATCAACAATCAGGGAAAAGGTAAGAAAGATGGAATACAAGCACCACGAGGAGTTCAGACACGACGTATGGCAGATCACATACAATGCACACGTTTACAACAATGGGCGGAACCCTGGTATTCCTCCACTGGCTGATCAGCTTTTGGAACTTTGTGACTACTTGATTGCGGAGAATTCCTATAGCTTAGAGGAAGCTGAATCTGGCATTGAATCCAGGGAACAGTAGGACTTTAGTGTTGGATATATCTTCTTATTCCTTGAAGTACCCCAATGTGGAGGAAGCTATTTTTTTCCCCCTTGGGTTGTAATGGTTTCTAATGAAGTGCGCTGGGTTTTGACCTCAGCTTTATACGGCAATTTGTACCCTAACGAGTTGTATCATTTTGTTTCTGTAAATATTCTGAGTCATTTAGTCAGTTGTGGCCTTCAGGTGCTATTTTCTTTTTTTCTTTTCTTTTTTGTTTGTCAATAGGTGCCGCAACTTACTATAGTAATTATTGTTGTTGTTGTTTTATTTTATTATTATTAACCTTTGATTTATTATTACTTATTTTTCGTTGTTCACGTTAGAGCAGGGTGGTAATGCCCTGTTCATAAAGGGTCATACTGAAGGGTGAGAAATGAGAAATGAAGGTACTAGCCACGCCATCACGGACAAGATCTAAGATCACATAATAGCCAAGTGTGTATTCTAAGTATCTACTAAAGAGGATTCCGATCTTATTGCCTATTTATATTTAGTGTATGAATTATATAAATTATTGATTGACCTTATAAAATTTATTTGTAATTTCACATTAAAAAAATTATGAAATCGTACAGTGTCAAGAAGCCTATTAAAAAATTTCTTTAAAGTTCTCCTAGGCTATTACAATTGGAGCAAAGTCCAAACTTTCACTTCGTACTTTCTTAATAAATATATTAATTAAGAAAAAGACTTTATTTTCTTTTCACGATTTAGTTTTAGAATCAATATCAATCAACAAAAAGCATTGTTTGTTCCTTTGGTTCCATGACTTGAACAAATATTTCATGGATGAGCTGACCAGGCAATTTAAACCAAAAACAAATAGAAATGATGCAAAACAAAAAACCAATCAGATGGATCAAAGAGTATCACATTAACCACTAACTGGATAGAATACATGAAGTATAAATACAAAAAAACTGTCATAAAAGGGATTAACAATAACACAGCAATCATGGAATCTTCCACTGGTAATTATGGAATTACATAACATGAAAAACCATTCAACATTATAAATCAATAAAAAGTCAGCTACTGAACTTCAGACATGAAAAACAATAACAAATGTAGAAGGCCACTCTTGCTCTCTTATGACCGTTTATTTCAGCTTATTTCTCAATTCCACCATTGATGCACGGCAATGCCTTCATCTCTCAGCCTACCGTACAAACTCAAGCATTCCCAATAAGCCCTCTTGTTTTCTTTTCCTTCTTGATTCTGCCACTGATTCTCGCATTCTAAAAACAATTCGTCCACCAGACTGATCGTCCTCCTCCTGAGCATTTCCTCCACTACTTCAGCTTCTGCCTTCATCACAACAAACTCATCTTCCTTCACATTCTTCATCAACCAATTCGAAACATCAACACTCTGTACCACTGCTTTTGACACTCCTTCAGGCACCATATCTATTGTGTAAGTCTCAAAATTTTTACCTCTTTTTGGATAGTTCTCATTAAACCATGTCATAACACCGTCTTTTTCCTCCTGCGAGCTCAAGTCAATGAAAACTCGACGTGGGTAATCTTCTAGTGAGTCCCCCAACAAGTCAGGAAGATACTTGAACTTCTTCAAGTCCGTTCTGGATTCTGCTAAAAGCTTTCTTGGTGGCTCAAAAAGAACATCTTCCAGGCCATTCAAGGCCAACTTTTTGGCCTGCATTTCTAACCTGTTGAACCGTCTCCTCACTGAGGACTCAATTAACTCGTTTTTCATGCTTATTTTTCTAGTTGCCACAATGGTGAAGCTATATTGCCGAAGATAAACAACCTTATAATTTGATTGCTTTCGAAAAGCACTTGGAAAGTCACCCAATTGTGTAATCATAACACCATCAACTTTCAAGAAGCGATCAAGGAATTCAATATCTTGAAATCCAAATGCAAATACAAAATCAAAAGAGGCATCTTGGAATACTATTTGTTGCCCCAAATCTGATCCCAATACCAAATCGATCTCATTGACATTCAAGAAGCGTGAATTATCAGTTACAGCCCCAATGCCAGAGCAAACAAAGAGAGCCTTATCACCCTTCTTGATAAGGCCCTCATTGGCCAAATCCAGAAGTAACGAATCCAACAGTTCAACATCAATCACAAAAGGACATAGATTATAATCAGAAGTTGAAGAAAATCCCCTTAAAACTGAACCAATGCATGGTAGTGTAAGAATAATCACAGCTAAAAACAGCGACCGGGATACAATTCGTAGAACCCGGGAATCAGGCAGCTTAAGTACCAAAAGGGTATCTGAATTCAAGCCAAAGCCTTCATTCTGCAAATGCTTCATCCTTTTATGTTCCTTGATTTGATATCTATGAGCAAATTCCATGGCTTTATTGCCTTTGCACCTCAATCAATCAAATTCAGAATGTTATCAAGTTCTGTGCACTTTTTAATCCTCAATCACGTTAAAAACGAAAACTTTATCCAAATTTGGCAAAAACCCAGATGCCCAACAGCTGATTCTTCCAGAGATTATGCAGAGAATAAACCAAAACGCGAAAGAAAAAAATGGTTTAACGAGTACAAAACCTGGAAGCGGTGTGGTTTCCACCCGCAAGAGCCACACGAGTACTTCTGATTCTACACCAAAGGAGTAACAACTCCTTGATTCTTTCAATTTCCATGCTCTCAATCTCTCTCAAAACCCCCCTCAATCTCACCAAAGCAGATCAGGTCATTGGTATTGTTCAGATTTAACCAGAAAATGTGGTTAAAAAATGGATCAACCGAAACAAAACAACCATCAGAACAGATCCATGATTTTGGAGAAAGAGGAGATAAAAGGAATGAGAGAGCAAATTGAGTGAACCAGAAGTGTGCTTTTGTACAATAATGGGGGGAATGGGCAAAAGTGAAATATTTATATAAATTTGAATTATCAAAATGGTGGGCTCAGAAACCGGCATGACCTGTGACTGGTAATTTGCTAATTTAGGGAAATTATTTTTCATTGCCGTGTAATGTCAGTGTTTTAGTTTTGGTTTGGAGAGTTTTTTGGAATTTCATGAAATTATAATTTTCTCTTTTTTTTTTTCCAATATAACACACACAAAGAGGACGCAAGAAAATCACACGCCATCTAACAAAATTATGACGATTTTGTTAGTTGTGGAACGGTATATATGCCCAACACACATACACACGCGCACGAAAGGAATCTGATGTGAATTTAGTTACAATTTTTAATTCAACACACGTAATGCACATTTTACAGCTACATACTCAATTATTATTCTATAATATTAATTTTAATTCGGTTCTATTATAATGAACAGTAAAAATTAATATTTAAAAAATATTATCATTATATTAAATTAGAATATTGGTAATTATGTATAAAATTTATTTTAGACAAAATTATTAAATTATTTTCCTGTATTCAAATTGTTTATTTTATTTCATAAAATTTTATTTTCTTCTTTTCTTTTTTTATATGTTATTTTTTAGTAAAATTTAAATTTTATTTATTTATTTTTAAAATTTTTAATATAATTTATTTTTTAATTTAAATTTTTCAGTAAAAAATAATTTTTTTAAAATATATTAAATTTAATAATTTAATTTTAATTATATAAATTAATATTAAATTTAAATTTAATTATTATTTTTTTTAATTTTAATGAAAATAGAGAAAATAATAATTTTTATTAAAAAGATAAATATTTTTTAAAAATATTTTCCAACTAATAATTATAGAAGCCTAGAAGCATCCGTCTGAAGAAAAAAAAAACAAAACAAAAAAAATCCTTGTAAATATCATGTCACGTGTCATGCACGGTTCAGAAAGGATCCAATGCCAATTGTACGGCAGAAACAAATTTTTATTTGGATGAAGATAGATTAAAGTAAATGAAAGTGGAAGTAGTAGATTATTTACTTTATTTATATTTTAAAAATTAAAAAATAAATAAAAATATTTTATATTTTTAAAAATAATTATTTTCAATTTAAAAATATATTTACTTTAAAAAATTAATCTCAATTATTTTATATTTATTTTAAATTTAAAGATATATAAAAGTAACTTCTGGTTACTAAGTCCCATCTACCCTAATCTCATCCTCTCCGATCCAATCAAAGCCTAAAAATCTGGCAGTGTGAGGAGAGAGGCAACTCTGCAACCATCAAGTGAAACTGAAAAGCTGCGATCTTTATCATTAACAAGCTAAACAATGGGACTCGAGAAGCAACTCATTAGGCCCGGCACCGGTCCCAAGCCTTCTCCCGGTCAAACTGTCACAGTTCATTGCACCGGTTTTGGTTAGCCACTCTCTCCTCTAACCAAACCCTAAATTTTATTATGTTCTTTTCATTTGCTTTTGTTTTTTTACTCTTTTTTCATTTTAAATGATCAGGTAGATGTCTTTATGCTCTTTCTGGTATTTGTTAATTGGGAATTTTATGTTGATTTATGCGATTCATTTATTAGTTGCCTTCTAATTGTTGGGATAATGAGGGTAAGTGTTTTTAGATTAGGGTTTGATTTGCTCTGTGCGAATATGAAACATTTTGTCTAATATGAATATATGTGTGTGTATGTATTTTGATTTTCATATTATTCGAAATCTCCACGCCTGATTAACTTGATGATGAGAATTTGTGAGGAGTAAGCATGTAAAATTGAACTGACGAGAATTGGGTGATTTTGAACTTCGCTTTCTTCTTCACAGAAGCAGAACAACTTTAATGAAATTGGTCACGAATTAGAAAATATGTGTGTTTGAGAAAATGATACACTTTATTGTTCATCTTCCTTGCAGGGAAAAATGGTGATCTTTCTCAGAAGTTTTGGAGGTAAAGATTGTGTCATCTCCTTCTTATATATATATATATATATATATATATATATATATATATATATATAAGTGTCTTTCTTTTTATTCCTTTCTCCTAAAGTTGAATTTATTTTTTTTTTAGCACAAAGGATCCTGGGCAGCAGCCTTTCACATTCAAAATTGGCCAGGGAAATGTTATAAAAGGTTAGCCTTTAATAGTTTTTGTTGTAAATAGTAATCCTCTATTTATGATTTTGGTTTTGTGATGGTGAAATCCATAATCATTGTTTCTGTTGGTGAAAGGAAGCATTAGTTTCCACTCAAATGATTGTGCACTTTGTGTAAAAGCTTCCTTGACAAGCAGTTATTGCTATGTTGATGAGTTATAATTTCTTCATTTTGTCAGCTAAATGGATGTGAATGAATCTGGTCATTGGCTTGTAGAAATATCATACTCTAATAAGTAATTACTAACTAGTGCTGGTACTTGTTTTCCAACACAATCCCTTTTTTCTTTGCTTCCACACCCTGACTAACCTTTCAGTCACCTCAAGAAAAATTTACTCTTCCATCTCCTAAAGGATTGATATAACCTAGTACAAGCCACAAGGATCTAAAATGCTGGGAGCACCTTTGTTTAATCAACTATATCTTGATGATGTGTTGGAATGCCTATTTGTTATTCTATAGTTTCTGAATTATAGTTTTACATTTTCTAGTATTGGTAAATAAAATTTTCCTTTGTTACAATTAAGCAGAAGAAAATTTTGTATATAGAAACAGTTTACACAGGACCTATTCTTTGGACGTTGCTCACTATGGCATATGTTTTGGTTAGTTGTAAATGGGGCAAACTCATGAAAGCTCGTAAAACTCACTTTTCCAGACTTGACGTATTTGGATATCTCAAGTTAATTAACTTGCTTATTTATCTCTTTCTTATCTAAAGACAGAAAAGGTCACAGGAAATGACTTTTTGAATATGTCAAGTTGATTATATTGCTGTCTTTCTCCATTGCTTCTCTCCACCAAAGTTTCTCTCTCTCTCTCTCTTTTTCTCTGTGCAACTCCATGATTTTGTGAAGACTAAATAGTATATGTGCAGATTTCATATGGATTCACAAAAATAAAAATTTTTCATATGGATAACTTATCTATATCCTTTTTGCTCAATTTATAGGATGGGATGAAGGAGTCTTGGGAATGCAAGCTGGAGAAATCGCTCGTCTGCGGGTACTACTCACTCTATATAGTTTACTATGTTATTTTTACCACTTTTATATAATTATGTTCCTTGAAGAATGAAACAAAGTTTTAATCACTGGTTTATGTTGAACATAGAAGTGTGCCTGTTGAAGATTGGGATTAAAATGCGTGCTTCATAATTTTGCCTCACATGAGATTTTCTTTTATGGAATTTAAAAAAATATGAATTCTTTATTTTGTTGAGTTTTTCCAACATTCTGCAACTATTGTGAGCTTTAGAGCTGCTTTAACAAATAGCTTCAGCATAGTTGTAGAAAGCTGTTGGTCCCTCAAGGGTGTTTCATGATTTGGATTTTTATCACATTTAAAATAATTTCTGACCTTTATTTTACTAATTTGGTGATATAGTAGTTGATCATATTCTTGAATGAATTTGCAGTGCTCTCCTGATTATGCATATGGAGCTGGTGGCTTTCAAGCATGGGGTATACAACCAAACTCGATCCTGGACTTTGAGATTGAAGTCTTGAATGTTCAGTGACTTAATAGCAGTTGACAAATCTCCAGAGTTCCATATGAGAGTAATTAAATGACGTAGGGTTTCACGTACATAAATGCTCTACTTAGGGTAAATAAAGATGAAGTACTTCCCCTGTTGTTGTTCTTCTTATAGTAATACTCCTGCTAGTCTTTTATTTCAATAAAATAAATTATCACTTTTCTGCTATATTTCAGCTTCATGAAAATCCTTCCCTCCTTTTACTGAGGATCTTGATTTCACAAAGCTTTTTTTACGAACCAAATCAATAATGGAGAATTCAGCCAAATATATTTTCTTTTGCAATTGACTCTGCCGAAATTGTTTCATTGGCTTCATTAAACACAATACTAATTTAGTTGTATGCAGCAAAGGGAGTTTCATGGAGACCTGTAGAAGATGTTTATCAACACCTAACTTGTGAAAAAAACATTTTCAGATTTCATAGTCTTTAACTAATCAGTCCTTGCTAGAAGCTTAACTTGTATTTATAGCAACTGACTAACATCAAATGATTGATAGTTGACGTCAACTTTACAAGACAACGTTGTAAAAGCATCATGTTAGGTTATATATGGTGATGATTAGGTATGTATGTGGGAGGGACTGAACAATTTTACTATATGAGCATCCACACGTTGCAAATTGATAAAAGATAAATAACGTATGAAATTAGTGCAAGTTGCACTACTAATTATTCAATAAAACTTGTAGAAAGCCATCAGAAGTTCCAGAAGAAATTGGGTAGTGATGCACACACACTTGAATATGCAAAAGGGTAAGCAGAATATCCCAATTGCCAACACACTTGGTTTAGGATGTGAAAGAGACAAATTCGGTAATTAAGCACTAAGATTAATATTCTTAAGGCTTGATTATACAGCTTTGCAATTAGGTTTAACAATGCTAATCCATGAATATTATTGAAATGAAATTAAGCACTAATTAATTGCTTTCTTCTCCACCACAAACATCAATATCATCCTTAATGTTTCCCCATTTTTCTCCCTTAATCATTGCAATTTGCATCCAATTACCTAACTAAAGTTAACATTATTTCACTTTTAATTTTAGGTATTATATAACTACATATGACATAAATGCATTACACCGTTACATCGTTCCATTAACTTTTCTCCAATTCCTAAATTTATTAATTTAAAAGTTTGAAAATAAAAATTAAAAAAAAAAAAAGAGTTATGGTTAGCTTGGTCACAGTGCATTAACACTTGTATAAAAAAGCACATCCAAACAATTGCTAAGTAATCAATTCCATGCTAATTACTCAACCCTAAAAAGTATTATAAATTACTAATATATGCAATTAAATATCGTAGAAGTTGTGAATATGTGAATATATTTCTATATATCAAACACATCATTTATTTGCTTTACAAATAATCTCACAAATTCAATTTAGGTAAAAACTTTTATAAAAATTATTATTGTGCTGAGATAACTTTTATATTTTTTTTCTGAATTTATAAAATTCGGATCACATTTTATTTAAATTTCTCAAAATTTCTTATATTAATAATTCGGATTACGTTTTATCTGAATTTTTCAAAGTGATCGTTCGGATCACATTTTATTTAAATTTTCTATATTAATTGATAAATCTTGAAACATCATAAATGAGAAAAACCGGATGAAACAGTAATTCGATCGGATCAATAAACCTGAATAGACTTGCTTGTCCAAACAAACTAGACGTTAGTATTTCGAAATTTAAGTTAGTAAAGCTTAGAAAAAGAATTTTGAGAGAGAAGATCTCAATATCCATATACATGGCTTTGAGATCTTCTCTACCTAAACTCCATTGATTTAAGTTTTGAAGTGATAACGTTCAGTTCATCCGAACAAACCTTATTGTAGGTCTATTTAATCTTATTTATCTAATATCGCAGTGATGATATTTTATTCAAAATTTGATTTGAATTTCTTTGTATTAATCGCTTGAGGCACATATCATGGTGGAAACCTCGGACAATCGTCAACCTAGCTATAACAAATGAGAGGTCATTGGACTTGTGTAGCATCATAAAAGAATACTTATTTCTCTCACTAATCTCTTAAATCCCTTTTGACCTACTTTCTTATCATCAAATTAAGAATGTTTTTTGTGCCTTTTCTTTTCATATCATTCGCATATTATTTAGGAGCTCCGACCCAATTAATTATCGGAGCTTACAAAGCTCTCTGCTAATCCCATGATTACCACATATAAATCGCAATTAAATGTCCTAAAAACAATTCTTTAATTGTATATTGTTCATAATGACCATTTACATCCATCGTGAATGGAGTGGAAACATTGCAATGAGTGGCACATGCTCATGTCTTCATGCTTTTTTTTTATTTATTTATTAAAGTCGGTTGTTAATATAATTACAAGTAGTTACATGATTTGCTTGTTTTTAATCATACTTTATCAAGCTAATTTTTCATCTTTCTGACCTAAAAGTCAAAAGTTGGAATGATAAACAATATTACTAATGGGCCCTATTGGGTTTTCTAGCCCAATTAACTTGAGCCTTTGAAAACAATGGCCTAACGGCACATTTGTTGTTTTGCCTTTTATGAGTTAATGTGATGCTCTTTGTTTTTCTTATGTTCTCTTGAGTTAGATTTCGAATTCAAAACTTATAAATGGTAAAATTTAATATTAAAAAAAATTATTTTTATAATTAATTAATTTAATTCGATCTGGATAATATAAGTAATTGTATAAAAAAAAAGGTCAAATGATATGTAATATTTTATGTGCATCTGCTATTAGAAGTTTAAAATAAATTTCAATTGATTGTATTAATAATATGAACAAATTTTAAGGATAAAAATTTAATTTATTGAAAATTAGTAACATCAAATCAGAATTATATTGAGGGAACTTTTTTCTCCAAACACTAAAGTATGGAATATAAAAAAATTTAAAAATTATTGCGTTAAGTAGAATAGAGAAAATATTTTTTTTTTAAAAAAAAATGCCGTATTTTATATATGTATTTATACTGGTATGGATATCTGTACCTATGCAAAGTGCAGTACATACTACAATGTCATGTGTTTCCAAATCATTTTGTCTTTATTACTCCCTCCGTTTTCTTTTATCTGTCACTTTTGAGTAAAATTTAAATTATAGTTATCTGTCATTTTTAGATTTTTAATATAATTTAATTTATTTTTTCAATTTATTTTTCTTTTTCAAAAAAGTTAGAACCAATCAGATTTGATAATTTAGTTTTAATTATGTAATTTAATAATAAATTTAAGTTTATTTATTATTTTTTAATTGTAGTGAAAATAACAAAAGTGACTGATAAAAAAAATAGAGGTACCTAAAGTAGAAATATAAAATTAAATACAATTTAATCAGTCTTTATTAAAAATATTTTTTACTGTACCTAAAGTAAGAAATGTAGTATAAAATACAATTTAATCAGTCTTGATAAAAAAAAATTATGTTTTTCTTAAACATTCCTTAAAAAGTCTCAAATATTTTATTTATACTTTTGTGATATTTTCTATTTTATTTCTCAAAGTCAAAGCTCTTTATTCTAATTAAATATTTTAATAGGTATTTCTAATTTTTTAAAAAATATAAAATTGGCTGCGAAATTTTTTATAATAGTTTTTGTGAATTATTAATATATAAAATAAAAATAAGTATATTATTTTGAGAAATCTTAAAAATTACATAAATAAAATGTTTTTCTTTCCGGTTGATTGTAAAATCTTAACCATAGAAGTTAATATTTAACCATTTACGAGGTCAAATACTGTTCTTTGAGGAAGAAAATAATTAAAATAATCAATAAACAATGAGGGGCAATATGGTCAAATAATTTTCTATAAAACGTTACCATCCCTTCACCAGCTCGTTTCATTTACACGCACTAGTTCCTCCTTGTGAGACTTGTACTGCACTTCTCTGTTCAATCTCTGCTTCTCTCTTTTCCTCTTACTTCCTCTGCAGCCTTGGAATCTCAAGATTTTCCTTTCTTGTCAACTTTTCTTTCTTTGGATCCGAACAGAGAATCAAACTTAATTTTCATTGTAAGCAATTCAATTTTATTCTATTTTTCTTTCTGTAGCTTCCATGGGTTCATGCTTTCTTTTGGTTTCTGATAATAGTTTATTCTCTGTTTGGTTGCTGAGTCTTTTCATAGAAAAAGAACATAGCTTTGCGATCATTTTTTGATCATAGCCTGTGCGGTTTGTTATCATCGTTCTGTTTTTCCTTTGTAATGAAATTGCTGTCAAACATAGAAGTAAAAGGGCAAGGTATTGAATTAATAAACTTCGAAAATATTTAATTTTTCCTGGGTTTGTTCTTGTTTATACCGGGTCTCTTAGGATTTTGTAATTTTAGGAAGCAGTTATAGTTGTCAAGTTAGTATCCTTTGAGAATTTTGTAAAAATGAAGTTATTATTACCCTGCGTTGTTGCTGTAAATATATGGTATTAAAAAAAACGGAAAGAAACTAATTATTTGCTGATCTTTGATCTGCTTTCTTCCTCTGTTCTGATAGATTTCTCTTACCTAATGTTTGGTTGCTCAGATATTTGGGGAACATATTGAAGGGTATGGAAGATATCACGTTTTATGATTTTTTTTTTTGGTGGAACAGTTAACATTTAAAACTTCATGTGTTTGCTGTAAATTATGTTAAATAGTCTGTCATGCCTGTTGATTTTGGCCTCTTGTTACACCTTCCTTTTCCTAGCACCCAGAAGGAAAAGGTCGTCTATGTTTTAATTGAGGATTTTTCTTTATACATAAACGTTATTTTTTTTTTTTGGTGGAACAGTTAACATTTAAAACTTCAAGTGTTTGCTGTAAATTATGTTAAATAGTCTGTCATGCCTGTTGATTTTAGCCTCTTGTTACACCTTCTTTTTCCGAGCACCCAAAAGGAAAAGGTCATCTATGTTTTAATTGAGGATTTTTCTTTATATATAATGTTACTGAAACTTATCTCTGATGATATTTGTCAATAATTTAGACATCGTGTTCTTCTTTGCAGGAAATTTCATGATATACCTATTTCACCGGTGAAGTAAAGGAGATCAACATGCCTTGGTTGAATCGATTTGTTGATGTGTTTCGCAATTTTGTCCGACTGAACTTGTATTGCAGGGTTATTCTGTAAATGATTTCTCCTCCAACCAACCATCATCTTCATATGCTTAGCTTGCCTTTCTTTTTCTAACACTTCATGGGATCCAATCACTTTTTTGTTTTTTACTGTGATATTTATAGTGTTAGCTAAGTTAAACTAGATAAAAGTTAGTACAATTGTAGCCCCCTTAGTTATTGTGTTTTTTGATCCTCAGTCCGTTTTTTGTATTTTAAGGTATCTGTTTCTGCATCATTGCTATTTTCTCTCATTAGAAGTCCATTCCACTTGTTATCTTCGTACCAAATTTGCCATTTCCCTACTTGCTACCGTTAGGTGTTTCTGTGTCATTACTGCATAAATCAAGTTTTGAGGGTTCAAAAGAAGTTATGGTGTGCCAAGCAGCAAGCAAAACAAGATTTCGGGCGCTAAAGTATGAGAATGGAATTGCTGGAAAATCAAAAATTATAGTTAGAGTCATAGCATGCTATCAACCGTTGCAGGATTGCCAGGTCAGTTTTACTCAATTTTGTATACTTGTTTATTCAATTAATTGCCATACCATGCAATCAACTAGCATTTCTTGGTACAAGATATTACATGTGGTTCTTCAATTGTTATTCTTGCATTTTTTTTAAGCTTTAAAATTTGCCCAAATTTTTTGCTTAATGGTCACTTTTAACACATGACTGATTTCTTCAATGCTTGTGTTGTTCTCCAGGCTGAGTACTTCCGTCACTTGCTTAAACCTGTCACGTAGACTCATTAGGCACTCTTTATAGTATCAATCGGGAATTTGTAGTTTTCATTTTCTTCCATCTTTCCTGAAAGAAGCAGCAACTTTGCTCGGTATCACATATCAAAGCTCGAGTCTTGGTACGTTAGGATTTGTCTCACTGGTTCTGAAGCTATAATGATTTTCATTTCCGAAGACTTGTGTTTTATGCTATTTTCTTTGTCATTTCCAGGTAATTTTTTTTTTTGGTTGGATGGTTAAGGCTAGCAATTCGTGGCTTTTCCCACCACATAATACATGGCAATCGCCAAATCTCAATGGTATGAGCACATCAGTTGAACCTGTGCTACCTGGATATTTGCCAGCATGTGTAAGCCCTGGTACATACGCTTTTTCAGCAAATATGGAAATGCCAAGGATTGGAATCCCAAGTATTCCGAACCTGAAGACACAGCAAATCAATGGAGCCCAAGGGTGGCCTCAAACTTCATTCCCTCACTTCCGGAATTTACTTCCTGCTAGAATCCCATTTCTCAAAGAAAATATATCTGCATTGTCTAGTAGGTTTGCTGGGGATGTTGCGCCAAATGCAATCGTTGGATGCCGGAAGGGATTTGTTATTTTTGATCAGTGTGGGAGTGAAACAAGGTTAATTTATAGTTCGTGTTCCCCTACTGCACAAAAACCAACTATAGCCTCTGGAAAACCAACTGGTGGTTATGTGCAGAGTGAACATGCAGATAAAATGGACCATCTGAAGGTCCCAAAGTTGCAGGAAGTATCTGGTGAGAATCTCTTATGCAGTGACGAAGGCGAGATGCATGAAGACACTGAAGAAATCAATGCCTTACTTTACACGGATGATGATTATGATGATAATGGCGATGGTAATGATAGTGACGACGATGAGATAACTAGCACTGGCCACTCTCCTATCCTAGCGGAAATATCAGAGGAAGTCCATGATTCTGATGGCCAAAACAAAAGGCAAAAATTGCTTGATGGTGGGTACAAAAGATCATCACCAGCAGATATTCCTAGTTCCAAAAGCATGGCTGTAGTTCACAGGCATGATAATGATGCAGAATCAAGTTATGTTATCAGCCAAAAGAATACCTTCGCCATTTGGGATAACAAGCTGTTGAAAAAGGATAAGGTTAGAGGAACGTTGAAAATCCTGGAGGGCATAATCCCCGGTGCAAAGGACAAGGACCCATTGTTGGTCCTTGATATAGCTATAGATTACCTGAGGGCTTTGAAGCTCAAAGCCAAAACTCTAGGACTAAACTACAGCTAAGTATCACTCCCTTCTACCACTGTAGCATGTTGGATAGTGGGTGGAAGGAAGAATGAAGAAAAGCAGAACAAAAAGAAACAAAAGTTCTCTGCTTGGATGATTGGTGAGTTTGAAATAACCATATTAGCTTTTATAATGTGGGGTTGCTTTTCAACTTCTTTTTTCTCTTAAGAGCTGTATATAATGTGTCAATAAAAGGAGAGTAGTGGGGTGTAAGAAAAGATGGAGATGCAGATTACTTGCAGCGGGTGAAAGAAAGAAATTGGAGTTTTGTTTGTTGACCAGAAATGATTATCTTTTAGCTTTATTGTGGATTAAAGGTTAACAAAAGTCGCAAAGATTAGAACGCATGGGATGATGTTAGTGGTGGGCTATGCTGTAAATGAGGACTTTCTTTTCCCTAAATGCTGAGAGCTCCTATGGATTAAGTGCATGCGCGTAAGGTAATTGGGGTCCCACTATTTTCCGTCTCAACTATCTTTAATTTTATGCATTCCTCTTCCTCTCAAAACAAATCATTGCTGGTATTAAACTCCTATTAAAGCTTGTTCTTTCACCTGGAATTCTTGGGGCTCCACTCATTTGATCAAAGTTTGTGTCTTTACTCACATGTTATCACACGTGAGTCGGGATATTGATTGTGGCACTTCTACAGTATTCTCCGGCTAGGCATGTGACCACTGGCCAATCACTGAAAGTCCTTTGGTACTCAACATTGCCGGCTTTATTTCTAGTAATGATTGTGATTCTGAGTTTTTGGCTTGTTTTATCTTTTGTTCTTCCTCTTGTTCTATGTATGAATGTTTGTGTGTGTCTTTATTGATAAAGAGAACATTATGTGCTGTTATTTATTAATGTAGAGATGTTTTCTTGTGAATGTAATGAGTTTTGTGGGGACTAGTAGAAATCCTGAGATGATTTTGTGGATAATGCTTTTGGCTGTGTCTGCGTGTACTTTGTACTGTGTCTATGATTACAGCTCCTTTTGCTACATGTGGATTGTTAAGTTTGACTGGGTTTACCATTTTTAGTGTAGAGGGCGAAATGGGGAATTCAGTCCATTATTATTTTTTCATATTTCTCATTATATAATTGATAGTACATAAAACTAGACTTGTTTAAAATGATGGATTGCACTACCATGGTTGGTGAATAATTCATTGCTCTATTACCCTATTAAGTGTATTATGACTTTTGTATCTTTGGATCAATAATGTCTGTCATGCTCTCATTATAAGGCATCAAGAATTAAGAATTCTGGATTCTGGCTGTGCAAATGGCGGGTTTGGATTTTAACGGAACTGAATGGATCAAAAATCGAACCAAAGCTCTCGATGGATAACTAAATTTAATTGAATTTTATTTTTGAAAACCGAATGGAATTATTGATTTCCTGTTGGGTTTAATTTTCCATGTTAGTTTGGTATTGTAGAGTCGTGTTCAGTTTCCTTTCAATGGTGCTATCAAGCAGGGTCTCCATGAAATTGCACTTTCATTACAGGTAACATGGGCCTTGTCACCAGACACATGAACCTCCTTCAATCATATAATTCCTATTGGGTGGCTTCACTGTTTGAAGCTAGAAAGAAAGTACATTATCTTGGGGAAAAAGAGAAAGAGAGCACTCAATTGAGGCATTAGGCCATATCTAGCATCCCTCCGCCTATTCTCCCATCTATTATTGCACAAGTTGTGAGTTGAAAATTCATTGTGAAAACTTTGTTTATGCACTCATTTTCTCTAAAAACATGCCCTTATGAATATGACAACATGACTACTTTCTATCACTCTACTGTTTTTAATAGGTTGGCACTTTCATTTATAGCCTCACATGCCTCGCTAATTTAAAAGCTAATATCATTTAATGTCTGAATAAAATTTCTATTAAAAAAATCGGATATATATATATATAGTTATCACAATGAAGACTTTAACCATGATCTTAACTAGTATATTAAAAATATGGGACAATTTCAAAAGGTAATTACTGATTGCTTGAGATTGTTGACAAATGTTTTTTGTTGGTCCAAATTCAGATTCAACTATAAACTTGGACTAATCTGTCTAACAAACCTCCAACTGCCAAACTAATATCCAACTATTGTAAAACATAATTTTCAAGAATTGGAAACGTGACAACAATTTCCTACCTTGCAAGCTAAACCAAACATATATTTTCCTGTTAATTGGGGTTGAAATACAATACATATATATATTTAATACGATTAATTGGAGATGAGATATGGTACGTACATGCATCTAAACCTTTCGATCAAATGAATGTACACGATCAAATGGTCTAAATATACGCGGATATTAAATTACTATTTTTATATGAGAATGTAATTTCTTTTCTTTCATAAACAGTTTTTATTTATTTATCAGCTAAAAAACAAAAAGGTTTGAAAAAGCATAATGGTTTGGGAGGGAAACACAATGCTGTCCATTGCAATATGCTAACGTTGAAGCCTTTAAAGCCCACTAATTCTCTCTCCTGATTAATTAATTAATTATTATAAACTTAATTACATTGAATTATATTTAAACGAGTTTATGATGCTATTAATGATGGCTAATGAGGCTTGTTAACGTACTAGTATTTTCTTTTCTTTTTCTTTTTTTCGATTTTCCTTCACTTCTTTTAACCATAATAAGCCCCCTCTTGATCCCTACATGACCTTTAATTTTCAATTTACCACAATTAAGTCTTTTAAAAAAACTTTTTTTTTATTTAATCCCTCCAATTTAATTTTTTTCTTATAATTGTACTAACTCTATTTTTAGCAAAAAAATATCTCTAAAACTATCAAATAAAATGCTGAAATATGTTTATAATTGTTTAAAATGATGCAGAAATAATTTTATTTTATTGAAAATGGTACTAAAATGCCCATATTTTAATATTTTTTAGTAGTATTTATATCATTTTTTACTTTTTAACTCAAAAATAACTTTAGGGACAAAATAGAATATCTAGATAAATGTTAAGGACAAAATAGTACATTACACACTAAATAAATATATTACGGTTAATTTTGACAAAATAGAAATTGGAAGGCTTAAATTGAAAAAAATGCATAGTTCATGGACAAAATAAAATATATTTGTCCAGATCAGTACTGGTATTGTTATTACTTCTGTTACTTCACCCGCTAAATGCCACGCACTCTGCCTCCAACCTTAGCTATCTTCTTGAATTTGGTACGCCAGGTTTTGACTAACTATGTTTAATACGTATCTTTCTTCGTCTCTTTACATTCTTCAAATTATTTGTTTTCATTTGGTATATTTTAAGTTCTACTTCTCACTTTCTCACTTGCTTAAGTGCTTAGATATAATGCAATTTCCATGCAATGTATTTTCCCAATTTATGTCTAAGGCCTACCTGTTTGACAAAAGTCCTGTGTCAGTGTCAAAGATTTTGTATGCTAGTGTTGCCTTATAGTTGGTAGACAGTGGTGCCCCTTTTACTCTTTCGAGTGGATATTAAAGCACAGTTCATGCAAGTGCTTTCATATGTGGACACATTCTAGGCACCCAGTTTTGTCTCCCTTGACAAGCAATTTTGAGTTGCCCCACTCTTTTTGAAGCTACCAAATCCTGAAACGTGGACTGGAACTGTATGTTTAATGATTCTGCAGGAGGGGTTTCAAAGAAATTTTAATTTTTTTTCTTTTCTGGGTTTATAGAACTTCGGATTGAGTTTTCAATACTTACATAGACCAAGTCTAATAATTTATCTATGGACCAATTGAATCTCAAACTGCCATGTTTATGGAGTAGTTTTTTCTTTCTTTATGGCAGGTCTTGCAATAAAAATCCCATACAAGTGCTGTAACATTGAGCCAAAGTTAGCTTATTGATCATCTGGGTTGCACTTTAGTTGCACAATTTTATGCTCTGGAATTGCCTGTATAAACGGTTATGATCTAAAGAACATAAATGTGTTTGGATGTATCAATATATGGGATTGAATAGCTGAGAT
Organism: Excoecaria agallocha; assembly: GCA_037975025.1. Taxonomy (NCBI): domain Eukaryota; kingdom Viridiplantae; phylum Streptophyta; class Magnoliopsida; order Malpighiales; family Euphorbiaceae; genus Excoecaria; species Excoecaria agallocha. Next base: position 45,382,866 of record CM075813.1, read on the forward strand.
GCATTAATTTATCACGGTCACTATTGGCTCTGATCGATTGCTAGCTTACTGCAGTACATGTATAGCTATAATTTTTAGATGTCGATATTGATATGCATAATGACTTAAGTTCTATTCGTTTATTAAGTTTCATTAGAAGATAACTTTCAGATTTTGGAAAGAGATGGAAACAACATGATAGACTGCGCAGGAAATTTGGGGATTTCGACTATGAAGAATCCTGGATCAGAGTTTTTACTCGTAATATTTGGTATTAAATTTCAACTTTATCATATATATTTAAAATTATTCATGATAACCTCTTGCACGTTACATAGATGACAAAACATCCTTCTATACCGTCCCTAAGCAACTCCTTCAAAGGATTTCTCATTATGCACCTTATTGGTTATATTTGCATTTAATGGATAGTTACTTGTCCAGCTGACTGATAATTTCATTTATTTGCTTACTTTTAGAGAACTGTCTCGGTGGATAGCCCTTTCTGGAGCACTGGAAAGCTCTCTTCATAATATGGGCCAGGTTTGATTGTTTTCTGCACCTTCCTTTCTTGTAACTCTTCTTGGTGCTTTACCTTTAACATATTAGTATATTACGCTTCTATGTTTTCAATGGCATGCCATGAGTAAGACAATGTTGTCATAAATTCAAGTTGCATTCCTTTTATTGCTCGTTTATGAGACTCGATTTTATTTTGGCACCCAATATCAACTTATGGTGAGCTTAGTTCAGAGCGGGTAGATAAAAAATCTATGCAACTCAATGCTACAATAATTCCAATTTGCCAGATATCACATCAAACGCCTTCAATATCTGTCTTTCCCTTTAAAGCAGATTTGACAACACAGTTCATGCATTAGCTTAGATAAATGGTAACACTGTGGCACCTAAGCTTTGTCCCCCAAGTAAACCCTTAAAGATGCTTTTGATCCCTGCGGCGGCCTTAGCCTCATCTGAAAGAAAACAGACAATTTAAATGCTTAAATTATTGCCGATTTGATATGACATTGGAATGCTCTAGATTATTGAATTGCCTACATGCAAAGATCATTTTGTTAAGCAGAATATTCTGTGGAGGTTTTTAAATATAATCTTCCATTTACACAGAAACATTACTACTAGAGTGAGAACAGAGAAATCAGAAAGTAATATGTGCATGTACTATATCTATTTTAGATCAGTATGTGTCTTAATAGGAATGCCTTATTGGCTTCCGTGATGTCTTCAATGTTGAGTGGTAAATTGTTCAGAGAATCTTTCTTTTTCACTAGTTAATTGCCAATTGCAAAGAGTGGTCATCAAGGTGCATTGCGCTTGACCATAATTCATACTGGAGGATGAAAAAAACAAAATATTAAAAATTCTACCCGAGGAATTACCAAGTTTTCTTTGTAAACTTTCTGATTTGTATTGATGGTAGCATGTCCATGAGTATGGTGCCATGGGGCTCAATGCTCTATGTTTGAACATGGGTTTCAATTCGGAAATTAAAGCAAATGCCATTACAACCTCTAAAAATGATAGACCAGAAGCTTAAGTATTGTTATTGGCACCATCAAAGACTGTTCCACAGGTGCCCAGTCAATTTATCTTCTATAATTGCATTTATCTAAAATTTGAATGTTTGCAATTTTCAGCATATTTCCCTTAGACATATGACATTAGTGTGACAGTGTCATCTTTTCTGTTGAGGTGATATACGATTTTAATCAATTACTTCATTATGTTTATGTTATGATAATTTTACTATATTGCATATCATCCACAAGTGTGGCCCTAAACACGGTTATGGGATCTTATCAGAGATTAATTAAGGCATTTGTTCTTCGTGGGATAATGAATGGACAAAATCCTTTTAACTAAACATAATAAATGCGTATCATATGTAGAAAGTCTATCATCTGAGGTCCAGCTATATATAGTGTTAAAACAGATTCTCTTTTTCATATATCTTTCAAAACAGAGTACAAGTATATATATATACAAAAACAAGAGAAAACGGTAAGAACTAATTTAGGTAATACATAAATCTATTGCTAAAAAAATGCCGATCAATGTAATTATAGAAAGCTAATCTGTCTCTAAAAATCTGCACTGATTACAGGTTTTACAGCTCACACCAACACTCCCCCTCAAGTTGGTGCATATATATCTCGGACGCCCAACTTGTCAAGTGAGTTGTAAAAGTGTTTACTGGACACAGCCTTTGTAAGAATATCCGCTAGTTGATCTTCCGATTTGACAAAGGGAAAGCGAATAATTTTCTCTTCAAGATTTTGTTTGATGAAGTGACGATCCACCTCAACGTGTTTTGTACGATCATGCTGGACAGGATTGTGAGAAATGTCAATTGCTGCCTTATTATCACAGAACAAACTCATTTCAGAGTTAGGAGCAAAACCGATTTCTGTCATCAGCCTTCTAAGCCATAGAAGTTCACAAAGACCTTTGGCCATTCCCCGAAACTCTGCTTCAGCACTCGATAATGCCACTACTTTCTGCTTCTTGCTCCGCCAAGTAACCAGGTTGCCACCAACAAACGTAAAGTATCCTGAAGTAGACTTCCTATCAGAGATACTTCCTGCCCAATCTGCATCAGTGTATCCCTTTATCCTCAGATGATTATTCTTAGAGAACATGATCCCTTTGCCAGGAGCATACTTTAGATAACGAAGAATCCGAATTACTGCATCCATATGTTTTTCTCTTGGGCAATGCATGAATTGGCTTACAACACTCACAGCATAAGCAATGTCTGGCCGTGTATGTGATAAGTAAATCAATCTTCCAACTAGCTGTTGATATCTTTCTTTGTTGACTGGTGCATGATCTGAGAGTTTTCCAAGCTTGTGGTTTTGTATAATTGGAGTATCAACTGGTTTGCATTCTAATAATCCAACTTCAGACAGTAAGTCTAACACATATTTTCTTTGAGAAAGAAATATACCTTGATGAGATCTTGATACTTCAATTCCTAAAAAATATTTGAGACCTCCAAGATTTTTCATCTCAAATTCAGTTGCCAATTGTTCTTGAAGTCTAGAGATTTCCTCATGGTCATCTCCTGTAATAATCATGTCATCAACATAGATTATTAAAGCTGTTATTTTCCCTTGTCTGTGCTTTAGAAACAAAGTGTGGTCTGAATTGCTCTGCTGGAAGCCACACTTCTTCATAGCTCTGCTAAACCGGCCAAACCAAGCTCGGGGCGATTGTTTTAGCCCGTACAAAGCACGTTGTAGCCTACACACCACTTCAGTCTTTGAGGATGCATTATATCTTGGTGGGATATCCATGTAAACCTCCTCCTCAAGGTCTCCATGAAGAAAAGCGTTCTTCACATCGAACTGAAGCAATGGCCATTCTAAATTTGCTGCAAGAGAAATCAATACTCTAACAGTATTTAGTTTTGCCACAGGAGAGAAGGTCTCTTGATAGTCTAGACCATATGTTTGCGTGTACCCTTTCGCCACAAGTCTCGCTTTGTATCTTTCAATAGACCCGTCTGCCTTGTGTTTAATGGAAAAAATCCATTTGCATCACACTGTCTTTTTTCCTTTTGGTAAGGGTACCAAAGTCCAAGTTTCATTCTTCTCCAACGCCTCCATTTCTTCTTTCATGGCCTTTGCCCATTTTTGATCTGCTAAGGCTTCTTGCACTCCTTTAGGAACATGACATGATGATAAAGTGTTCACAAAAGCTTTGAGAGGTTTTGATAATTTCTGAGTGGACACATAATTGGCAATTGGATATTTGGTTCTTCGTTCTTCAATATCTGGAGAGTATCTGTTTGGGGCCTTTCCTCTATTATTCCTGAAGGGTAAGACATAACCAGAAGGAGCAGTCAAGTCATTAGAATGCGATGGTGTTGTAAGAGAGTTTACCTCAAGAATATTCTCAGGAGAAGGGTCTCTTGGTACTGAGGGAGAGGGGGCCTCGGCATTAACAGTTGGGGCTATATCTGCTGCACCAATAGTATCACCGACTGTTATCTCAGGATCAACTGCTGCTTCACCAACATCTGGGGCTATATCTGTATCTGCTGCACCAATATCATCACCGACTGCAATATCATCACCGACTGTTGTATTATCTGGATTTACTGCTGGTATTCCATCTTCATCAAAAATAAGCCAACGAAGATCAGTCCAATTCTGCTCTCCATTTTGTATCTCCCCTTGAAGAGAAGAATTGGATACCGACGCTGGAAAGAAAAATTATGTTTCTAAAAAAGTAGCATCCATGGTGATGTAATGACGGTTTTTTAGAGGATCATAACAGCGATATCCCTTTTTATGTGCAGCATAACCCAAAAAAATACACCGGACAGCACATGGATCCAATTTATTGCGCTGATTTTTGTGAAGGTGAACAAACACAACACATCCAAATACTCGATGAGGAATTAATAATACTGTAGGTAAAGACACATAACTAGAAAGCACTTGTAAAGGAGTTTTGAATTTTAAAACCTTTGATGGCATCCGGTTTAGTAGATAGACTGCTGTGGTAACAGCATCATCCCAATGCTTGCTCGGTACATGTGCCCCGATTAATAATGCACGTGTTGTTTCCAGGATGTGTCGATTTTTCCTCTCAGCGACACCATTTTGTTGTGGTGTTTGTGAGCATGACATCTCATGAAGGAGACCATTGTTCTTAAAATATAATTGAAATTGTTGATTAACATACTCTCCTCCATTATCCGACCTTAGAATCTGAATTTTGGCTGAAAATTGAGTCTTGATCATTGAATGAAAGCGCTGAAAAACATCAAACACTTCACTTTTATGCTTTAACAAGTAAACCCATGTCATCCGGGTACAATCATCCACAAATGTCACAAACCATCGAACTCCAATAGAAGAAGAAATTGGGGAGGGTCCCCACACATCTGAATGAATTAGAGCAAATGGAACATCAATTTTATTTTGACTTATTGGGTATGAAACTCTGTGACTTTTAGCTAGAATACAGGTATCACACTTGAAGTCTGAATTATTCAAAGATGAAAATAAGTCTGGAAACAAATGCTTCATGTAACTAAAAGACGGATGTCCAAGCCGATGGTGCCACAGCCAAATCTGTCTCCGTTTAACACTTGTTAACTGGTGCATGTTATTTGCTTTACCATGACTGAAGTCATCCATGTAATATAGCCCCTCCCTCTTAGTACTACGCCCAATGATCTCCTTGGTGAGAATATCCTGAAGAAGACAGAAAGTAGGATAGATGAGAACCACACAATTAAGCTCTGTAGTAACTTGGCTTACTGATAATAATTTATTAGAAAGAGAGGGAACTAAAAGAGTATGAGTCAAAGAGAGGGAAGGTGATAAAGGAACAGTTCCCGCCCCAGTTACAGGGTATGTGACCCCATTTGCATTAGAGATGCTGGACCTCCGTGGTAGAGTAATTTCAGAGAAATCCCTTAAGTCAAACGTCATATGGTCGGTTGCACCCGAATCGATTATCCAATCACCTGTATTTTTGTTAGAGCAAAGCATTGCTTGTCCCAAGGTACCTGGATTATTTGAATTCAGACCATCAGTAGAAAAATCAGCATTAGGAGTAAGGGACAATTGTTGATCAGCGGTAGCCATTGCAGCTTTGCCTGAACTTCCCTCCATGGACGCAGACTCACGCTGCTTCTTTGCCTTAAGTTCATTCCACCAGTCTGGATACCCATGTAACTTAAAGTAATTTTCCTGGGTATGTTTCATATTACCACAATGAGTACAGCCCCTCCCATCAGATTGTGGTTTAATCTTAGTTTTTCCCTTACTAGCTTCTAAGTATGCAGATGGCTGTTGTCTTATTTTTGTTCCTTTAGACATCATGACAGCACCAGATGAGATTTCTGTGCCAGTTATCATAACTGCTTGTCTGATATCTTCGCGGCGGACGTGAGCGTAAGCTTGTTCTACAGTTGGGAATGGTTTTAATTGTAAGACATCACTTCGAACCTTGTCCAAACGATCATCCAGGCCATCAAGGAAGGTGTACACTCTATTCTCCTGTAGAATGGCGTTATATCTTTGAATATCAACAGCACACTCCATAGAGTTAGGACGGCGGAAATCGATTTCTCTCCACAAGCCTTGAAGATCGTTGTAGTATTTTTCAATAGATCCACCCATTTGTCTCATTCTGGTAACACGTCTCTGTAAGTCATATACTTGAGATGTGTCAGTTCCATCATAATAGGTTGTGGCAGCAGAATCCCATACCATTTTTGCAGTTGGGAAACGAATGAAGTTACTGATCAAGGCTGGATCCATAGAGTTGATTAACCACCCCTTTACAATTGCATTTTCTGTTCTCCACTTCCTGAACGCCGGATCTGATTCTTGAGGTTGTGGGAACTCTCCATTGATATATCCCAATTTGTCTTTGCCAGAGATATACATCTCGACAATTTGAGACCAAAGTGCATAGTTGGTTCCATCCAACTTAATGCCGATCTGTTGAGTGGAAGACTCACTGCTTGGTGAGTGAGATGGAGGCTGATTTCTGGTTAAGACTTCCGTCATTCTTGCCGTCAGGTCGTTCAAGACAGAGTCAGTATGACTGACTTGGTCAGTTTCTTCTGGCATGTTTCAGATTTTTTCCTTCCTTCTCAACCGGAGTTGGGTGTAGCAGAGTCCTTTGAAATTAAGCTCTGATACCATGTTAAAACAGATTCTCTTTTTCATATATCTTTCAAAACAGAGTACAAGTATATATATATACAAAAACAAGAGAAAACGGTAAGAACTAATTTAGGTAATACATAAATCTATTGCTAAAAAAATGCCGATCAATGTAATTATAGAAAGCTAATCTGTCTCTAAAAATCTGCACTGATTACAGGTTTTACAGCTCACACCAACATATAGAGAATCTCAGAAATTAAACCATGGTACTATTCTTCCTGGATGATTGTAATCTTAGAGAAAACTGTTATAATAGTTTTCCTTCCCTATAACAAGCCCATTTGAAATTTGTGTTTTATTTTATTTTATTTTATTTTTATCTTTTCGTTCAATGGTGAATCTGTTCTGTCACATGAGTTTGGCAAAGATTAGGTACAGTTCCACTTTGTCTTTCATCAAGGCATGCACAATATCTTCACCCTCAAAAACCAAGTACAGTTAAAATAAGAATCGACAAACTCACTGATTAAATGACAAGATATTGGTGACAAATTATGCTTCTGCTAATTCTCTTGAGGTGATTGCTAAAGACTTTTTAGTAAATGAAAAAAAAAAAAAAAAAGAAGAAAGAAAGAAAGAAACAAGGAAAAATGAATAGAAAGAAAGAACACTTCCAAAGGAGGAAAAGAAGATAAAAAATAAGTGACAGTTTGAAGAGCACTGGACCAGAATGTCAAGGTATCCCTTTGTTGCCAGTCTCTTCTTTTTGAAATCTTTCATCTTTCAAGAAATTGAATTTCTCCACCTTCTAGGGGTTTTTCTAGTCTGTTCTGCAGTAGCTGAAATCTGAGGTCCAATGTCATGGTTTTCTATATTTGTCATCTTGGTGAATTTGCTTAGCTTCTTCCATCCAGTGGTCCATGCTGATGATGCCTGTTTCTTATTTGTCATTTTCTCAAACTGTCTCTGCAAGTTCTCCATGTCATTTTGGAGCTCAAGATACTTAGTCTTCACACTTTCAAGTTCAAACTTTAGTGTGTTAATATCCTTTTTGGCAGCTGCCCATCCTTCTTGAAATGATTGCGGCGTCCCTTCAAGTAGGGTTTTTCGATTTGGTATCATGGGTTGATAATGTGCTTCACCAGCTTCTTTCAAGGAACTGTTGGCTATTGCATTGCTTATTTTTACCTGTTCAGAAAAGAGTACTTGCACCACAACCCTTAGTGGTAGTCTCTCATTCTGAGCGGCATGCATACAGGCATCAATTGAGAGTTTTTGGCAGTCCATCACCCGACATAAGCGTTTCCTTTCGTGCTCAGAGAGAGTTGGATGGGCCTGGAGAATAGTTATTTAAATAAGAATCCAAAACAAGGAGAATCATGCATCCATGGGTATGTGATCCTAAAACTGCTTTCAGTATGAAACCTCCATACTTTGGGGCTGAAGAAGAATTGAAATTCCTCAGTAATGAATTCTTCCACTTCCTCTAAAATGACTTAAATTTTAGGCTCACCTACTTATTCATTTCCTACCACACATCAGGTTTTATTTTGGCTAGCAATACCTTAATGTCAGTAACATTGTTGAAGACCTCATTATCCTGACAAGCTATAGTGTGGTTAGGATGGAACGAAATGCTTTTGTGTGGGCTGTATTTTCAAAAAACCTTAAAGTTTTAGGCCTTTCCTTTATTTGCTCACATTTATGGTGAATTTCCGTATTAATTCATGCTTGATATACTGGCCCATAAGCATAACTAGAATCTGATTCTGGAAGTCTTTAAAGGGGATTTTAGGCATATCATCAGAAGATATTCCAACATAAATAGGAGTAGCATTTTTCTTTTTGTTTTTACCAATTAACGAAGTGCGATTAGCTGCCACAGAATATGAATCTTTGTTATGAAAGACAGAAGTTATGAACTAGTTTATAGGATTCAGAATCAGATTATGTCAGAGAAAAATAAAAGTTCTCAGCCGGAAAAAGTACAGGAATTACCTTAAGGTAAGAATCAATTGCTCGATAAAGCCCATCATCGCAGGTTCTTGCGGATTCTGGCAAAGCTTCTGCGAGTACCTGAAACTTTGTAAGAGAGAGGTTCCTATCCCTGGAAACTTCTGTTAGATAACTGTCAACAAGCCTTGCCACTCTCATTTTGGCATTTGGATTTACACTCCTTTGGTCAGAAAATGGTTGTCTACTTGGACTTGAACTTTCCGTCTGTTCTTGAACCAAGAAATGCTCTAGCAGCCGCTGAACAAGGTCCACATCATACATAGTTTCACTTTTATTATAAGAAGGAATTAGAAGGTCTGCCAATGTTGCCTGTTCGAACTGCATCCCTACGCGTTTCTCCAATTCAGTAACCAATGCAGGTGCCACTTTCAGCAAGTTTGCCATTCTGAGGAGTCGAAGGAGGAAGCCGCAAGAGACACTATCCTTCTGTGGTGGAATTATGCTGATGAGGCTCTCTATGATCATACGCTGATCTTTGGTCTGAACCGAAGGAGATTCATCTTTAGTCCCTGCGACAACCATATGGAGTCCCTCTTTCCAACTGCTGCTGCTGCTATTGCTGCTAATGCTTCCTTCATCAATAGACAATGCCCCATCTTTAATCAGACCTGGAAGCCATTTCGTTGCATAATGCATTAGTGCAGCTCCAATCAATTCAAACCTCATACCCTTTACCTTGATTGCAGTGATGACCCTAACAAAGTGATCAATCCTAAGGATTGAAACATCTTCAAACCACCAGTCAGGAGGAATACTCGGACTTGAATCCTTCGCGTCATTCCATCGTGGACTTGAAACTTTAGGGGGTTTTCCAGTGTATGCCCACCTTATCCCTTTTGGATTGGCACAAGCTTTCCAAGCAATGGACTCACTGCATCTTCTCACAATCTGAAGGTTCTCTGCCCAAGGTGAGAGCTTTTCACAGCTTTTCAGTACTAATATTGAACCCCTCCATGATGATAACACTACGTAACTGAGAAAAGCTTCAGTTTTGAATATAAGATTTCCTTCTTCTAAATCCTCTGTCATTTCCAGGTACTCGGCAGCACACCTAAGGCCGGAGATATTGCCTGCTGTTAGATCAACAGCAATTCCATAACAGAACTTGGCTGCAAGCTCAAATGCCTCAGGTCCACCTGGAAGATCATCTAATGATACCTTGTTTAGTTCCAGGTGGCGTGATTCGTATATTAATCTATTAATCTTTCCACTCCGAGAAAGCAGTGGATACTTCACAAAAACAGAAGCAATGAGAACAGGTAAGTGAGCAGTTCAAGAACTATTTTATCTGCTTTACTGAATTTGGAATTTAGAAGCTCAATCATAAGAGAAATTCAGGCATTAAATACCTTGTGCAAGTGGAAATTGACATCTCCAACTTGAACTAGAAGATCACTGGGAATATCAGTTGCGACATACCTGCATAAGCATGATTAGAAACTTCAAAATTCAAAATTATACTGTTCTGTCCCAAATATCACAGCAGAAAAATCCCCATGAATCCAAAGTAAAATAAAAAAGAAGAATCAAGAACTTGGAATTTTTTGTAACAAACATACCATGAGTGGCCTCTGCGCTCAAACCCATCAGTCTTAACACTATGCTTAGTTGAGGTAAGAACTCCATTACCGTAGTCTCGGCCACCAAGGGATTCACTCTCAGAGTCCCACATGATGGTAAGCTAAATTCCAAGAAAACTTGGGATGGATTTTCTCAGGAAAAAGTGCCCGAAAATTGGAGTTGAAGCAGAGAAAATGAGTAGGAGAACAGAACAAAAAGAAGTGACACAAGGAGCTGAGCAAAAAAAGGGAAGAATCGCACATGGGTTGCTTGGAATTATCTTCAATATGTCGGCTTCTTGTGGATTTTGAAGGCTTCTTATATTACAGGCTGTGAAGTAATGGGCATAAAATTTAGCACTGTTTTTGGATCATTTGAAGTTCATTCTAACTAGATCTCTTGGCTTCTGATTTTTTTGGATAGTTCTTCCTCTCTGCATAAAAGACTGAAATTCCAGCTCCTTATCTTTCATATCTTCCTTTTTCTTTCTGTTTTTCCTTTTCTTCAATCAAAATTATTCTTTAGAATTTATTACAATCCCAATAAAAACATTCCCTATAGAATGACAAGTGACTTCTACGTAGCAGGAGCCAGGAGCAGCTAGTTATGTATTAAATCTAGAATTACGAGATTGCCACCAAGTATGGACCATCCCTTTTAATGAGTTTTGGCTCATACCACGAAAATACCTCAACCAAGTTCCTACCTTTCATAAGCATCACATCCCTTTTAAGACAACAAAGAGTTATACGTCTATTTATTTTATTTTTACTTTTGACAGCTCTTATTATTGAATTTTGGATTTTATACTTGCACTAAGAGAAATAAATGTGATTCCCTAACTTAATTCTATTGATTTGGTAGTGCTTTATCCATGTAAACTATGTTGACCAGAAAAATTCTTATCTACCCCTGTTCTATTAATTTTTCATGGATCAAATTAATAATGAAATATCACATATGCATGCCACCGCAGTGTTAATTTTTTAAGTTCCATTAGTTATGTCTATTTTGTAGGTAAGAAAATGGTTCTAAAGTATAAGCTATGCATCTTTGTAGTTTTGTATGTAAAATATGCCCTGTAATACTGCAGTTGCATCTTGAAACGCTCATTCAAGCACTTTCGCTTCTTTTTCAGTGGTAAATTGTGCGAATGACAAGCCATTTGAAGCATGGATTGATAGAAGATCAGTATACAAGGGCCCCCTTTTTAAGAGGGGAGTTGTCTTGTACCCTATATAATATATGCATCAGAACTGCAAGATCAAGACTCAATAATATTGGGAGCATAACTGGTAGGTCCATTTTTCCCTTTTTTCTTTATGTACTATAAGAAATGGTTGCCCACCACTTATGAGACCAGCTACAAATTAAATATAGGAGATTTGTTGCCATTTTTTCACATGGTTGGTACTAGTGGTGAGGTTACTTTTCTTACACACTGAAAAGCTCTCCTGAAGTTTAGGGCTTTTATGAATATTATCTCAGAGACTCAGTCTCGGTTCCTTGTCTTTCTGCCTGTTTCATAACCCCCACCATCCCCTCTCTCTCTATATATGTAAGTCTCGAAGTAGATGTTTTCTCTGATCTTCATTCTCTATTCTCTATTGCTTTGTATACGTACAGTTATTCTGCTGTCATGTGGGTCTTGAATTTTGATAGGTTCGAATTATGACCTGATCCAACTCAACGGAATTAGATAAAAAAAAATTCAGATATGTGCTGTTTTTTAAACCCATTCAATGGAGTAGGAATTTAGAAAATTATAAGGAGTTCTAATGGATTTGTAAGAGAAATTTGGTAATGTATAATTCTTTCTCAATTCAATGGGGAAGGAAAACTCTCTTTTTGCCTGAGAACTTGAGTATTATTGACTGAATCTTATTAAATCTTTGTGTCTATTTCTCTCATTCTTGTGCATAATTGTGCAGTTAACATTTTGGAAATTGCATACTTCACCCCCTAAACTTTACAAATTTGCTGTATTAAGCTTTTCATATGATTTTTTTTTTGCTACTATGCCTCTAATTTTCAATTTTATTTTATATAGGACTTAAGGAGAATTGTACAGGTTGCTTAAAATTAAAGGTAGGAACTTGGTTGAGGTATAAATAACACGACACATTATGAAAAATACATAAAAATTATGCCCATACGAGCTGAACAGTAACAAGAAAATAATTTGAAATTTTTAGAATGTATTTTGTATAGTTTTTAATAGTATTAAAATATTATTTACTCTTTAACAAATTTAAAAAAAAATAATGTGATATTCAATTAATTTATTGTAATAGTTTAAAGATTAATTTCTTTTTGAGGATTTTAATTAGAAGGAAAGCATAGCAAACAGCAATGAAAGAAGGCCTCCTATTGGACAGCGATGAAGATAAGGGAGATGGGACCCTTAAAAATTCGAGTGGCTGAGATATGCTCTCTCCATTCCTCAATCACCTGGGAGGTAATATATCTTTTGTTTTTTCTGTTTAAATCAGGACATAAACAGCTCTACCGAATGCATTCAAGAAATTAAACTCTTAAGCCTGATTGTTGGGTTCTTATTTTTGGCAGCTAGACCGACTAAATTCGGATTCGGAACATCGTTACAGGTTAAAAGTTCCTTGTGTCTCCCCATGAAAGGTGTTGGAAATCGATTCTGAGACTTCTTATTCCTAGTCTAACCTACATCATCACCAGACCACCACGTCACGAGTAGGTAAGCATAATATATAGTGTAGGTTTTGGACCCAATTCAATAATAAATTGTCTCGTATCCAAAGTTTGCAAAGCAAAATAAATATCATTTCCGGAAAAAGAGTTGACAATTGAATTGCAGGAAATCTTTGAAAAATCCACCACTGCAATGTCGTCTCTACCCTACAACCTTACATGCATGCATATATCATCAATTCCCTTTGATGGAAACTTTCATGTCTAATAATAACTTCAATTTTATTTATTTTGATGTGGACACCAAAAATCAAACTTAATAATCTCTTTTTTAATCATCATCCACTTTCACGGCATTCATCAATAGATGTCGAAGGTCTAAATCTATTTTCCCATTAATTATTATTATTATTATTATTACAAGAGAAGCATAATATTTAATTATAAAAATGGCATTAGAAGAAATAAATCGATCTTTTTATGAGTGCTGGCCACTGTATAAATTTTAGTGATTTTTCCATTAATTATTAAATTGTACAATTTGGGCTAATTTTGTCATAGCATGTATACGCTCGCTATCACACTATCATATATATTATATATGGATCGTTTAATGAACATTTTTGCTAAAAAATTATTATTTTTGCACATCGAATATACGTACTGAATGAAAACTCGAAAGAAATTATAATAAAACGTCATAGCCTTGGTTTAATTCCCATCCTTAATTATATTGTATAGATTGTTTTATTATATTTATTTATTTATTTGGAACCGATTGATTCTGATAATTCATGTCTGGCAATCATAAAAGGGTGCTCCCTAGGGGAAGACAAAATATTTCTGGATATTAGTTGTTAGGAAATGGAATTATATATAAAATATTTGATCTTAGTTGGTAGGCAAGTCATGTGTTTTCTTGTTGGATTATATATATATGCATGTGTACACTACAATTTAATTTTGATTTTAGATAATATATTGAATCCATCCCCATTTTTGTTTGCATTATGGCATGAACAACATTGATTTAAGATTTTGATTTTGATTGATAATCCCACTTTTTGTTTGAATTATATGATAATTTTTTTTATTTGAATTGCATGCATGATTAAGTGCAAACCCATGCATGACTAATTACTCAAGTGAAAACCCATATCTGATCCAACTCATAGGAATAATGATTAACATTTAAAAAAATAAATATAAAAAGTTCCTATAAATTATAACACATATGCATCATTATAATTACTTAAAATATTTTACTGTTTAGGATCATTTATCAATATCTAATGGCTGTAAATCATGCATATCTTGTCATCGGTGCCTGCTAATTGAGCAATTAATAAGTGAAGTGCATAATATTTATATAATTATAATAACTAAATAAAACAAAAAAAATGATAATTATTAATCACGCAACTGAAATGGTAAAAATCTCTACTGATTTAACCAGCAGTATCGAATTTGAATTTTAAAAATATATTTGTGTTAAATAATCTGTTATAAATTTTATCATTTTTATGATCCTTCTTGATTCAACTGAAAATTAATTTAAATATAATATAATTTAAAAAAAAATTTAATACGAATTTGCTTGGAATATCCAATAAAAAAAAATGACAGTTACTAGTAGGGATTGCTAATAGTAGTGGCGAGAAATGAACCACGTTGCTCTAAATTCTCTCACCACATGCATGTCCCACTATGCCATCCAGGCTAATCCATTTGTCCATGTTTCTTTTTTTTTTTTTCTCTCTTTTTTTTTATGATTAAACTTGATAATAAATTTAGTACCCGCTCCACCCCAAAATTTTTTAATTTAAATAATTAATTTTCATACAAGCCCGGTTCTGTCAAAATCCAAAAAAGCCCGCCTATTTTAGGATTGGGCTTGAGTTTTGTATATAAATTGCTGGTTTAATTCAGTCAGACCATATATTATATTTTTATATTAATTATATAATTTAAAACATGTGAAAATGCACATAAAAAATAATATTTCATTATGAATATTAAAATGTATACATCTATTAACATAGTATAATTTTTTAATTTATATAATATAATAAAACAGTCTATACATTAAAATTAATTTTTTTGTTTAAATATTTTTACCAAACTTATTTGATAATACATTAAATCTAAAACTATGTTGCTAAAAGAACTTAAACTATTACATTATTCTATAAATTTCATATTTGGACTTAATATATGGTAAATAAATTAATATAAAAAATTAACTAAAACATAAAAAAATTGAGTAATTTAACGAAAAATTAGGACTGGTACATGATTTTTTAGCATATATTATATATTTTTATTTTTCAATCCAACCGTGCAAATGATTGGACCAACTTCTCTTTAATTTTAGCTGAAAATAAAATATAAAGTAAGAAAAAAGGGAAGCTCTAAGATATCTTATGAACAAATTAAAGGCATTTGATAGTGTTATAGTGTGGCCTACTGTCTCTTTTTAGCTTCATTTTAGGATTGGTTGCATTCATTAATTCATTTGGGAATGTTTTGCACTTTTTAGTATTTAATATCTAGTTATCATTTATCAATTTATTAATTATTATTGACATTTTTTAAGAAAATAAAATTAATGTTAAAATTCAATCCATGATTATTACTAATCATCACTACCAAATTTATTTTTAACTTTTTCAACACCAAAGTCTTGAATAATTATTTGTTATCATTAAGACTTTAAGTTATTCAAAATATATAACGACCCAAAAAGTAAATAAATGCTTTTCAATCTGGTCCTTTTTTTAGGATAAAATATTTCAAACTTTTGATTTTAAGAAAGTAAAATCAAATAATTTAATAATCATATGAATTTTCAAGGGGCCATTTGATATTTTGATTTTTTTTATTCCTAAATGTTCATTCGATAGAAGACTTAACAACTGGTTTGTTAGTAGATAATGCAAACAAGAATTCTAAATGCCCCTGCTTTTCCACTAAATTGGTGGAAAATTAACCAATTTATAAAATATTTATAGTAATTTATGATGTATTTTGCCTTATTATAGATTTTGACTTTTTCATATAAACTGAAGAAATAATTGATACCACCCAATTTTATTAATTTTTATAAATTTTTTTATCAATTTTCTATAAAAATTAATTTTTCTCTATTTTTTATAGAAAAAAGAAAAGTGAGAATTTGAACCTGAAATCTCTCAATATATTAAAATCAGTTTTACAGTTAAAATGTATTTTTGAAAACATTTTTCATTCTATTAATAATCTCATTTTTAGTGCAAACATAAATATAAAAATTGGAAATATGTAATAAATCATTCTTAATTTTGAAAATGAACACTAAGGTAAAATAAAAATAAATAAATTCCAAAGGGCACAGTGGAAGAGGGAGTAATAAAAGAACATAAAAGAATTCAACCTAATTTCTTAAACTTAGCTTTTCAATTATTGGAAACATTATTATTTTGTCTGTCCATTAGCTTTGGACTTGACTCCTGAGTATTCTATTTCTAAATGGTCCACACAGAAAAAAAATAATAATAAAAAATAAAAAAGAAAAAAGAAAAAGAAAAAGAAAACTCATTTAAAGTGTCTTCTAGTACTACTAGGTTTTGTATAGAAAAAAATAAATAAATGTAGGCCTAGTTCAGCCCATGTATGGTATTCAACTCCTAAGCTTCTATCTCTCCCCAAAGATTTTGCTCCATATAAAATTATTTAACTCATATTTATAATTAAAAATATTTTTTTAATTAAACATCGAAATTAAAAAAAATATTATAAGTGACAAAAAGTAGCATTTGAAATTAAAGGTGAATGGATTATGATGCTATTGCTTTTAAATTGGTGAATTTAATTCTTACATTATATAATTAATGAAAAATATGTATACGTTTTCAGTGAAATTTTTGTAAATGAGCTCTATAGGCACAAGTGGAAGTTGAATTATTAGTCATTGTTGACATAAGTTGTACACAATGTATACTTTCTATATATGTTGAGCTGTATGCAGTGTATACTTTCTATATATGTTGACATGAGCTGTAACATGAGCTGGATATAGTGTATACTTTTTATATAGGAATATGACTTATTTTACGTGATTTGTATTTCCTTAGTTTTAGCTTCCTTCCTATTTTGTCTCTTGTAATTCATGTATAAAGTGGAAGAAATGTACAAGAAATAAGAATATAGGAAAAAACCTTCTTTCGTCAGTTCTAAACCTTTTTCTATGTTTTATCATGGTATCAGAGCATTAGATCTCAGAATTATCTATGGTGTTGTTTTTACCCAGACTTAAACCTACAAAACTATAAACATATTACGAAGAGATGAATACTCAGACTGGTTTGGTGGATGTTCAACAGACCGGCGAAGACTCCACAACAAACACCCTTGAAGATCTAACGGCCAAGATGAATTAGATCTTGACTCAAACCCCGAAAGTAACAAACGACAGTGCTGCTGCACAGATTGGAATCAAACTTGATGGAAGGAATTATGCCTTATGGTCTCAAGTTGTTGAGATGTATATCACGGGGAAAGATAAAATAGGCTACATAACAGGTGATTATCCACAACTTGATCCTACTGATCCAACATTCAGAAAATGGCAAACCGAGAATGCTAATGTGAAGGGATGGTTGATCAACTTAATGGATCCATATTTGATTAGCGATTTTATCCACTTCCCAACTGCCAAACAGGTATGGGATTCAATAGCTACCACTTTTTTTGATGGAACATATGCATCTCAAGTTTATGATTTGAAGAGACGTGTGTCTAGAGTGAAACAAGACAGGGGATCCATTGAAACATACTATAATACTCTCCAAGGTTTATGGAGAGAGATAGATTTTCGTCGTCCCAACCTAATGCAGTGTGCTAGAGATATAGAGAAATATAATACTCTTGTACAAGAAGATATAGTTTATATATTTCTCGATGGCTTAGATGATAGGCTTGATAAAGTTCGGAGTGATGTATTACAGATGCAGTCATTTTCCACTGTTGAACAGGCCTATGGTTATGTTTGAAGAGAAGACATAAGGGAATCGATCATGTTAATATAATCATCTTCAGCTGCAGTTATGACATCTAAAAGTTTCAAAACTGATCAACAATTACCGAAACTACAAATGGAGAAATATTGGGAGAAATCAAATGCTACTACGAAAAACAAAAGCCGAACTGAAGGAGATGGCTGCTCACATTGTGGGAATATGAAACACACTCGTGACACTTGATTCAAGTTGCACGGATACCCAGAATGGTGGAATGAACTCAAAGCAAAGAAACAAAAGGAAGGTGCAAATGGAATAGGACGAGCGGCAATGGTTGGAGCTGAATCCCACCTATCTCTTCTACCAATAGGTGACTCATACAACCTTAGCAAACAAGGTAATAGCTGCGCTTTTCATGTATCAAATAAACATGATGATGGTGGCCGGATAGTGGACTCAGGTGCGACGGATCACATGACTTTCTGTAAAAATGATTTTGTGGAGATCACAAGACCAAGACGGAGCAATATAGTCAATGCTAATGGCATTACATATCCAGTGACTGGCGCTGGAAAAGTGACCTTAACCCCATCTCTCTTTTTATCAAACACACTACTTGTTCTCTTTCAAATAGATTATTATCAGTAGGGCAAGTAACAGAGGAACTGAATTGTAGCTCTAATGTATCCATCTTTTTGCTTATTTCAGGACATTCTCATGAAGAAGATCATTAGGCGTGGTACTAAGAAAGAGAGGTTATACTACATGAATGATTTCAGCTCAGCAATGGTTAATAATGTTAATCATTCTTCCCACACCAAAAAAAAATAGATTTGGCTATGGCATCAGCGACTGGGTCACCCGTCATTTGGTTACATGAAGTACTTGTTTCCTCATTTTTTTTAGACTTGAATTATTTAGACTTTAAATGTGACACTTGCATTTTGGCTAAAAGTCACCGTGTATCGTTTCCACTTAGTCCAAATAAAAGTGATGTTCCTTTTGCATTAATTCACTCAGATGTATGGGGACCCTCTCCTATTACATCTGGTTCAGGTGTCCGTTGGTTCGTTACCTTTGTGGATGATTGCACTCATATGACCTGGTTATATTTGTTGCAGCACAAGAATGAAGTTTTTGGTGTTTTTCGATCTTTTCATATGATGGTTAAGAATCAATTCTCTGCCAAGATTCAGGTTCTCAAATCTGATAATGGAAGAGAATATATCAATCAAAAGTTTCAAACTTATTTTCAGTCACATGGACTGCTTCATGAAACTTCTTGTACGCGTACGCCTCAACAGAATAGAGTTGCAGAAAGAAAGAATAGACATATACTTGAAACTGGACGTGCACTATTAATTGGCTCGAAAGTACCAAGTAGACATTGGGATGATGCTGTTGTTACTGTAGTCTACTTACTAAATCGGATTCCATAAAGAATTTTAGATTTTAAAACCCCATTGCAAATGCTAGCTACCCATGTAAGCTTACCATCAGTCTTGCTCCTTCCTCCACGTGTATTTGGATGTGTCTCATTTGTCCACTTACACAAAGATTAAAGATCCAAAATTGATCCGTGTGCTATTCGATGTGTCTTCTTGGGTTATGGAACTACAAAGAAGGGGTACAGATGTTATGATCCTTATACCTGGCGTACCTATATTACCATGGATGTCACTTTCTTGGAATCTGAGAATTTTTACTCCTTGCCAGCATCAAATTCTCATCTTCAGGGGGAGATGTGGGAAGAACAAAATTGGTGGGAATGTTCCAAGTACGAAGGAATGGGAAATGCAGATGCATGAAAGAGTAGAGATGGAGATGCACTTATCCAAGAAGATGCAGTTATACAAGAAATCATACCAAGTACAGAAGGAAGAGCTGATATCCAAGATCTGGAGCATGAATCTGAATCAAGTAGTGAATCGACCCCTCTTTACATACCTGACAATGAGAATCTTCCTAAGGATATCCATGAGGTAAGTCCACACTCACCCTCTAGTGCTGTTTTAGATACCCCTACTGATTATCACTTACCTTTCAGGCATAATAGAGGGAAGGCTCCAGATCGATATTCTCCAGACATCAAAGGGAGACAATTAAGATATTCTATTGCCAATCATGTGACAACCGAAAGGCTTTCAAATTCTCTAAAAGGTTTTGTAAAAAACCTATCAGCTCACCGCATACCTCTTGGAGTTGAAAAAGCTTTAACAGACCTAAAATGGCTTCAAGCAATAAAAGATGAGATGGATGCACTACATAAGAACCAGACATGGGACCTTGTACTGTTACCAAAGGGGAAGAAAACAGTTGGATGCAAATGAATTTTCTCTATCATGTATAATACTGATGGAAACGTTGAAAGATATAAGGCAAGATTGGTAGCAAATGGTTACACCCAGACTTTGACTATCAAGAAAATTTTTCTCCAGTAGCAAAGCTCAATACTATTAGAGTTTTGATATCTTTAACAGCAAATCTTGATTGGCCTCTACATCAATTTGATGTAAAAAATGCTTTCCTACATAGGGATCTTGAAGAGAAAGTTTACATGGATGTTCCACCAGCTTACAACACTGCTCCTTATAATGAGATTGTGTGTAAATTAAATCGGGCTTTGTATGGACTAAAGCAATCACCTCGTGCATGGTTTGGCCGCTTTAGTCTAGCAATGAAAAAGTATGGTTTTTATCAAAGTAACTCTGATCATACTATTTTCTTAAAGCAACGACAAGGGAAGGTAACAGCTCTCATAATCTATGTGGATGACATGATAATCATAGGAGATGATGAAGAAGAAATCTCGAAGCTACAAAGGCAATTGAGCACCGAATTTGAAATGAAAAATTTAGGAGGTTTGAAGTATTTTTTAGGTATTGAAGTAGCCAGATCAATACAAGGAATATTCCTTTCCCAGAGGAAATATGTATTAGATTTATTGGCTGAGGTAGGGATGTTGGATTGTAGACTAGCAAAAACACCGATTGTTCAGAACCTCAAGCCTGGAGAACATTCAGATCAAGTACCGATGAGTAAAGAGAGATTCCAACGTCTGGTGGGAAAACTTATTTATTTATCTCATACGCGATCGGATATCACATGGACAGTCGGTGTAGTGAGTCAGTTCATGCACAATCCTAGTGAAGATCACATGGGGATGGTAATTCGAATTCTTCGCTACTTAAAATCTACCCCAGGAAGAGGGGTGTTGTTCTCTAAGAATAATCACCTGAATGTTGATGGATACACTGATGCAGATTGGGCAGGCGACATATCAGACAGGAGATCAACCTCTGGATATTTTACATTTGTGGGTGAAAATCTAGTGACTTGGAGAAGCAAAAAGCAGAAAGTGGTGGCTTTATCTAGCGCTGAAATAGAGTTTAGAGGGATATCTAAAGGATTATGTGAGTTACTTTGGCTCAGAAGGCTATTAAGAGAAATTGGTTTTGACTCCAATACTGGAATGAGATTGTTTTGTGACAATAAAGCAACAATTGCAATTGCTCAAAATTCAATTCAACATGATCATACAAAGCATGTTGAGGTGGATCGGCATTTCATTAAACAAAATATTGAGGCATGAATAATTGAATTTCCGTTTGTTAGATCAGAAGATCAACTTGCTGATATGTTGACAAAAGCAGTTTCTAGCAGAAATTTCCACAGCTCACTAGACAAGTTGGGCATCAGAGATATCTTTGCACCAACTTTAGGGGGAGTGTTGACATGAGCTGTATACAGTGTATACTTTCTATATATGTTGAGCTGTTAACATGAGCTGCATACAATGTATACTTTCTATATATGTTGACATGAGCTCTAATATGAGCTGGATACAGTGTATACTTTCTATATAGGAATATGGCTTATTTTACGAGATTTGTATTTCCTTAGTTTTAGCTTCCTTCCTATTTTGTCTCTTGCAATTCATGTATAAAGTGGAAGAAATGTACAGGAAATAAGAATATAGGAAAAAACCTTCTTTCGTCAGTTCTAAACTTTTTTCTATGTTTTATCAGTCCTATTAAAAGCTAAATCCTCCAATTTTCTTAGTTGAACATTTCTTGCCCACTGAGAAAAGTAAGTGTGATTAAATCCAATTTTTGCACCTTATATATGGACATGCACCGGCGATCATTTTTAGGGAAGGGGCAGTTGTCTCCGGCGGGGTCCCACTATGCACCGTGGTGTATCATCCCAGACCAGCTAGCTATCCAATGATAAACATATTGGCCTGCACCAGCAAGCTTTAGCCATCCTTTGGGGACAAATTCCATTACGCTGCTGTTTTCTTCCATTAAGAACATGTTTGTTAATTGAGCTCCATGAGGAGATACAAGAATATATGTTTCTTTCATCAGCTTCACCTGCAGATTTGAACGCTACCATTATTAAAGAATCAATTATTACTATATATCGTAAATTTATATCATTAATGGCAAGCCATTAGTCAATATTAATAATTCAACTCACTTACGCAACTTACTATATAAATCTCTCAATCCAAATTACTATTTTTTCTTCAATTTTGAAATACTAATTTAACCATTGAAATTTAATATGTATTCTTTCATTTCGGATGAATACAACAATCAAAGAGTGTTATTATTTATATTTTTTTTTTCCAAAGATGATGGCAGTATCAAACTAGTTCAAAAGAGTCAAAGCTAGAAAGAAAAAGATCAAATTGTTTTTCCAATTGGTTTCTAGGAGATAATTAATATAATTCTAACCTGCTCACATAAAGTAAGATTATTGGAATAGGCCACTGACAAGTTGCAGCCCTCTACATGATCACATTCGTTTTGAAAGATCCCAATCACAGCAGACTCACCCTTGAATGATCTTGATCCTCTTCTCATAAACATGGTCATAACAATTTCTAGCAATCCTTTATTGCTAACCCTAGAATCCTTCTCTATACTTAAAATTACAATAAGCCCTAGCCTTACACCTCATCAAATCATAACTCTCCATTCTTCTCTCCCTTGACATTCCACCCTCATCATGCCTCATAACAACAGCCTTTTCATTAGCCCATTCAAACCCTTCAACAAATGGTGCCTCACCAAATTCAACCTCAGCTAAGGACCTTAGCCATGGACCCATTTTAAACCTAAGCTCACCCCAATGGTGCAAAACCCATCTACTAGGTAATTCTTCACATCCATTTCTTATATGCCAAACAACAAATGGGAATAAAGATGATAAGCCATGACATAAGTTATCATAGTTGTAATGATTATATGACACAAAGGTTAAACCTTTCTTGAATTAGAGTTAAAAGGTAGGGTTTCAGGGCAAGCTCCATCATGGGTATCTTTTCCTTTTAAGCAAAGTAGTCTACCATTCGATGATTGTGAAGGAAAGTACATGTATTCTACTTCACCTAGTTCATGAATATCATACATGGAGCTCATGAACCATGTGTGGCCTTCAAGTGCTTTTTCTTGATAGCGCAAGTCTTTGAGTGGAAGAAATATGACTGCTTGCTTTAGGCTTTCAGCCATGCATGGATTCGGGTTCTTGATGGATAATTGAGCATGGTGATGTGGTACAAAGAGATGTGATTTGCAAGAGAGAAAAGAGAATGGAAAAGAAAATTAAAATAATTTTTTTTATACACGTCAGTTTGCTATTGGGTTCATCCACATCAACAAGATATATACCCAAGAAGACAAACTTCCTTGTGTGAGTGTGGATCAATGAACCAGCCAATCACAATGTCAATTGACAATATATTTATTTTAAGATAATATATAATTAAGTTTCAAAATGAGCCCTTACTAACAGTTAAAATGAAGTAATATAGATGTTTAAACATAAATGTTAACTTGTATTATAATCTCTCTGTAACTGTAAGTGTGTGTAGAAAGAATGGAAGATATATGGGTGAAATTATTTAATAACGTAGGTGGAAAGTGAAAACGTTTAATAAAAAGAAAAAAGCGAGAAAAGGACAGGCAGATGGCATATCACTTGTGTCCAATTTCATTATATATATTATATTGCCGAAACTCCAAGATAGAATCACGTAATGCAATATATCTTCTTGCTGAAGAAATTGAACTCCAACCTTAAATTCCGGATGTTGTCCCATGAAAAAAAAAATGATTAACCACAAAATTATTTCGAAACCGTATAAAATTGTAAAGATCCACCGGTTTAGATTTTGAATTATGCTTTTACATTTTTTTATTGTTACGGTTTTTTTAGCCAAATGTGAAAAAATATTCTTAATATTTATCAAAAATAATAATTTTATTTCTAATATCTTATTACGTATAATGTTATCTTTAAAATTATTAATATGATATAATTTCGATTCTAAAGTAACGAGACCATTAGTTTGACGTTATTTCGTTAAATTAGTACAAATCTGTTTACATTAGCGGTCAAAAGACCGACTATGATCAAACTAACGGTTATGTTACTTGAAGGGTAAAATTACATAATTTTGATAGCTTTATGAATAATATTGTACTAATTAAATATTAAAAATAAAATTGTTATTTTTTGTAAACATCAAGATATTAAACATTTTTTTTATGAAGTAACTGTTAGTTAAGAGACAGCTATACATACATTATAATTTTTTTAAGATTATATTATATTTCATAATAAATACATTTTATTTTATTTTACTCTCCAAAAAATTATTTTTTTTTTGAAAAATCCAAAAAATTACTTAGATAATAAGTAAATACAACATATATAATTTTTTTATATATTAATATTTCTTGACACTTTTAATTATATATTGATTTAGAATTTGATTGAATAATGAATTATGAATTTATGACATGGTACATTTTTTTAGCAATTATAATCATACATTCAATCATTATTTATAATTTAGTTAAATTGCATATTTTTTTTATTTTGAATTGTAATTTGCTTAATTAAAATGAGATTTGTAAAATCTTGTTAATATTTATATTTTTAAGTAACGTTTGTTAAATCGATTCATATAAACAATTTTAAAATAAAGCTAGAATACTTTCTAGATCAAAATATAGAATAGTCAAGATAAAATTAGAAAGTATTTCAAAAATATTTCTCAATTGTTTGTTTAAATTTTTGAGATAAATTAAAAATATATTTTTTTAATTTTTTAATTATTTTTTATCTGTCAAAATATAGGAATGCATATATTGATCATACATCAAGATATGCATATCTTGATCTTTCAAAATATAGGTAGTTAAAAAAAATTTTGTGCGACCCATTTTTTTAATAAACTTTTGAAAAGATAGAAAAGATTGAAATAATTTTATTTTCTTTCCATCCCAACCTTTTCAAGCTTAACAAATACTACCTTAAAGTTTTAGTTGGTTCAAAAAATAAAATATTATTGTTAACCACGAACTGCAAAAACAAAAATAAAAAACCAATCATTAATTGAATTAAATAATTAAATTTATAGTTAGTAATTTAAAAAAAATCGATATCAATAAACTAATTAATAAAATCGTAACTGTTACGGCTGATGTTTGTCACACATAAGCAAATGCGTTGCCTTTATGTAATAGAAATGCAATGAAAAATTATAGGCAGGCCTGTTTAAATAATAATCATTCAAAAGAATGAACTTAACCCAAATCAGACCGTGCACATTAACATTGATTAATGTCAATATGTAGCAACTAAAAAGCAGAATACAGATACAAATAAAACCAGACAAGAATTGTTCATATCAAATTCTGCACTTTGCGAGCAAGCTTATTTGAACAACAAGAAATTGTAAGAATATCAGCTCAGGCTAATGCCAAACTTAATAACCCCAGTTCTATTTACAGGAGAATCACAAGCATTGTTTCTCAACATTCATGGTAGAGGCTAAAACATAAACACACATTCAATCTCACAATGTCATCAGTGAACAAGAAACAAGCAATTATGTTACTAAGGTCATCTTACTGTTAATAAACTTAGTTTTCACACTCCAGAAAATCTTCAATCCCAGCTTCAGCTAATGGGAGAGTTAATCCAAGTCATCATTAGAGAGCAGGATCAGAATGCTGTACAGAGATTGTTAACCTTAATGTTAGAGGAACATTCTTGGCGGATGGGGCTGGTGGGTAAACACAGCCTACGTCTCTTTGGTTCGGATATTCTCACACGTGATATTGCCACTGCTAGGACACCGACCAATGCACAATCTTGTTCATCCAACCTCTTTGTTGAACCCTCAGATGATAAAATTAGGCTAGAGTCATCACTGAGAAAACTGCTGGTTGTTATGTTGAACCTCTCTGAATCCGCCCCAACTGTGACTTTTTGTTGTTGGTAAGTCAATTTCACATGGTCTCTAAGCTTTGGTCTTAGCGTGAGTTGCTTCAAAGTTGGTTCAGTATAGAATAAGACCCACGGATGCCCTGCAAAACCACGTATCTCCATTAAATGACAGTAATAGTCATGAAACGGGGATTGAATTTGACTTTGAAAAGGAAAAGAAAGATGAGAAATACTTCTATACATTTAACGCCATGAGAACTACTCCATTTTTTAGGTTTTTTACCTTTTTTTTTCTATTGTGATTCTAAGAGATTCAATGTGTTCCCTTAAAAGTCCGATCTCTATCTTTATCCAGGTGTATATATACTTCAGAAGCAATTACCATGTACTCAAAGTACGCGGTATACATACAACCAGTTAGTTCACAAATTTAAGTCCCTCAGGGTCATGCTTAAGTGGTTGATCATTCTTTCAGTTCAGTTGGTATAATGATTAGCGTCAATGAGATGCCTAGCATTCTTCATGCTAAATCAGCCGATAACAAAAGCAAGCAAAGCAAAAGAAGCTTACTTAGTATTTCATCAGCACGTAGTCTCGCTGAAACATCTCTTGTAAGCATACGGGCTAATAGATCCCTTGCAGGTTGAGAAACGGAATCCCATATTCCACTCTCAAAATCAAGTTTGACATTCTTAATTGCCTCAAATACTGCACCCAATGAGTCACCTTGAAATGGAAGAAAGCCAACCAACAAAGCATGAAGAAGGACACCAGCACTCCAAATATCAACTTTTTCTGAATAATCGCCAAATAATACTTCTGGAGCAACATAGGCTGGACTTCCAACCAAACCTGTTAGCCTCTGACCTGCAAGAAAGAATCCGCAATATCATTTATTATTTTCAGCAAACTACTTGTAACCAAGCACTGACTGCATATGAAAGGCTGATGGAGAGATCAGTACAAGAATACAAACGAAATGAACAAATTTTTTAAGGCATAAATTAAAAAGCAGAGAAAATATTTCTTTCCCCCCTTCTTTTTAAAGGCAATTCAAATATTGATAAAGAAAGCTTGGAGAAGTGCATTTCACCACCATCTACTAGTTATAAACAACATGACGAAGAACATCTTATAGAAAGCTAATCCACATGAAGCACAACTAGTTTAAGTGAACCACTATGGAATAGTGGTTTAACAAGAAAGACACCGTTAGAAATCTCATACAGATGGCAAAGAAAATGAATGTCGAACTGACAAATCAAACAGATTATGGATTAGAAACCTCATAGACTGCAAAGAAAACCAATGTAGGTCGGACAAACCCAACAGATTATGGAGAATAAACTTTTATCCCCCTAGCCCTATCCATGGCAAGCTTTTTATTTATTTTTTATTCTTTTAAATTTAATAAACATGCACAAGCCACAGCATGCTCTCATGATCAGCCCAACTTAATCCAGCCACCTTTAAGCGGCTTGACTGCTCTCTAGGTAAATAGCTAATCAAGTTGCTAAAAGAAATTGCATTAGTAATGCATCACTTAAGAAAAACTAATCAAAGCACCTACAACTCTTGGTAACCTATTTCTGGAGATTTTTAAATCGCCTTGTCAAGTGGCCTATCTGATCATTCAAAGAATCTAGGATGGTGAAAGTGACAAAAACGTATGCACACAGACACACAACACAGCAGTAAGTCCATAACTAAACAAAAATTTAGCATAAGAAATAAGTTAGGCTGATGTGTTTTGTAACAATGTAGATGTTTTGCTTTCTGCATTCTTTTCAAAGAAAAAGTTCATCTAGTAATGCCAATTAAATCATTTTTAATAACTGTAACATGAATTTCAATTTCCCATTGAACCAGATATGAAATTGCATCTGCATACTCTAAAATGACCATGTCAATCTTATTTCAGAATCTCTACAAAAGATCAGCAAAATATATAAAGCAAGAGTATGCATGCCTATACATCTAGTAAAAAAACATAATATTAAGATCATAATTATTACCATTTGAAATCCTCACAGCTAGCCCAAAATCCGCAAGCTTCATTTTCCCAGATGTTGTGAGGAGGATATTCTCAGGCTTTATGTCACGATGAACAACACCCATTTCATGACAATATTTGATGACCAAAACCAGATCCCTCAAAATATTAGCAGCCCGATGCTCTGAGTATTGACCTTCCCTAGCCATCTGGTCAAGCAACCGTCCCCCATAGCAAAGCTCCATCAACAGATAAAAGAATTCTGAGTCCTCATAAACTTCCTTCAATGTCACAATGCCTGGATGACCAGAAAGGTGCTGCATTATCTCCACCTCTCGATGCACAAGATCTTCTCCTTTGCACAACATTTTGCATGCAAACTCTTCTCCGGGCATTTTACTTCTACATAACACTACAGATCCAAACTTTCCTTGCCCAATTGTTGCACCCAAATCATATTGTTGCTCGATCTTTTTTTTCCTCCCCAACTGAGTCACCACATCAATACACCCAATTTTCCTCTTAAGACCCCTACAAGGTGGATCCAAAGATGAACTTCTACAATGTGGGGCAGTTACGATTCCTTTGGCTAAACTTTTATGGAAATCAACTCCCTTTCCTTCACCTTCCTTACACTTCTTCTTCTGCCTCGAATAATCTTTCAATGACAATTGAGACCAAATAATTGTCGATAGAGCTGATGACTTGGCACATGATGGCAAAATTTCTAGGCCCTTTCTCTTCCTTCTTAAGGACTCCATCAAAGGCTCCAGGTCAAGTACTTCTGAAATGCCCCAAAAATAATATGCAACCCACACAATATACTCCATCTCTAGTCTAGTATTATGAATCGCTACAGAAAAAGCACAACATAAGCAATGATTAACTAAAAGTCTCTTCAAGTTGAATTAAAGGAATACCCAATCCATCATAAGATTGCATACTTGCATAAATTCTGCAATTCCAACAAAAGGATATCAAGAAAACACTCTTTTACTCTACTCAATAATAAAAAAATCTTGAAATTGATTCGAAACTAATTGATGATTGAAAAACAAACTTAAAATATATATAAAGAAAAAAAAGTTGAACACCGGACCTTTGAACAGTAGGAGCCTCTCACTTTTCTTTCTTTGGACAGTGTTCACCCATAACTCAAAGACGTTAGACATTGATTGATTCCGATAGGCAAACAAAACCTGTAAACATAAAAGTATCCACAAGACAAATGATCACTCCCAGAAAGAGGTTTAGAGAAATTAAATCACTCATTTTGGCAGCTGAAATTTCTAACAAATAAGTGTATTAACAGATCAAGCATTTCCAACATCGGTAATTACTTTAATCGTGCCAAGAAATAGCTAAGCTTGCCAAATGCAAGCACACACCACCAATTCTACAAAAGATGTAAACAGGAAAAGGGAAAAAAAAAACTTCTCTCTGCTTTTGATTGGAGGAAAAAAATCTAAACTTTCCACTGTTCTCTTTTTTTTTTGAGGAACGAACTTTCCACTGTTATTTTACAGTTAATTGAAGTACGAAATAACTAATTATCCAACTCAACTGCGCTAAAAAATAAGGCGGTTTCAGCCTAGTTAAAACCAGACCCGGATTTCAAAACCAAAACCAAGGAGGAAAAGAAAAAAAAAAAACCTTGCCCTTATCGTTTCCCTGATTTTCTGATGAAACAAACAGGACCCAAAACCGAAACCATCAAAATAGAAAATTGAAAAAAATGTGGGGAAGTATCAGTAACATACCTTCATGGAGAAGAAAAATAATGGGTGATTGAGAGATGGGGAGATGGAAACTGTTAACCTTTGTCTTCTTTAAAAAAAAATCTTAAAGAAGGTTTGATAGAAAGCGAAAGAATCATTCTATTTTTTTTAGTAATTTTGTTTGGAACTGAGGAAAAGCAAAAGCTACACGTGAAACCCAACGACCATTAGTATCTCGCGCGTTTCTTATTAACTACTTAGCTACGGAAATGGGACCCAGATGCCTATCAGGTGGAGGAGACAGGATCCGTGACGGTGGTGATGAAGTTACCCGCCATTTTGTTACCATTATAGGTGTTCAAAATCCGACCCTACCCGAACAATTCGATCCGAACAAGGAATTCGGATAGGGTTATTATGATTGTTAGGGTCGGGTAAGGTTGGAGATTTGGAGGTTGTTCGGATCGGGTTAAACCCTCATTAATCCGAACAATCCGAAAAACAAAAAACTCCTCCAAAATGCACCGTTTCATGGAAATGGATCAAGTTCGGGTCGGGTCAACCTAATTTTTATAATTTAAAATAAAAGAAAAAAAATTTTAAAAATAAATTCGGATTGTTCGGTTTATTCGGGTGGGGCCCGAACTTTTGCGGGTTATTCGGGTAGGAGCACGAATTATTTGTAGGGTAGGGTTGGGATATATGGTGTTTTCGAGTTGTTCAGGTCGGGTTCACCCGAACCCGTCCGATGAACACCCCTAGTCACCATCTCTGTACCCGATTTCTGTTTGGGTCAAATAAAATCGGGTCTTGCTCATGTTATTGTCCGTTTCATGGTAAAAAACATAACCGAGTTTAGTACATATTACTGTTTTTCTTTTCTTTTAGTCCATTTTCGTTCTCTCTCTCACTCTTTCTAAAAAAAAATCCATAAGTTTTATAAATAATTTTTTTTAGAGTACTAAAAAATGTCACTGAATAATTTTTTATTATTTTTATTTTTAAAATTTTAAAATAAAAAATTTATTTTATATTTTTTAAAATAAATAATTTTTGCTCCTAAATTCATTGAATGGACATACAGTAACATTTAATTAAGTAATTAGCTACCGGAATGATTAATATAAAGTAACCTTTAATTACCTTTAATTGTAACAAAAATCAGAAGCATTTTTTACCATTTCAAAACGTTCAATAGTTAAAAAATAAATGACTATAAACTTTTACTTCATTTGTTTTAAAATAGATAACATTTGAGAAGTATGCACAATAATTAAAAAATACAATTAATTCACTATTAAAAGACTTTATTATCCTTACTATATTAATTGCATTCACTAATAAAATTTTGTCTTTTTTCAAAATCAATTAAGAATATATTTGATAAAAATTAATTAATATATCTTGATTATATCAAAACGTCATGTATTATGAAATAAAATTTTTTCCTTAAACGTCATCTATTTTGAAACAGAGCGAGTAATAAATACCATAATGTTGAATTTCCCAAAAAAAAAAAATAACTGAAGAAAATAAAAAGAATAAGCTTCCAAGTAACTTGTAATCTCTGTGGTTGTTAACAATTAAACACCCAACTTTAGATTTTGATAAGTAGCATCTTAAGCTTGTAATTTGGGGAATTAAGGAACCTGTTAAAATGTTTGCCCTATTTTAGAAATGGGCAAGTGGGATGGCTGGATATATTAGCCAGACTAACATGCTGTCTAATAAATCTCACCCACAAATTGAACATTTTTCTCTCATTTTCCCCCTGTTTAGCTCTCTCTTTTCAACTTTCTGGATCACCTTATGGCAGAAAGTACCAATGCAATTCAGCATTAAGAGGAAGGTCTTAATAACCAATGTCTTCTTCTGCAGAATCATCTAATGGAAGTGCTAATTTGAAAAGCCAAAAAGAGATGCTGGAGGCAAATCAGCGTATCTGCTGATTCTCTCACAAAATGATGGAATCCATTATTTAGCCTCGGAGAAATTTGCTCTTGTTTTGTACGCTTGAAGATACGGAAATTCTAAACAGTAACTTGTTGCACCAAGTAAATAAAGAAAAAAGCAACTCTATCCTAGCACAAGCTACAAACACAATCAGGAAAAAGAAACTAACAAACTGACAATATCAGAACTGCAATTATTCTCATTCTCATTGCCAAATTAAGGAAAATTTTCCCTCCATCTAATCCAATTCCACACATTTCGACCACATTGACAACTTATCTGCTTTCTTAGAAATTGCACAGGCATTATGGAAAAGAAACAAAATCTTCAATTTTACAAGGTTTAATTAAAAGATAAGAGAGATACCGAAGTCCCTTGATCTGCAAAGTCAGCAATATCAGGCTCACGTGTATTGCAAACCACCAAGCACTTATTTTACCAAATCGGTGGCTTCACAACCTCTTTCAATCAGAAGTACATGGAAGTTGTTAGCAATTTCGGTTAAACCAGCCCCAGAGAATGCATCCAAAAGTCTACTACATGCAGAGATATCAAAGTCTGTGCTAGTAGATTGTTTCCACTGGTCAAGAACCTCTCCTGCTTCTTTGAAATGTCCAAGCATCACATATGAAGACAGAATGCAAATAAAGTTTCTGTTTGTCATTTTTTGTTTAGTCATTCTCAATGATTTCCATATTTGATCAATTCTATCTTTGTTCCTTAAACCTGCATACAGGATAATAAGGAAATCATATGTTATCCATTCTCTCTGCGTAATACCTTTCTTTGCTTCAACTATAGCACTTGAATCTGAATTCACAAGATTTCCTGCTTTAACATATACATTGGCAATGTCAATGTATCTACGCCAATCATCACTACAACCAGAGTCTTGACGCATTTCATCCAAAACAGTTGCAACTTTATCTATATCTAGAGCTGCAGCACATGAACTTATCCAAAGATTGTAAGTGAAGATGTCGGGGGCAACCTTCTGACGTTTCATTTCTTCAACAACTAATGAGACTTTCTCCACCTGCCCAACTGACATATAGAGAGTCATCATCTCATTGTATGTCAGAGCAGTGAAAGATAGGTTTGATCCCTTCATTCTCCCGTAAAGCTCTTCAGCTTTGTCAAGCAGTTTCAACCCAGCATAAGAGTGGAGGAGAGCAGTATAAGTTTCATTAGTTTTTGCTGTCATTGGAAGACCTTCAAAGTAGCGCTCTGCAGCATCAATACCAAAAACTTTTGTCATCAAGTCAATACGGCTAGCAAAGTCAGAGTCCGACAACTCAAACTCTTTATTTGCAACCATCCACTCTGATATCTGCAAGCCCATATTGTAAAAGAGAAATAGGTATCATTTACAGAACAAAGACGGCATAAAATGCTAATTATGTTTCAACAGGTAGAGTGACTTTCTTTCTCAGGTGAAGCTTCATCGAACTCACCAACAACAAAAGATGGCCAATATAATTAGTCATCATAGCTAGATATAGGATTACAATGCATAACCAAATGCTCCCAAAAGCAAACAACCAGCCAGAGCCATGAGTCTTAACCATTAATTTTTTCTATCACAGCTATCAATGGCTCAAAATTTCCTTCTGTTCAAATCAATATTCAACAGCAAAATGTCTGAAATCTATGTAAAACCCTATCAAGGCAACAACTCAAAGACTAAATCTCACCTGTCATCCCTCAAGTTTATACTAGAGCATTAAATTAAATGGCCCCTCAAGGAAAATTTTTCACTTCAAAACCATCAAACTGTAAGGAACATAACCCCATGGTCCCTTTCAGCATTCTTCACAATTGATTGTGGGCTGTCTAGCAAGGAGGCCTGACCGGTTGACTGCTTACAGGGCCTTCCTGGTAGAGAGAGCATTTTGCGTGGAGCTGCTGTATATAGCAGCATGAGAGAGAGAGAGAGACATATATGTTTAGGTTTAAAGAGTGACTCTGGTAATTTGACCATGAAAGAGAAAATATAAAACAACTTTGAAATTCTGCCATACCCCGATGAGAAGCAGACCACGTGGTATGCCACGTTGGAACCAAGCAACCAGTAACTGGGAAATGGGACGATGAGGTGACCTTCCATATAGTTTGATGGATTTAATTGCAAAATTTAGCTGGAGGGACCATGAAAGTATGAGATGTAAAGCTGGGGAACAAGGTGTGAAATACCCCAACCCAAAAGGTTATCCTTCCTTAAAGTTTAGCCCTCACTATCCACTACAACAGTCCCTCATCTGCTAAGATGATCCAGTTGGTCTCCTCAGCCATTAACTCAAAACATCAATCCCTCCCCTCTTTTCTCCACCAAACTCACAAAAATCAGGATTTCCCCCCTCGTGAACAATTTGACACATAAAAGTGAGCATGAACAGATGTCTATCCAATACATGAAAATCATAGACAAGTAAACCAAATTTTAAAAAAGAAAGTAACGTTATGGTGTTCATACTTCTTTTATACTTAAAAATATATACGACACAACCAAACATGCATCTCTAAAGCAAATCACCCATTAATTGTCAGAGCCATGGTGAAAACAAAGTTTAGAAAAACACGATAAAGCTTGTTCCAAAAATGTTTATTCATCATACAATCTCCAAAATAGGATTACTTGCAATCAATTCAATTTTCACGCAATCGCCGAGCGTTCTCCATCCCAAACTATCCAATATTTCACTCACCTGCACATAACATCATTACTCTTTGCAAACATAAACACGCATAGCTTATCATTAATTCCGACTATAAACTAGCAACCAATATTCCCACCCCTGAGAATAATTTTTCCCCTAATTTATGGCTTGTCCATTATTCCATTTCAGCGCTCCAAGATTTAAATAATTCATAAAATCGAACTTTTTTCTACTTCAGTTTTTTTTCCGAGAATTAAACAAAATGGACTAAATTAACAGTAAAACCAATCCAAAAGAAATCAACACAAGAGTAAATATAAAAAGAAGTGAAAGCAACCTCAAGAGCATGCTTGTAACGCTGATATTTTCTGAGCTCTTTGGAGATGTTTCTAAGCTCAGAGGTCGTCACAGCGTTCCCCTCATTGACCCATTTCTGTATAATATTAGTAGCGCTTCTCTTCGGAAGTCTCAGCCTAAAGATTCTGCTTTTCAAGTCGTCGTCGTTCTCCTTATAAATCAATTCCTCTTCAACAATTTCAGTTTTCAGTGCATCCGAAGAGAGGAACCGACTGAAGTTTCCTCTCTGTATAGCATTCAAAGATTTAATTTGGCTGCAGAACGGTGAGGTCAGATAAGTGGAATCGAGAAAAGTGGACTTTAAAAGAGTACTGTTTTTTTTTTCTTTTGATTTCTGAACTTTCTCGAAAACAAAACGAAGAATTTCGAAAACTTAAAGGTAAGAATTTGAATTAAGGAGCTCACCGTCGAAGAGTGGAAAGAAGTGATCGAGATGCCATGCTGGTTCTTTCTCTTCGATTTTAGTTCAATTTAGAAATGGTTCGTAAAGCTACACAGAGCAAAGAACTGAACTCATTATTACTGAGTCCTCTTTTAATCTGATTCATAAAATTTGACTGATGTTTTTATTTTAATAATTATGGGAATTGAGAAACTTGTCGAAAAAAAAAATAAAAATGCAGATTTTTTAATTTAATTTTCAAACTTAAAAAAAAAAATTACTTCTCCCCTTTACTATTTTATTTTATCTCATTTTAAATATTTTTTTAAAAATTAAAAAAATTATATATTTAGCATTATTTATTATGTACCATTAAAATATATATATATATATACAACAATAAATAATCATTTAAAAAATTTAATGATACACTTAAAATCAAAAAATAATATATTAATAAATTACTAATATTTTTTTATAATTTTTTATTTTCATATTAAAATAAAAATAATCGCTAGATAGATCATAAAATTAAATAAGTCAAGCAACAAATGGATCGTTAAACCAAGTAGGATTTGAGATCGAAATTGTAGATGAATTTCTATTAAAATTTGGTAAGCCTATTTTTTTCTCTAATCACGAGAGAAATTTTAGATTTCCAACCTTTATAAAAAAATAATAATAATAATAATAATAATTGGCTTTTATACAAGCAGATGCATAATTTTATTTAAAAAAAAAAAAACACCTTGCAAAACTTGGCAACATCTTTATAAGAAAATTCGGATGGATTTTAATCACTGCCATCACCATAATTGCCATTGAAAAACTATTGTAAACATGACAATGTGAGTTTATTCAATATTCAACTAGCTTTCTGCTCCTTCCTGTGAGCTTCAGTTTCTGCCTTGTATCCTTCTGCTATCTACAATCTAATGAGCCTCTCAACTGGATAGCCAATGCTGAAGTAAAATTCTTGTAACTAAGCAATAGAAATCTTCCTCATTTACCCAAAAGGTCATTGCCTCGAAGGTTGTAGCCAAAAAGATAAAAAGCAGTAAACAAAGATTTGAAGAACACCCATTAGCCCTTAAGTACATGTTTGTGTCCTACAATTTTCTACACCAGATATGCCTTGCAGAATCAGAACTCGTAACTTTTCTCATGGACATGTCAAGCCAAATGAAATTACACTCCAGTACCTGAGTTTGACAGAACAAATCTCTTGATGTCATCATAATTATCACTGATAAGCTTTCCTAATTCATTATCAAGAATCAGAGTCAGAAGAGAACCAAGAGATTCAAGCATCAGATCTTCTCTGTTGCTGGAACTCTGCATCAACTTTCCTGAAAAACTGATCCCAACCACTTCCTGGACCAGTATCTATATAATCCTGTGGAACTGCTGTTTTCAGACCCGGTCGTATTCCACATTGGTTCTCAACAATTCTGAAATCCGCACATTGCCCTTCTCTCACATTCTGCTCCAGTTCATCCCAAGTAAAGAGCAATGGAAGTGTAAAACCACCCCAAGTGTTAAAATCCACAATTTTAACACGTTCATCCTTCGCAACATAAACATCAAACGTGTAATTCTCTGATTCAAAATTCAGCCTAACATTATTGATGAAAAAATTCTCAATCACTAATTGCAGACTATTTTTTTTCTCAAGGAGAACAGGATAAAACGTAGTTACTTCACGCTGTGAAATCCCAACAAGGTGATGACCCCATACAAAACAACGGAATTCCATCTCTGGCAATAAAGATGAATACCATTTCCGGAGTGCAAGGAAGAAAGTCTGGGGCCTTGAAGAGGTTTTGGGACTACAAGAATCATAGGCATGGCATAAATCATGGACCAATGAATCAGATGACCGCAGCAACAGTGCAATTTCACTGAATGAAGAGCAACTGAGGGTTCCAGATGTGCTAATCCAAGCAGAGTCTTTCGGTGAACTCCAATTAAGCTTCGGAAAAACTGCACCTCCAAGGTTTTCTATTGATTCCTTGATCTTCAATTCAAGCTCTGGGAAAGAAGGGGGTGATGCAGGTTGCTCTGCTTCATCTCCAGACCCTTCTGACACCTGATAATCTTCATCATCTATGGGATTATGAATTCTATTGGGAAGGGCATCTTCATTAGAGACAGAAAAAGGGAGAATAAAAGGACCTGAATCATCAAGAAGATATTCAACAAAAGATTCCGGAAGCTCATGAATGACAGTTTTGATGGAAAAAGCCTTAAACTTTGGGTACCATCTCTGAATCTGGCAAAGGTTCACTTCCTCCTCCTTCATTGTAACAAACTGTCTTAATGGTCTCCTTCTGCAGAATCCAATGTAAAATTAAATTATTTCCCATGTAAACACCTTAATGTACTTCCAAATTGGACTCCTAATCAGTTACAGAAAAGCTGCTTCCTAAGATCCTGCTTATCATGAGCAGCAGAATTTATTTTTCTCTGTGATCAAGTACAAATTTGTAGAATATCAAACTGAGAAAATGAACTGGTAACAAATTCAATGCAAAGTTGAAAGATTCTGAATAAAGTGAGAATTCAAACCAACTAACAAAACTGCAATGCCAATGTGAGCATCTCATTTGGTGGCGGCAGGAGATGACCAGTGGATGCGTGCGAGTTGCAGATGGGGAAGGGGATGTTCAATCGTTTTTCAATTTTAGGGTTTTCTCTATGTGTAATGTCGTGGCAATGTTTTTAAAACCGGACCAGACATCAGACTGGCTTGCCAACTTGATTATGGTTCGACAAATATTTTTAATACAATAATTTTTAAAAATTTTGAAAATATAATATGAACAACAATATATTAAAAAAAAAGTGTAAATACATTCAAAAACCTAGTATCATCAAGCATCAATTTCAAGTCCTTCACAACTTGCAAACATAAAAATCAAATAAATTGTTCAGCAAGTTACTTATAATAATTAATAACAAATACACAACTTTAGCCATGTGAAGTAATCTATACCCGCATTAACTAATAATTCAAAATAGAATGCTAAATATATTACAATGGTCTGGAGCATGTTGTAAAGTGTGACTCACCTAAATTAATTGCACTTAATATCAAGCTTTGTAGATATTCGTACACTAACAAATTAATAGAGAAAGTGGTGGTGATAGTACTACTGATTGCAGATTTAGACAGCAAACTTTTTCTTAACTTCGATTTGAAGTAGGTTTTGGTTCTTCTGAGAGCAAAACTGACATTGTAAAAATTTGTAGAAACTGCAACTTAATGTATAAATATATTCTCCATTTTCATTCACTTCTAACGTCCCCTTTCCATATATATGCATGTCTATATTTCGGCACCTTCATAAATATTTACTCACTGATAACTTAACAGGAATTACAAACTAG
The DNA here is from genome assembly GCA_037975025.1 of Excoecaria agallocha. Lineage (NCBI taxonomy): Eukaryota > Viridiplantae > Streptophyta > Magnoliopsida > Malpighiales > Euphorbiaceae > Excoecaria > Excoecaria agallocha. The sequence continues at coordinate 45,421,438 of CM075813.1, forward strand.
ACTTATATAAACTAATCTAAATGGAATAAGACCTCTTCTTCTGCTTTTGCAAATTGATGATTTGTTGCATGTTTTTCCCAAAATGTTCCAACTTTGTTTTATAACCTCATTGCCAAAGTTCTAGTACTTGAATTATAATGCTGTCTTTATTTCTTAGCCACGAAATTTCTTAACTAATTGTAAGGCATTCGTATAGTTTCACAAATGATTAATAATACAAAACAAGGTAACAACAATTGCAAAACAAAACAAATTCCATAAAAAGAAAAAACAAATCCCAAGTATGTTGAATCAACAACCAAAATCCAGAAAGAATTTATAAGTCCTTAGTGCCACTCTCACACTATTCTTCTATAGTAAGCAGTTATAAAGTCATCATATGTAGGACAACTCGAAATCTAGAAAGAATTTATACGCAATTTTTTGCCAATAAGTAATCTCTCATACAAAACACAACAATTGGACCAGAGAAAACTAAATTCAACTGGGAAAAAATGAAGCAATTAGTTCCAAGAAGAAGAGGAGAGCTCGCCTTCTCTCTGGTCTTGGTCTGGAGCTTCAGAATTTGAACAAATGAAGATCAAAGCTAGTTGAGGAAGACACCAAGATTTGTTTACCATCATCCACCACAGGTGACAATAAATCATCACTAAACCAGAATATCGACAAATGATATCAATGCAGTTTTGCTACAACAATTCCCATATAATATGTCTCTAATCAGTAAGATACTATTGTATGACCAAATCCATGCCAAACAAATGGTATAAGTTGATTTCCAGAAACATTCAATGATTGAGATAACCATGTCAAATTTACAAATAATCGAGTCAGATTTCAAGTAATAACCAGGAAAATAACTTGATGTTAAGTGAAAGCATAGTAAAGTCAAGCTGGGATCCTTTGCACCATTTGGTTTTTGCTTATTATTTGATTCCGTATCATTAATTCAGCCACAATTTGGTTTCAAGTCCATTATCTGAATGCCTAATCAATTTAAGAATCTATAATTATAAATTCCAGCAATGTAATGCCATATTTCTTGCAACAACGCCCTCAATAAATAGGAAAACACTGAATAGGAAAATCATAGTCAAATTAAATAATAATATGCTATATATGGATTTAATAATATGCATACACCAACAGGCACATTCCAAAAGTCAAGTAAAATGAACAAAAAAGAAAGAAATGGAAGTAAGAAGAGTAGAAGACGCACCGGGAACCAGAGACGGCAGCAGTGGCGACCAGCGGAGGATGCCAACGACTGGAGGGTGGCGACAGCCGGAGGGGGTAAGGAGAGCGATGCAGGCGGCCTTTAGTTTTAGGGATTTTAATGTTTATGGGAAAGAGAGGGAATCAGGGACGAGGAGAATTGAGAATAAACGACCAGTGTTTTTATCCGTCTTTCATATTTCGGGCGGGCCGGATTCATAAGGATATTATCCGAACCAAACCCGAAAGTTATTTAATTCTCCAAGCCCGATCCAAATTTTTTCAAGGAATGGAAGATATTCTGAAGTAAATTTCACTCTCATTTTAGGAAAATAAATCAATTTCTCTCCTAATTTACTCATATCCAACTAGAGCTTAGGATTTTTAAATTTTTTTTTTCTAATATATATATTTATGTACAAAACTCAGTTAAATTTTTGTAAATAATATTTTAAAAAAATCAATTTTTGATGCATATCATAAACTATTTACGAATTTAAAATTTTGATAAAAAAGTGAAAATTGGTTGTGTTATTAAACTGACATACCATATACTGGCATATTATTCTCTGTATAAATATCTTATCGGTCTAAATACAAAGATTTGATACAACCAAGAACGTAGCTAAAAATCGAATTCAGTAGTATCAAAAATATATTAGTATGTTAATATTTTATTGGTATCAATTATAAATTGGATCATTTAAAAATTTTAGTGTAGTTAAAAATATATTAATAGGTTAATTTTTTAATAGAATAAATTATTAATGAAATCATTTAAAAATTTTAATGAAATAGATTAAAATAAAAATTTATAAAAAGTATTTTCAAATTTTTTTAAATTGATCCCACTCGATGCTATATGGAGCCTTTCCCATTTTTCGCACTCCTTGTTTTTTATCTCTCCCTCTTTTTACATTTCTTTTCTTTTTCTTTTTTTTTTCAATTTAATAACATACGTCTTATTATAATTCTAAACGTCACTTAAATAAATTCAATTTCATATTTTCTTAATTTTTAATCCCACCGTATCAAGTATTTTTTTTCTTTTCCTTAAAAAATCTGATATAAAAATATTTTTTTCATCGAATAAATCATTTTTATAGATATAAAATATAGTAAAATTTAATGTAATATATATATATATGGGTTAAGGTGCAATTAAGGGCCCAAAATTTTGTGAAATGTGCAATTTAGGATTTAATATTTTTTTGTACAATGTCAGTCCTGATATTTTCAAATTAGTGCAATGTAAGATCCAGAGTAACAAAACCGTTAAGTTGATCAGACTCTGTGAGTTGACCGATGATGTGGCACGAGTTGGGACACGTGGCACAACAGATGGCAATCTAATGGAGCTGACGTGGAAAAACTTGACACGTCATCAGACATGTCATCACATCACGTGTTCCTCATGTGATTTGTTAAATTAGGGTAAAAAAAATTTCACCCAACCTCTTCCATCTGCCATCTTCAATCATTTTTCCCCTTCAGCTCCATTGCAGCTACTGTTCATTCTTTTTAATCCTATTTTATTCTTTCTCCTTTCTTTTGTACTATTGTTGTTCCCATAATATCCCATCGTACCACGCATTGAAGAATCCAACATGTCTTCATCTAACTCAATGTCGTTATCACTAGGTATGAGATTTCAAACAAGGGATAGTACTAATGACTACACGAATGAAGTAGCACAGCCAAGGTATTTTTGTGGTCATAAAGCAATTAGGTTAAATTTGCGGAACATATCAAACACTGGAATGCGTTATTACAAATGCCCAAAATTTTGCATGGGGGACATAAGTATATGTGTCTATTTTTATGAATTTTTTTTTAATTTGTAATATATGACATTGAGGGAGTGTATTTTGCGGTTTCATTGTTAGGCGATGGAATGTAGTTTTTTTGCGTGGTATGACAGCGTAGAAGGGATGAGAGAAAGGTCAAGACTCCTACTGTATGATATGCATAAGGAGATAATTATGTTGGAGAAAGAAATTATGAAATTGAACAAGAGGATCGAAAGGCAAGACATAAATATGCACATAGATGAAAGTGAGATGTATTCTGAGATGATTATGAGAATGAAGAAAGAGATAGAGACTGTAGTTGCTTCAAGAGATGTCAGTGGGGGTTGGTTTAGGTGGTTGATGTAAATGCTTTGTGCATTTCTTGTTGGGTGTTTGTTTTTTGCAGGATTGAAGTTGTTGTATTTATTTTTTTGGTGTAAGCAAATGATTAGTGGTATGTAAACGTTGGGATTATGGCCATGTAATTGTTATTTACACCTTAAATCCAATGTAACAGACTTGTGTTCAAGCTTGTCGATTCAATAAAAGAGAAAAACATTAAAAACTGATACAGAAACAGCTTAAATCGTATTTGATTAGTCATGTAAAACCTGTTTCACTTTCATTGTATATTTGATTGGGTATTTTTACTTAAAACCTATGCAGCCACCATTCCATTAAAAAAAAGGCAATAAGAAACACATATCTATAAGATCTTCCAATTGAACAAAACACATGAGATATTCATTGATGAGTAATACTGGTTTCGGACCAAAATACTTGTACAGATTTACAAAAAGATAATTTTATCTGCAGGAAGTTTAGTTTTAATTGGAGTACAAAAACAAAAGATAAAACCATCATCAATGCTTGCATTACAGATAAATATATTTTATATAGCTCAAAAACACATCTAATTTTTTTTGCTATCTTTGATTTCCTTTGATTCTTTTGTTAGTGTAAGCCCTAGCCCCAATACATTGTAATAAAACACCTTGAATTAATAAAATGAGGCATTTGTTTTATCCTTTGTATTCTTGTGCATATCAATTGATAAAACTATCCAAGAGTGTTGTTTCGGTTTAAGTTATCATGTGTGAGGCACATGGATTGTAAGACCTTGAAACAAATGAGACATCATTCTAAATATCCCTAGTCAGTCATTATTATGGGAATAACAAATGAATTAAGACTAGTATGCTCTCTCTGATCTTATGAGTTCTGTCTTACGGATCATTAGGACAAGAGTGTCAATCAGAGATCATAGATACATGTTAAAGAACATGGTATCTGGATTCGATCCGCTCATGAGAACACTACATGGTACAAGTCATAAGTGTTTCTCATATGCAAGATTTGTATCGGAGTTCTTAGACCTAAAATCTCTATGAAACTCTTTATGAATTACTGTGTACTTTGACATACACCTAACGTGCTCGTAACAGAGTGACAAGTACGTGTATGATTGGGTATGCACTGATTCATGTTAGAGAGCATGAGAGAAGTGAAGGGATTACCCCTCTCGATAAGAGAGAAAAATATCACCGGCCACTTGATCAGTGAACTGAGAAGTGTATGGCCATACCGAGATGAAATAATGAGTAATCATTATTTATCTGAGAGTTCAGTGTCACTGGAATATCAAGAAAGGAATTAATATATATAAGGATGACTAGTTCCATGCCTTATATTAATTCTGATATTTAAGGGTAAAGGGCTATGCAAAATTGCATTAGGTCACCAAATGCCATATGCATTTTCATTTAATTTGGAATGCTATAATATCTTGCTAGAGAATATATATAGCCTTTGAATTAATTTATTAATTCATTGCCAACATTAAATGGACCTATAGGATCGCACACAAAGCATTGGGCTTAAAATGTTTAAATTAAGTATTGAGCATTAATTTGGGCTTTTAATTAAAGTCAAATTAATGTATGTAATGGGTTATAATATTGCTATTGGGCTTTGGTCCATGAGAGAGAGAAATTCAGCCCACAAGGTTTAATTTCAATTAATTAATTATCTAGTGTTAATTTAATTAATTGAGTATTAAAGCCTAAAGGATTTTAATTAAATTAATTCACTTGATAATTGGATGGTGTGGCCGAAATTCCAAGATAATATCAATGGAATTTTGGCACATGATTAATTCTTTTATTAAGTGGTTAATTTGATTAATATGTCTTTTGTTTTTATCTTGGATAAATTAAAAGAGTTTTTATCAATAAATATTACTTATTTTAATTAAGTGATAAAGGCTAAAATTAATTATCTCTAGATAATATTAATTATCTTAAGATAGTAGATTTTAGATTGATCACTTAAAAAGAAATGAAGATAATATATATTAAAAAGAAATTTATGCGTGGAAAAAAAAAGAAAGCAATATTTGTTTTTAGGTTTTGCGTGAAAACAAAAGAAAGAAAGATTATTTGTTTTTGGCGTGAAAACAAAAGAAAGACAATTTGCTTTTGGCATGAAAAGAAAACCTAGCCACCACTTGGTTTTTTGCGTGAACTTCATCTCTCTCTCTCTTAATTCTTTTGTTCAATTTTTCACAAGGAGAAAGGATTGTTTCTCATTCTCTTGTGTTATTGGATTGAAATAGCAATCTAAAGAAGTAAAAAATCAAATTTTGTAGCTTCAAACTATAGCCATTACACAATACTTAAAAGAGAGCTAGCAATCTCGGTTTTAAGCCGACGGTGTAATTGTGTGTGTGAGAATAGAGGGAGTGGCGTAAAAGGCTATTCCTTGGCATTGGTGATCGAGATCTAAGGCGGACAAAGCCATCTTAATTGCTGGTCATCATCGGAATAAAAATCTAAAAGGCATCAAAAGTTGTAAGTTCGATAACCCTAAAATTGCATGTTTCGATTCTATCTTTGGATATGTATGGTATGTATGATAAAATTTTTGTTTTTCCGCTGTGCTATCATGATTATCATACCATGTCATATTCCATCATCTTTTTCCTCTCCAGATCATGTAATTTGGGTGTCTTCTTTGAGGGAGGCTTGAATGGCAAATTAGATGGAACTAACACCTCATATCCATTGCCTTTTGCCTGTATAAACCTTGAATCTATTGGAATATGATGTATTTTCCTTACATTGATGTTGATCACTTTCTCATATGGTACTTGAAATTTCTTTTTAGGATCTGGATCATGATTTGGCATTATAGGTTGTGGATCCTCATCATCAGAATTCGTATCCACACCAGTATAGGAACCCACCACATAGCTAGTATCCAGTTTAGGCTGTGCAATTAATCACAAAGAATGATGTTGTCAAGTTATAATAATTAAATAACACTTTCATAAAATGCAACTTAATTAAAACTCTCATTATAGAGTAATGATATTGTCACGAATAATATTTAACTTACATTATAAATAATATTACCACTCTCATTATAGAAAACACCAAAACCTCGTTCTTCACTTGCTTTATTTGAATCGCCTCTGCCTTGGACAATTTTTTCTCAAGAAGGCATTGGGTTTTCTTCCTTTTTTTGAACCACTTGCTGATGTAGTCTAAGTTGCCGGATTAGAATGAGGGGCTGGATTGGAAGGAGGTGTTGCTTCATTGATGGGCATAGTTTCAGGTCTATATGCTTTCTTCTCACATTGCACATCACCTTCATCAGCTTTCTGTCCAATTACCTAAGTCGAAGAGTAATAATATTTAATCAAGTAGCATATAATATTCATTTTAACAAATATAACGATATGGTTTGTTACCTTGTTACAGCTTATTTTGTTGTGCCCAAATTGTCCACATCTACCATAACTTTGCTGCTTTCCCTTATTCTAGCTTTTGGACCTCAGGACTTTGCTTTTTGTTTGATGAAGTTTGACTTGTTGGTACCTCATCATATTCTTCAACATATTTTTTGGGCTACCTTTTGTCTTTCTTCCTCAGCTTCTTTGGCTTTCCTGGCATTTTAGGTATAGGAGGTGGTTCAATTAGCTGAAAGGTCTTTACTTTTTAGAATCTCCTTCCCTTCATTGGTTGTAGTTTATTCTGGTAGGTAGCATCATAGCTATCCCTATGGTAGTAGGGGGAGATGTGATTAACTGGATCTTCACCCATATGAAAATAAGTAGCAATAGCATTGGGATATGGGATTCTAGTTAAATCCTAAGCTCTGCAGATACACTGCTTATCTTGCAAAGTAACCTTTGTATTTTTAAAAATTCTGTAACATTTGTGTTGCATGCACAAAGTTTTAATCTTCAAACCTGATTTTCCTTTCTCATTTGCTGCATATAAGAGGAAAGGGCATTTATCCTTTATACATTTTGCCCTAATCCTGGTAGAAGAATTCGTTACCATTTTGAAGTCTTTTCCAGCAATCACAGCATACCCAACCAAAGCATTCCTAATAGCTTTAGCATTTTCAAAAGTCATCCCCTTCCTAAAATATGCTTTCCCTTCTTTTAGATTGTACCTAACTCTCTTCTTATCAATTTGCTATTTTAGTTCTCTCTCATTAATTGCATCACCTAAATCTAATTTCTCTTCACTTTCATACCCCGAAGAAGAGTCACCATCAAATTCTTCTACATTATAACAGCTTTCATCCCCATCCCCACTATCACTTAAATCATCACTACCAGCTTTAATTACTGGTTTCTTTTGCGGTAAAGAAATTATCTACTTGCTGGCTGGATATTCCTAAAGTGTCAATTTTATCTCCTACAATATTAGTGAGCTCTAACCCATCTACTGCTTCTGGCCCATCAATATTACTCACATCTCTAATGATTTCTATTTTATTTAATAGTCTTTGGGGGAATACAATTAATTCATAATGTGTTATGGGAAAAACAACTAATATCCCTAAAGGACCCACACACCCTAATAACCCGTGCACACTAAAATTCCCATAAAAAATAAACAATCTTTCATCAATTTATTTACCCGGTTCACAACAAACCAAGTACATAAGATCTGTAATAGTAAACTTGCCTGTAAATTCATCATATATATCCCTATAGCAAAAAAGATCAAAGTCAAACCCAAAATAAACCTCATTCTTCCCATCCTTATAAATCAATTTCTTCCCAAATTTTCATCTGCCCCCCCCCCCCAGTTATAAAACAAATTTACATTGCCATAGTGTCTGACCCTGCATAAATTTCAAATTAATAAATAAAATATTACATCCTATCTCTATACACTACTTGCGAAAACAAATAAAGTATGCATAACTTTTAATGTGCACTTCAAAAATAGGGACCACAATCAACTGATTTATTACTAAAAAAATATATCAACATTAGGTAAATGGAATAAAGTAATGTGCACTTCAAAAATAGGAACCACAAACAAAAAAGGGTACATTGTATCCGCCAAAAGAATCTACGCAATCTAAAGTAAATTTAACCCTAAAATCAAGCCACATATAAAAGTATCTTTAAACTATAACAAACCAACCATAAAAACAACTTACATAAAAACCCATAAAAAAGCCTCAAGCCACATACTGAAATTGCTCGACACCCCACATAAAACCAATGTAAAAAAACCCAACTTATAAATATACCTCGATGGCACATCATCTTCGTCGGAACTGTTGCTGACCATCGCATTCGCTACTAGCTACAACCACTTCCATTTGCATTTCGATTTGGTCATTTGGCGATACGATCATTTATGAATCAATTTGCGTTTCGAGTTAGCTTACCTATTTTCTTTCAATTTGCAGGCGGTGAATCGCAAATCTCCATCGCCATTTCCAAGATTTTGATGCAAACCAGTGGTTTCAAATGTGTGATTTGGGGAAGGAGAGTCAGCTAGGGATTTAAAGGAATTTAGCAATCTTTGTCACAAATTAGGGTAAAAATATTATTACATTTTTATTTTAACACAAATCACGTGAGAAACACATGATGTGATGACATGTCTGATGACGTGTCAAGTTTTTCCATGTCAGCTCTACCGAATCGTCACCTTTTATGCCACGTGTCCCAACTCCTGCCATGTCATCGTTCAACTCACGGAGTCTGATCAACTTAATAGTTATGTTACTTTGGACCATACATTGCACCAATTTGAAATATATCAAGACCAACATTTTACAAAAAAAAAAACATTAAGCCCTAAATTGCACATTTCGTAAAATTTTAGGCCTTTAATTGCACCTTAACCCTATTCATTTTGTCAACATTGTTAAACGGTTAGATTAAAGTTTGAATTGCATTGACAACTAAAGAAAGGTACAGATGCCATATTGCGCATTCCAAATTATATCCCATATGCAATATAAAGCAGGAGAGTGCTTTACATATGATCCGTGATTGTAACTTGGTTCGGTGCTTCTAGCATTCCTTGATGATTGGCGGCATCCAACCAAATTTTTTCAACTAAGATATTAACAGGTGGATCGAATAGAATGCAACAATAAGGAATTTAGTGGATGATGTGGAATAGAGATTCATCTTTGGGTTTGCTTGTTGGTCTCTATGGAAATGGTGCAATGAATTGGTGTTTAATAACAAAACTATCCTTTGGAGCAACAAAAAATATCTTGTTCTCTCTGCTGCTAAATCGTTTGTGGCTGCTAAAAAATGAATTGACCAAGGTCAGTAGAAACTACGTTTTCAAGTAGGATGTATATGTGGGCTAGGATCCAGGGCCACCGGATTGGATTATGTTGAACATATATGTCTCATTTAGAAAAGCTCATTATCCAGCAACAGCAAGTGGAACTTTTCGGGATACTTTGGGTAGATGGCTGGGGGGATTCTCGGCCTACGTTCGAGGTAACAATGCTTATTTTATAGAAACTTAGGTTGTCCTTTTAGGTCTCTAAGAAGCCTATAACAAAGGTTGGAAAAAAGTAATCCTACAGGTGGACAACAGTAGTGTAGCTTCTACTATCACACTAAACTCTGAAGTTCCTCCCTTTTTCCATCTTATTTTCTTGCGTATTCAGAATTATCTTAGCAAAGATTGGTAGGTTAATGTCCGGTATATATATGAGAAGCCAACTCTGCACCTGACTTTCTTGCTAATTGGACTTATGGTCAAGAAACTCTATTATGTTTGGCACAACTCGTATCCTCAGAATTTGAGCAACATTTTGAAGGTTGATGTAATGGGCATATCCTGCCCTATGATGATCTGTAATTCACCTGTTTTCTTCTTCTTCTTCACAAAAAAAAAGTTCAAATTTCATTCAAACTAATTAACCCGTATCGATTTCATATATATAGTCCAAATTCAACAAGATGATATTGAAATAACTACATTTCCTTTTTATTAAAAATTTAATAAATAGATAAAAATATAGATTGCATAACACATTTGACATATGAAACTAAAATAATTACTTTTATTATTATTGTTATTATTTCCTTTTTATGGAAGACAATTCTAGAAATAAAAATAAAATAAAATGAAGAAAATGAAGAAGACAACCTTCATATTTGATCTTTGTCCATTTTTCTTAGACTTCAGTTTAAGAAATCAATAATTTCTAGATGCTAAAAAAAAGGAAAGATTGTCATGGAAAAATAACTTAATACGTAAACATGAAATTAAGAAGAAGGCTTAAGGTGCAATTCACTCCATAAACTTTGACAAAAAATTAATTAATCTTCTAATATTTATTTTAATATAATATGCTGCAAAAAATTTAGAAATTGGGACAATATCGTGCCAAAACTAATGAATCCGTTATTTTAATTATTTTCGTCAATTAACTGCTGACGTGTATCGACTGTGGTGAAGATAGAGTTTATAATTAAGAAGGATAAAAATATAAATCATGCTTAAAAAATATAGTATAAATACTATAAATAAATTATTAAATAAAAAATATTCATTAAACTAACAAGCCTACAAAAATCATTACTGTACTTAATATATTACAAACAAAATTTTCAAAACCATTAAAAAGTTATTCAGATATAATGATACAATAAGAACTTTTTTATTTATTTAAAGAAAAGTTATTCGGATACTTTATAATATTTTTGTTTTATTTACTGGTATTCTGTAATAAAATGTAAAGCTTTATGTTCTATTTTTGGTATTATACCTGTATTTTTTATCCATTTAACTTATCTGCAACTGAAAATGCATCAATTTAAGCCAAACTATTACAACAAAATTCTTAGTGGCATAATAAAAAAACTATAAAATTTAGGTTCATAAAATTTCTAGAATCAAATGCCCAAACATTGTTAATGTCACTTCCTATTCACTAGGTTTCTTTTATTGGCAATATTTGCTCGAAATTTTTTTTTCTTTATTCTTTACTAGTTTTTCTCTTAGGATGTAATTGAATTAATAATTTATTTTAAAGACTTTCATCAATTCAAATATATAATATAAAACCTAATCAGATTAGCATTTGTCTAAAATTTCATATACGTTCTCTAAAATATAATAAATAAATAAATATTACAACTATTTAAGAGATATAAAAGCAAACAAAAAAATTGCAAAACTAAATTACTAACCTTTAATTAAAGATAAATCTTTATTGTATTCTTTAGTTTTTTTTTATCAAATTTATCTGATTTTCTTTTAAAAATTCAAAGAATAAATAGAGTTTTGTATTTTTATTTGAATGGAAGTGGAAAGATAATAAAAAATTTCATTGATCAAAAACTTAAGAAATAAGTTAAGATAGGGGTAAAACTAAAATTTTAAAGGTGACAAAATTATATATATATATATATATAACTAAAAATTTTCAAAAATTAAGAGGGGCAATTGCCTCCCTTCCGATTCAAGTGGAGTCACCGTGTATCGAAATTTTACCAAAAAAGTATCACGTGGTAAGGCTGAATGTATAAAAAAAATCCATAAAATATTTAAAAAAAAGTAGTTTACCCTTTAAATTTTGTAAATTGCAACAATTTAATTTCTATTTATATGTTATACTTATGTTGCGTTAGTCTTCAACTGAAAAAAATAGCTAAAATAATGAATCCGTTAATTTTAGATGATTTTATTCAATTTGTAAATTTTAGAAAAGATATTATATTAAAATCAATATTAGAGTGTTAATTATTTTTTGGTCAAATTTTAAAGACTATAAAGAATAAATAGGACTTATAATTAAGAATAAAAAGCTACTTTCTGAATAGAAAAATAGATATATTTGAATACCGCTTTTATAAAGAAAGCCACGATGTCCATAACAAAAATTCCTTTCAAACATCACTCTCACTTCAGCAACCTCTCTCAAAAGCCTTAGCTTCTATTTGGATTGAGGTAGATGGAGGTAGAGTAGATTAAAGTAACTCAATTACTTTGTTTGTTTTGTAAAAATTGTAAAGTAAATAGGAGTAGATGAGAATAGATGGAAGGAACTAGTTACTCTATATCTTTTAAAAAAATTACTCTTAATTTGAGAGTAGATGTGAGTAACTCCATATTTACTCTAAAATTTTAAAGAGTTGCTTCCATCTACTACCATTTATTCTATATTTATTTTAGATTTACCAAACAAGAAAGAATAAATGAGAGTTACTCTTATCTACTCTACTCTCGTTTACTCTCATCTACTCTACTCCCTCCTACTCTCATCCAAACAGAGCCTTAAACTCTCTCCAATCCCTTAGCCGGTAGAATCACAGATTGCGGAGCTGAATATATTGAAGCTCAAGTTCCGTGCAAGATTCAAAAAAGGATGCAAAAGAGCTAACCCTTTTGTTCTGTATACTTTAAAATTTTATAATTTTATTTATATTTTGTAAATATATTTTTCATATTATTACTGAAAATTTAATTTGCATTAATAAAACAATTGTGAGGAACATAGTTATTAAAATTGGATCGGACCGGTCGGTCAAATCCGTTTAATCGCGAACCAACAGGCTAACCGATTGATTTAACTACTGAAAATCGAATTGACAAAAAATCGAATTGAACCGAAAAAAACCGAAAAATCGGACAGAATTGGATTTTTTGATAAAAAATCAAAATTTTTTGAATTTTTTCACCCACCCACATATATATATATATATATATATTTATTTATTTATTTATTTAAAAAAATCAATATTGTAAATTTTAAGTATATCATTTAATAATTTAATATACTTATTAAATTTTTGATTCATTGTAATCAAATATATATATATATATATATTATTTAAAAAATTAGTATTTTAAATTCTAAATATATGTTAATTAATAATTTAATATACTTATTATCTATTTGGATCATTGTAATAGTATATTAAATTATTAAGTAATATCTTTAGAATTTAAAATATTAAGTTTTTTCAAATAAATAAATAATAGAAATTTAAAATATACATATATATATATATAATAAATTATTATTATTTATTTATTTGAAAAATTAATATTTTAAATTCTAAAAATGTAACTTAATAATTTAATACACTTATTATCTATTTGAATTTATTGTAATTAAATATAATTATACTCATATATTCAAGATTAATATTTTTTGTATTTACTTTATTAGTACTCCATCTAAACATGAAATTATTTTCATGATATGATTTTATTTTTATATTTTTAATATATGATATTTAATAATTCATAATTAATCACTTATAATAATAAAATTAAAATTATATTTTGTAACTTATTATTAGAATATTTATAACATATATTTAATATTTGATAAATATTTTTTTTTAATTTTTATATAATAGTATTCAAAAAATTATAATAATTATAATATTTTAAAAATAAAAAATTTAATTAAATTCGGTTGAATTGATCGAATCATAAATTTTTAGTTTTGTCAGTTTTTCGTTCGGTCCGATTTTAATAACATTGGTAAGGAATCTGATTCTGAATTTCTGGCTGGTACTTTCTTTCTTTTTTTTTTTTTTTTAATTCTAAAATATCTTTCGCACAGGAGCAGAGATAAAATATCCATGAATCGATGAAATAATAAGACGGAAGAGAAGATCCAAGCACCCAACGTTGATTGTCAAAAAGCTGCTCAGGTATAGCTAACATGAGTTGATCTATGGTTTGTGGAAGATGATCGATGGAATTAGTTGGAGATTTTAAATGAATTCATCATCTATTTTGATTTTATACTGAGAATCAACTTGTTTTTTTTTTTTTTTCTTTGAATTCCCTGAGAATCAACTTCAGTATGAGTGATCTGTATAATGTCATTATGGGTTAAATTTTAGCTATCGTTGTTTCTGTTTTTGGATAGATATAGAACAACTTCTTCTTCTTCTTCTTCTTCTTCTTTTTCTTCTTCTTCTTCTTCTTTAAAGATTTTGGAACATGAAAAATGATTCACGGCTCTCTCTCTCTTTAATTAACGGTATTTTATTTTTTCATCATATTATCATTGTTCTGAGCTGAACCTATTTATCTTTTTCTGGTGGAAAATTACTGATGCTCATCACATGAACAACTACCCATTGTGATTCTCATACTGGATTAGATGAAAAGGAAGTTCTTTTAAAATTTCTTGTAGCCTATGAACGGTTCAGAAATATAGGATTACAGGAACTCGGAATTGTCTTTCTGGTCCCGTTGGGTGTTCATAAATTTGTGTGTCAAAAATATTTTATCCCAAACATCAGTTCTTAAATTTTCCTTTCCTTTTATTTGTAATCAACACTATTATACAGAAATTTGAAGATTATGGCTTCTGTTTCTTCCTCCGCACCTCAATGGAAGTATGACGTGTTCCTCAGTTTTAGAGGCGGAGATACTTGTAATGGTTTTGTCAATCGTCTATCTGATGTTATATGTCAAAATCGAATTGTTACCTTCAAGAAAGGAAGCCGTGATACAGGAGAAGATGTTTCACCTGACATCTTGAGCATTATCGAAGAATCTTGTGTTTCGGTAGTTGTTTTCTCTGAAAATTATGCATATTCTCCCCACTGTTTAGATGAGCTTGTAAAGATTATTGATTGCAAAAAAGGGAAGGGGCAAGCAGTAATTCCAATTTTCTACGGAATAGATCAAATTGATGTTCAGGAGCTGAAAGGGAGTTTTGGGGATGCATTTCTTAACCATAAGAATGAATTCAAGGACAGCTTAGTCAAGGTGGAGGCTTGGAGACAGGCTTTGAAGGAAATAAGTGGGGTTGCAGGGTTTGTGTCATGGAATATCAGGTAACATTAATTTTTCAATAAAATGTAAAACACTATCAATTCTTCCTAGCTACATTTAACAGGAGATGGAAGTTTGAATCTTTTTTGCATATTACAGTTTTCTTTCTTAATTTTAGTGGCACCATTCTAATTTACAGAAGTTAATTATTAATTAATTTAATTAATTTATTCAATTTGATGTTAAAAAATCAAATACTGGCGGAACTTCTTTTTTTATTTGATTTTATTTTTCTGAAAACATATAGGTGAAACTGTTTTTGTTTGTTCTCTTTACTTTTGGCTAACTTTTGCTTACCAGCATTTGGTTTTTGTTTGTAATTAGGTATGAAACCCAACTAATTGAAGAAATTGTTGATCACATTTTGAAGACATTAAGTGATGCATTTTCTAGTTGCTCTTATGATGGCTTAGTTGGAATTGATTCACGTGTTAAAGATATTGAATCATTATTGTGTATCGGATCGATGGATGTGGTCTTTTTGGGAATTTGGGGAATGAGTGGTGTAGGTAAATCAACTATTGCTCGCAAAGTATTTGATCAAATCTCTTCACTATTTGAAGGTCGATGTTTTGTTGCAAATGTCAGGGAAAAATTGGAAAAGTATACCTTGGATTATTTGCAACGAGAGATTATTTCCAAATTGCTAGGGAAAAGAAATTTAAATATGGGCATGCCGGTTATGTTATCCCCTTCCATTAGGCAAAGGATCAAGCGGAAAAAGGTTCTCATTGTTCTTGATGATGTGACTGATATCATGCAAATAGAATACTTAATTGGAGAATGTGGTATTTATGGACCGGGGAGTAGGGTTATTATGACGAGCAAAGATAAGCAGATTCTATTAAATGGAGGTGCCAAAATATATGAGGTTAAAAAATTAAATTTTCATGAATCTCTCCATCTCTTTAGCTTGCATGCTTTTAAGCAAAGTGCTCCAGCAGAAGCATACATGAAGTTGGCAACGAGGGCACTGAACTATGCTCAAGGTATCCCATTAGCTCTAAAAGTTTTGGGTTCCTGCTTATACAATAAGAATGTGGGAGAATGGGAAGATGAGTTGGAAAAATTGGAAGTTCTTTCTGATAAGAACATTGAGAAGATACTAAGAATCAGTTATGATGAATTGGATGATGAAGAAAAGGATATTTTTCTTGATATTGCATGTTTCTTCAAGTCAGAAGATAAAGATCGCATTGAAAGTATTTTAAGCACTAATGGTCTTTGTTCAACAATCAGAATTAGTCACCTTCTTGATAAGTCTCTCATTACTCTTTCCGAAAATCTTCACAATAAGTCTCTCATTGCTATTTCAGAAAATCAGTTAGATATGCATGATTTGATACAGCAAATGGGCAGAGACATTGTTCGCAACGAATGCATTGAAGAGCCTGGAAAACGTAGTAGGCTGTGGACTGCTGAAGATATCTTCCACGTGTTGATAAAAGATATGGTAAAAGCCAAATCATGAATATAGATACAAGTATATGGATCTTCTATATATATATATATACACACACACACATACATACACCCATTGACTCTGTCGTTTGTGTTTAGCAGGGGCCGATTTCTGTTGAAGGCATATCTCTGGGCATTACAAAACTTAGAGATATGGATCTAAGTTCCACCACCTTCACGAGGATGCATAGACTTAGGCTTCTTGACTTATATCATCCCTATTATCGTGCTGCTGAAAATTATATTCCATGCAGTGATACAATCAAAGTACACCTGTCAAGAGGCCTTGAATTTCTACCTAACAAGCTAAATTTTCTGTACTGGTATCAATATCCATCAAAATCCTTGCCACTAAATTGCCCGGAAAATCTTGTTGAGCTGCATTTGATTAATAGCAATATTGAACAGCTTTTCACTGGAGATCAGGTATTTGTTGATACTCTAATTTGTTAAAGTAAGGCATGCTGTAAAGTCTGGATTTGCTCATATATTCTTAATTTTTCTTTGTCAATGCAGTGCTTTGAAATTTTGAAATTTATGGATCTCAGCTACTCCATCAACCTAATAAAAATTCCGGACTTGTCTAAACTCCCAAAACTTGAGGTCTTATATTAGAAAGGCTGCACAAATTTGGTTGAAATTTGCTCATCTACTCAATTTGACAGCAACCTTACCAATGTGGATCTTGGATATTGCGAAAATCTCTTCAGTTTTTCAAGCTTTCTGCAATGGAAAAAACTAAATTTTCTTTCACTTGACGGCTGCTCAAAAATCACATATCTTCCGGAGGTTCCGCCAACTATAAAATGTCTAATTCTAAATGAAATTTCAGTAGAACTGGCACCCATATCAATTGGGCATTGGTTTGGACTTACAGAATTGCAATTGAAATCATGCAGAAGTCTTAAAAGTCTTCCTCTCTGCATTGGTGAGTTGAAAAGTCTGGAACGTCTTGATCTAGAGGGATGCTCAAAGCTGATGAGTCTTCCAGAGAGTATATGCAATCTGAAGTCTCTCAAAACTCTTATCATAAAAGAGTGTCAAAATCTTACTGAATTGCCAGAGAACTTGGGGAATTTAGAATCTCTAGGAAGGCTTTTTGCAGACGAAAGTGGAATTAAAAAGCTACCATCTTCCATCAATCAACTGACCAAGCTTACTTTTTTGTCTTGTGACGGATGCAAAGGTTTAAAGTTGGGTCCTCTCACAGCTGGTTTGTCCCGTTTAAGGGTCTTTTCTCTAAAAAACTGTCATATGCGAGATATTCCATACAGTTTTGGCCCTTTAGTGTCGTTGAGTCGCTTATATTTAAGTGGAAATGATATAGAGGCCCTCCCTGAGGGCATTGAACAGCTTACTCGGCTTAACAAACTTGAGTTAAGAGACTGCAGGCGACTTAAATGGTTGTCAGATCTTCCATCGGCTGTTAAATTTTTACTAGTGAGGAACTGTACGTCTCTGGAATCAATGTCATTCACACAGAGAAATATTGATTCATTCCGATTGCTAGATGCTGCAAATTGCCCAAATTTGGATCAGAATACATTTAGAAAGATTATCATTGATGTCCTGATGAGTCATGAACCTACATCCGCTGCAGACTATTCATTGCAGTTATTGGTAATATTCATAATAGCATCTACCCCTCTGTCTTGTGCTGTGCTGTGCATCTCTTGTTAAAACATAGTGATTTTTCGTTTTACAGGAATTTGTTGAAGAAGGCAGAGAATACCTTGTTACATTTGAAAGGGGATTTGATACTGTTGGAGATGAAATACCACCAAATATGAGGTATCAGAATATCAGTGGATTTTCTTTATCATTCCCATTGAGACCAGTGTCACGCCGCCACATGTATCTTGCTTTTTGTGCTGTTGCAGCACCCAAGAGTTATCTTTCTTTTCAATTCTGTCTGATGGGATGTAAATGCTGTTTTGTGGACAAATCCGGAGATACCATTGACTTCCAATCTGAATATGCCAATGACATAAAGGACCTAACTTTCCAATCGGAACATGTTTTCTTTTGGTCTTCTATAGTAGAGTTCAGCTATGAATATAGTTTCTCCAAGGCTTCATTTGAATTCTACATCGTGGATAAATGTGGATACAGTAGTGAATTGATAAAGAAGTGTGGAGTTCACCTGTTGAATGATGAAAATGACACTCACCTCCTTTCCTTTGAAGATCGAAATAGACATCAGTCAAATGCCTTGGACATTTATCAGATGGATGAAATCTAATGATTTTGGAAGAGGACAAGCAAGAGAGGAGCCCCCTTCTACCAATCAGCTTAATTTGGTTCTGTGATATTAATTTCACATTCTATCCTGTCATGAAGTTGAGTCCTTGGTCACCTAATATTTGTGCTTTCTAACAAGACAGTATCCAAGTCACTTGGTGGCTAGTCTCAGCTTTAGACAATTGTGGTCAGAATTGAGTGTCTTGAATGGCAGGAATCAAGATTGGGATTGAGATCAAACTCTCCACTGGAAATAAAAATATTTGAATCAACGTAGATGATTTATTGATATTTATTAAAAATATTCTTTTATTTCCATTTTCTTAATCTCAATTAAAAATAATAGAAAAAATGCATATAAATTTATATTGTAAATTACAATAACTATTTTATAATTAAACAGAAAATATGTATATATATTTGAGGTACGTATATGAGATATATATTTCAAAATGCTAGCTACATATCTCAGCATATATCGGATAGTAATTGTTCAACATTCGGGCATATACTCTGCTACTAGCTGCTGAGGAAGAAGCAATCTCGACTCAGCAAGTGAAGTCGGAATTTGTGATCGTCTCGTTCTCTGCAGGTTTTTCTCGTAAAAGCTGTCTTTTTTGGGGCATTAGAGCAGTGTTATTTTATTTTTTTTCTAATAATTGTTGTGAGTTGTTTTTTGAAATGATTCAGTTTATGCTTGTGGGCTATCATGAAATTTTCCTTTTGTTTTCAGTTTTTGTTATTTATCTTTGGGTTTTCACTTACGGCTTCTTTGATCGCTGGAGTTTTTATTTCAAACTTGATTCATGGTATTCTCAACTTTTGCGTTAGTTGATTCTTGCATTTCGTTTGAAAAATGGGTTTCTTTTTTCTTTGGTAAATTGTCATATGATTTATTATGTTGTACGGGTGTTTTAATTATTTAATATTTTCCCCTAAAACTGAACGTGGTATTTTCTGGTACGTTTGTATTATCGAACCTTCCCAATTTCTAATAGGCTGTTCATATGATCGTAGAAAAACTCCTTGGTGAAATTCTGCCAGTGAATCTGGCTCCCTGCACATTTTATATCTCACTTTGTTTCATGACAGGAAACATGCATCTTAAAGTGCAATTGCCATGGAACGTTATAATCCCTCCTCAGCACCTTGATGCCGAAGGACTAATGCTTCAACGGTCCATATTGTTGGAAGAATTTTCTAAAAAACACACCAAAGATCTAGGATACTTCCTGGCAGTCACCACACTGGAGAGCATAGGAGAGGGAACGGTGAAGCAGCACACAGGCGAAGTACTATTTCCAGTTGTGTTCAATGGCATTACCTTCAAAATTTTCAGGGGAAAATCCTAGACGGGGTTGTTCACAAGGTGCTTAAGCATGGGGTTTTCCTGAGATGTGGACCAATTGAGCACATATATCTCTCAAGCATGAAAATGCCCGATTACCAGGATGTGCCTGGAGAAAATCCAGTCTTCTTGAATGACAAGATGTCAAAGATTGGAAAAGATGTGACGGTTCGGTTCATTGTTATTGGAACCAAGTGCCTGGAAGCAGAGAGGGAGTTTCAGGCATTGGTTAGCTTGGACTTTGGGTACCGTCTCTGAATCTGGCAAAGGTTCACTTCCTCCTCCATTGGAACAAACTGTCTTAATGGTCTCCTTCTGCAGAATCAGATGTAAAATTAAATTATTTCCCATTTAAACACCTTATTGTACAACCAAATTGGACTCCTAACCAGTTATAGAAAAGCTGCTTCTTAAGATCCTGCTTATCATCAGCAGCAGAATTTATTTTTCTCTGTGATCAAGTACAAATTTGTAGAATATCAAACTGAGAAAATGAACTGATAACAAATTCAATACAAAGTTCAAAGATTCTGAATAAAGTACGAATTCGAACAACACTGCAATGTCAAAGTGAGCATCTCATATGGCGGTGGTCAGAGATGACCAGTGGATGCTTGGGAGTTGCAGATGGGGAAGGTAATGTTCAATCTTTTTTCAATTTTAGGGTTTTCTCTATGTGTAATGTCGTGGCAATGTTTTTAAAATCGGACCGGACATAAGATTGTCTTGCCAACTTGACTATGGTTTGACCAATTTTTTTAATACAATTATTTATAAAAATTTTGAAAATATAATATGAACAAAAATATATTAAAAAAAAGTATAAATACATTCAAAAACCTAGTATCATCAAGCATCAATTTCAAGTCCTTCACAACTTGCAAAAACAAAAATCAAATAAAATTTTCAGCAATTTACTTATAATAATTAATAACCGATACACAACTTTAGCCATGTGAAGTAAACTATACCCGCATTAACTAATAATTAAAAATAGAATGCTAAATATAATTACAATGGTCTGAAGCAAGTTGTAAAGTGCCACAAACCTAAATTAATTGCACTTAATATCATACTTTACAGATATTTGTACACTAACAAATTAAAAGAGAAAGTGGTGGAGGTAGTAGTAGTACTAATTGCAAATTTAGACAGCCAACTTTTTCTAACTTCGAATTTGAAGTGGGTTTTGGTACTTCTGAGAGCAAAACCCACATTGTAAAAATATGTAGAAGTTGCCATTTAATGTATAAATATATATATATTCTCCATTTTCATTCACTTCTCACATCTCCTTTACATATATATATGCATGTCTATATTTCGGCACCTTCATAAATATTTACTCACTGATAACCAATGTTTTCAGAATCGGCTCGGAAATCGACTCGATCTACCAACTGAATCAAGAGTCAATTGGTCGGATCGGGTCGACTCGGAGTCTTTACTTTTTATTAAATATAATTATTTATAAAAAAATAAAAATATAATATATCAAAATACATTGAAAAATTTATTAATTAATAAATATCAATGTAAAAATATTAAGACCAACAAAGTTAGTTGTGTTTCTAAAAATATTTGTATGCTACTTATATACCAATTGCAACATGGTGATGCTTAATTAGTCAACATTAATTGTCATTGGATTGTGCTTATTAATGTCTATTTACAGCTCCATTAACATGCAATTTAAGCAATCAAAGCTTAATCCACTTTCTTACCAGCTTTTTAATCCTTAGAAACTAATTATATGTTCAAAGATTCCTATCGTTTCCAAAATTTTCAATCATAATTGCCAGTTTATTAGTTGTAATTACTATGAAATGATTTTTTCGATCTATATATAATAAACTCTTATATATACAAAATAATAATTAAAAAAATTATGTACTGTTAGGATCAAACATAAAAGATTTTTGTGGTGATTCAATTTTGCATTCAGATATGTATTATAGACATTATCTTTGTATATTTTGCATATATATAATAATTTATTATGGATTTAGTTAAAAGAACATATTATAGGATCTTTAAATTTTATGTTTTTAATTATATCACTGTATTTTTTGAGAATTTAGGAATTGATTTCTTAAAATGCAAAATTTTTTGGTTGAACTGGAATCCGGTCCGAGTCACCGAGTTTCGGTTCAACCCGATTTTTTTTGAATCAATCCGAGTTTTTACTATTTTCGATTTTCATGTTGAATCGACTCGAATTGCTTGCCGAGTCACGGTCCGACCGCTCAAGTCAACCCAAGTTTAATAACCATGCTGATAACTTTAACAGGAATTACAAACGAGACTTATATGAACTAATCTAAATGAAATAAGACCTCTTCTTCTGCTTTTGCAAATTGTTGATTTGTTGCATGTTTTTCCCAAAATGTTCCAAGTTTGTTTTATAACCTCATTGTCAAAGTTTCAGTACCTGAATTATAATGCTGTCTTTATTTCTTAGCTATGAAATTTCTTAACTACTTGGCAGGCTCGCGTACAGTTTCACAAATGATTAATAATACAAAACAAGGTAACAACAATTGCAAAACAAAACAAATTCCATGGAAAGAAAAAACAAATAAAAAATATGTTGAATCAACAACCAAAATCTAGAAAGAAATTTATAAGTCCTTAGTGCCATTCTCACACTGTTCTTCTGTAGCAAGTCGTTATAAAGTCATCATATGTAGGACAACTCAAAATCTAGAAAGAATTTACACGCAATTTTTTTGCCAATAAGTAATCTCTCAGACAAAATACAACAATTAGACCAGAGAAAACTAAATTCAACTAGGAAAAAAGGAAGCAATTAGTTCCAAGAAGAAGAGGAGAGCTCGTCTTCTCTCTGGTCTTAGTCTGAAGCTTCAGAATTTGAACAAATGAAGATCAAAGCTAGTTGAGGAAGACACCAAGATTTGTTTGCCATCATCCACCACAGGTGACAATAAATCATCACCAAACCAGAATATCGACAAATGATATCACTGCAGTTTTGCTACAGCAATTCCCGTATAATATATCTCTAATCAGTAAGATACTATTGTATCTCCAAATCCATGCCAAACAAATGTGATAAGTTGATATCCAGAAACATTCAACGACTGAGATAACCATGTCAAATTTACATAATCGAGTCAGATTTCAAGTAATAACCAAGAAAATAACTTGATGTTCAGTGAAAGTACAGTAAAGTCAAGCTGGGATCCTTTTCGCCATTTGCTTTTTTCTTATTATTTGGTTCCATAGCATTAATTCAACCAAAATTTGGTTTTTAAGTCCATTATCTGAATGCCCACTCAATTTAATAATCTATAATTCTTAATTCCAGTAATATAATGCCATATTTCTTGCAACAACACCCTCAACAAATAGGAAAACACCGAATAGGCAAATCATAGTCAAATTAAATAATAATATGCTATTTATGGATTTAATAATATGCATACACCAACAGGCACATACCAAAAATCAAGTAAAAGGAAAAAGAAATGGAAGGAAGAAGAGTAGAAGACGCACTTGGAACCAGAGAACCGCAGTAGTTACGAGCAGCAGAGGATGCCGACGACTGGAGGGTGGCGACAGGCAAAGGGGGAGAGGAGAGCGATTTAGGCCTTTAGTTTTAGGGATTTTAATGTTTATGTGAAAGAGAGAGAAACAGAGACGAGGAGAACTGAGAATAAACGGCCAGTGTTTTTATCCGTCTTTCATATTTTGGTCGGATAATTCGACCCAAATCCGAAATTTATTTAATTCTCCAACCTGAGCAATTTTATCCGAATGCATATTTTAAATCGGATTTTCCGGATCAATCCAGATTTTCGCACACACTGAAAATTTATTTAATTCCCCTTTTATATTTTCTTAATTTTTAATCCTCCGTATCAAGTATTTTTTTCTTTTCCTTAAAAATTCTGATATAAAAATATTATTTTTCATCGAATAATTCATTTTTATAAACATAAAATATAGTGAAATTTAATGCTATATATATATATATATATATATATATATATATATATATATATATATTCATTTTTTTAACATTGTTAAAATGTTAGATTAAAGTTCGAACCAAGATTCGATTCCCGATATCTTTTAGAAGAACAGGTAAGAAACCTTAATCATGATGACGCTTTGAATTCAAATTAATCGGCATCCATTGTGGTATATGAACACCAGGTGATTTAACAAAAAAAACTGATATTGAAATAACTAAATAATCTTTTTATTAAAAAATTTGATGAATAGATAAAAATTTAGGTTGCGTAACAAGTTGACATATGAAACTAAAATAATTACTTTTATTATTATTGTCATTATTTCTTTTTATGGAAGACAATTCAAGAAAAAAATAAAATAAAATGAAGAAAAAGAAGAAGACAGCCTTCATAATTGATTTTTCTCCATTTTTAGTTTAAGAAATCGATAATTTCTAGAAGCTAAAAAAAAAAAAAAGGAAAGATTGAAAATGAATTGGCAGAACTCAGTTTCCAGTCACCGAAAAATAACTGAGTACTTAAATATTGAAATATCAATATTTGACTTGAATTTTTCCATTGCCAGCGCCAGCGTGCGATGGAAAAGCGACGCCCACGGACTTATCCTGCACCCGCTCTCATCATTGCTACGGCAATTGTTTTCATTTTTCTTTCTTTTAGGGTAACGCAGGCATCGCCAGATATCAAAGAGTCACGTTGTGGGTCAAAAATACTTTATCCCAAACAATCGTTCTTAAATTTTCCTCTCCTATTATTTGTACTCAACACTATTATACAGAAATTTGAAGATTATGGCTTCTGTTTCTTCCTCCGCACCTCAATGGAAGTATGACGTGTTCCTCAGTTTTAGAGGCGGAGATACTTGTAATGGTTTTGTCAATCATCTTTCTGATGTTTTATGTCGAAATCGAATTGTTACCTTCAAGAAAGGAAGCCGTGATACAGGAGAAGATGTTTCACCTGACATCTTGAGTATTATCGAAGAATCTTGTGTTTCGGTAGTTGTTTTCTCTGAAAATTATGCATATTCTCCCCGCTGTTTAGATGAGCTTGTAAAGATTATTGGTTGCAAAAAAGGGAAGGGGCAAGCAGTAATTCCAATTTTCTACGGAATAGATCAAATTGATGTTCAGGAGCTGAAAGGGAGTTTTGGGGATGCGTTTCTTAACCATAAGAATGAATTCAAGGACAGCTTAGTCAAGGTGGAGGCTTGGAGACAGGCTTTGAAGGAAATAAGTGGGGTTGCAGGGTTTGTGTCATGGAATATAAGGTAACATTAATTTTTCAATCAAATGTAAAACATTATCAATTCTTCCTAGCTACATTTAACAGGAGATGGAAGTTTGAATCTTTTCTGCATATTACAGTTTTCTTTCTTAATTTTAGTGGCACCATTCTAATTTACTGAAGTTAATTATTAATTTATTCAATTAATTTGTTCAATTTGATGTTACAAAATCAAATACAGGCGGAACTTCTTTTTTTATTTTATTTTTTTTTTCTGAAAACATATAGGTGAAACTGTTTTTGTTTGTTCTCTTTACTTTTGGCTAACTTTTGCTTACCAGCATTTGGTTTTTGTTTGTAATTAGGTATGAAACCCAACTAATTGAAGAAATTGTTGATCACATTTTGAAGACATTAAGTGATGCATTTTCTAGTTGCTCTTATGATGGCTTAGT
Organism: Excoecaria agallocha; assembly: GCA_037975025.1. NCBI lineage: Eukaryota > Viridiplantae > Streptophyta > Magnoliopsida > Malpighiales > Euphorbiaceae > Excoecaria > Excoecaria agallocha. Next base: position 45,447,271 of record CM075813.1, read on the forward strand.
TGGAATTGATTCACGTGTTAAAGATATTGAATCATTATTGTGTATCGGATCGATGGATGTGGTCTTTTTGGGAATTTGGGGAATGAGTGGTGTAGGTAAATCAACTATTGCTCGCAAAGTATTTGATCAGATCTCTTCCCTATTTGAAGGCCGATGTTTTGTTGCAAATGTCAGGGAAAAATTGGAAAAGTGTACCTTGGATTATTTGCAACGAGAGATTATTTCCAAAGTGCTAGGGAAAAGAAATTTAAATATGGGCATGCCAGTTATGTTACCCTCTTCCATTAGGCAAAGGATCAAGCGGAAAAAGGTTCTCATTGTTCTTGATGATGTGACTGATATCATGCAAATAGAATACTTAATTGGAGAATGTGGTATTTATGGACCGGGGAGTAGGATTATTATGACGAGCAAAGATAAGCAGATTCTATTAAATGGAGGTGCCAAAATATATGAGGTTAAAAAATTAAATTTTCATGAATCTCTCCATCTCTTTAGCTTGCATGCTTTTAAGCGAAGTGCTCCAGCAGAAACATACATGAAGTTGGCAACAAGGGCACTGAACTATGCTCAAGGTACCCCATTAGCTCTTAAAGTTTTGGGTTCCAGCTTATACAATAAGAATGTGGGAGAATGGGAAGATGAGTTGGAAAAATTGGAAAGTCTTTATGATAAGACCATTGAGAAGATACTAAGAATCAGTTATGATGAATTGGATGATGAAGAAAAGGATATTTTTCTTGATATTGCATGTTTCTTCAAGTCGGAAGATAAAGATCGTGTTGAAAGTATTTTAAGCACTAATGGTTTTTGTTCAACAATCGGAATTAGTCGCCTTCTGGACAAGTCTCTCATTACTATTTCAGAAAATATTCACAATAAGTCTCTCATTGCTATTTCAGAAAATCTGTTAGATATGCATGATTTGCTACAACAAATGGGCAGAGACATTGTTCGCAAAGAATGCATGGAAGAGCCTGGAAAACGTAGTAGGTTGTGGACTGCTGAAGATATCTTCCACGTGTTGACAAAAGATATGGTAAAAGCCAAATAATGAATATAGATATCAGTATATGGATCTTCTACATATATATATATATATATATTTATGCCTATTGACTCTGTCTTTCGTTTTTAGCAGGGACCAATTTCTGTTGAAGGCATATCTCTGGACATTACAAAACTTAGAGATATGGATCTAAGTTCCACCACCTTCACGAGGATGCATAGACTTAGGCATCTTGACTTGTATCATCCCTATTATCGTTTTGCTGAAAATTATATTCCATGCAGTGATACAATCAAAGTACACCTATCAAGAGGCCTTGAATTTTTACCTAACAAGCTAAATTTTCTGTACTGGTATCAATATCCGTCGAAATCTTTGCCACTAAATTGCCCGAAAAATCTTGTTGAACTGCATTTGATTAATAGCAATATTGAACAGTTTTTCACTGGAGATCAGGTATTTGTTGATACTCTATTTTGTTAAAGCAAGGCATGCTGTAAAGTCTGGATTTGCTTATATATTCTTAATTTGTCTTTGTCAATGCAGTGCTTTGAAAATTTGAAATTTATGGATCTCAGCTACTCCATGAACCTAATAAAAATTCCAGACTTGTCTAAACTCCCAAAACTTGAGGTCTTATATTTGAAAGGCTGCACAAATTTGGTTGAAATTTGCTCGTCTACTCAATTTGACAGCAACCTTACCAATGTGGATCTTGTATATTGCAAAAATCTCTTCAGTTTTTCAAGGTTTCTGCAATGGAAAAAACTAAATTTTCTTTCACTTCAAGGCTGCTCAAAAATCACACATCTTCCAGAGATTCCGCCAACTATAAAACGTCTAATTCTAAATGAAATTTCAGTAGAACTGCCACCCTTATCAATTGGCCATTGCTTTGGCCTTGTACAATTGCAGTTGAAATCATGCAGAAGTCTTGAAAGTCTCCCTCTCAGTATTGGTGAGTTGAAAAGTCTGGAACTTCTTGATTTAGAGGGATGCTCAAAGCTGATGAATCTTCCAGCGAGTATATGCAATCTGAAGTCTCTCAAAACTCTCATCATAAAAGAATGTCAAAATCTTAGTGAATTGCCAGAGAACTTGGGGAATTTAGAATCTCTAAGAAGGCTTCTTGCAGATGAAAGTGGAATTAAAAAGCTACCATCTTCCATCAATCAACTGACCAAGCTTACTTTTTTATCTTGTGACGGATGCAAAGGTTTAAAGTTGGCTCCTCTTACAGCTGGTTTGTCCCGTTTAGAGGTCTTTTCTCTAAAAAACTGTCATATGCGAGAGATTCCATACAGTTTTGGCCCTCTAGCGTCGTTGCGTCGCTTATATTTAAGTGGAAATGACATAGAGGCCCTCCCTGAGGGCATTGAACAGCTTACTCGGCTTGGCAAACTTGAGTTAAGAGACTGTAGGAGACTTAAATATTTGTCGAATCTTCCATCGGCTCTTAAATTTTTACTAGTGAGAAACTGTACGTCTCTGGAATCAATGTCATTAACACAGAGAAATATTGATTCATTCCGATCGCTAGATGCTGTAAATTGCCCAAATTTGGATCAGAATACATTTAGAAAGATTATCATTGATGTCCTGATGAGTCATGAACCTACATCGGATCAGGCTATTCATACTGCAGACTATTCATTGGAGTTACTGGTAATATTCATGATAGCATCTCCCCCTCTTGTCTTGTCCTGTGATGTGCATCTCTTGTTAAAACATAGTGATTCTTCGTTTTACAGGAATTTTTTGAAGACGGCAGGGAATACCTAGAATCACCTGGAAAGGGTTTTTATACTGTTGGAGATGAAGTGCCACCAAATATGAGGTATCAGAATAGCAGTGGATCTTCTTTGTCATTCCCATTGAGACCAGTGTCGCTCCGCCACAGGTCTCTTGCTTTTTGTGCTGTTGCAGCACCCAAGAGTTATCTTTCTCGTCGTTTCTGTCTGGTGGGATGTAAATGCAGTTTTGTGACCAAATCAGGACATACCATTGACTTCCAATCTGAAGGTACCACTGACATAAAAGACCTAAGTTTCAGATCGGAACATGTTTTCTTTTGGTCTTCTATAGTAGAGTTCAACTATGAATATAGTTTCTCCAAGGCTTCATTTGAATTCTACATTGTGGACGAAGGTGGATACAGCAGTGAATTGATAAAGAAGTGTGGAGTTCACCTGTTGAATGATGAAAATGACACTCACCTCCTTTCCTTTGAAGATAGAAATACACATCAGTCAAATGCCTTGGACATTTATCAGATGGATGAAATCTAATGATTTTGGAAGAGGACAAGCAAGAGAGGGACCCCCTCCTACCAATCAGCTTAATTTTGTTCTGTGATATTACTTTCATGTCTATCCTGCCATTAAGTTGAGTCCTTGGTCACCTAATATTTGTGCTTTCTTACAAGACAGTATCCAAGTCACTTATTAGCTAATGTCTCAGCTTTAGACAATTGAAGTCAGAATCGAGTTTGTCTTGAATGGCAGGAATAAAGATTGGCATGGAGATCAACTCTCCACTGGAAGGTACAGTCAATCAAAATCTACCACATGAGTTTTGGTCGATTTTATTCAAAATAATTAAATGTATGAATTGTGCCTTCCATCAAATTGTTACTTGCTAAATAATTTCTGTAAAAAGTGAAGTCTCCATGCGTTGTTAATTTGCTATGCTAAAAAATTTTTATGTGATTAACAAAATAAAGTATTTGAATCCAAGTAGATGATTTATTGATATTTATTAAAAATATTCGTTTATTTCCATTTTTTAATTTGATTATGTCTCAATTAAAGATAATAGAAAAATACATATAAATTTATATTTTAAATTAAAATAACTAATTTTTTAATTAAACAGAAAATATGTATATATATTTGAGATAGAGGGAGTAACTTTTTTTTTTTTATATATGTATTTGAAAAATAACAATTACATTAAGCTCTCCAACCAGAACACGAGACCTATTTCATTGTTACACCCCGTGGCAATTGGCAAGTAAAGTGAAACGATGCCGTTTAGTGTACTCAAAATGCCCGCTGCATATATCAGCATATATCGGATAGTAATTGTTGAACTTTCGGTCATATACTCTGCTACTAGCTGCAGAGGAAGGAGCAATCTCGACTCAGCAAGTGAAGTTGGAATTTGTGATGGTCTCGTTCTCTGCAGGTTTTTCTCCATCTAATTTTAATGTAAAGGTGTTCCTTTTTGTGGTATTAGACCAGTATTTAGGGTTTTGATTTAATGCCGATGTCAATGTTATTTTATTTTATTTTTTCTGATAATTGTTATGAGTTGTTATTTGAAATGATTCAGGCTATGCTCGTGGGTTATCTTGAAATTTTCTTTTTGTTTTCAATTTTTGCTATTTTTCTTTGGGTTTTCACTTATGGCTTCTTTGATCGCTGGCGTTTTTATTTCAAACTTGATTTAGGGTAATTTCAACTTCTGGGTTAGTTGATTCTTGCATTTCATTTGAAAAATGGGTTTTTTTTTCTTTGGCAAACTGTCATATGATTTATTATGTTGTACGGGTGTTTTTCTTATTTAATATTTGCCCCTAAAACTGAACGTGGTATTTTCTGGCGAGTTTGTATTATCCAACCTTCGAGAAATGTTCTGCTGTTCGGTGGTTTTTTCCTTAGCTTTTTGTTCATTTTCATTGCTAATGAGCTTCGAAGCTGGTGATTAAAACCAAAAAGCTGGTATAAGTGCAATGGTGCCGAAGCGATTTGGTTTCAGCAAGGTTTGCAGCTATGATTAGTGACACATCTAAATTACAATAAGCAGGGAGCATATATAGCAATCAATATGTAGGTCATGTGTTGGTTTGGAGCATAGAAAAACTAAAGCCATGAAAACTATTTCACAAGTTAGACTATTGGAAAGAGCTACGAATTTGTGGTCAGACTTGTGCAAGGGATATAATATTGTTATGTGGCAACTTTTGATGAACTTTGTCAATGAATTTCATGCCAAAGTAGGTTCTAAATCCTATTCTCTTTCCTAATGTAATACCATACTTCGCTTGAAAGTCCTGTTCTAATAGGTTGTTCATATCATCGTAGAAGCCAGTGAATCTGGATTACTGCACATTTTATATCTCACTTTTGTTTCATGACAGGAAACATGTATCTTAAAGTGCAATTGCCATGGAACGTTATAATCCCTCCTGAGCACCTTGATGCCAAAGGACTGATGCTTCAAAGGTCCATTGTTGTCCGATTGTTAGAAGAATTTTCTACTAAAAAGGCCTCCAAAGATCTAGGATACTTCCTGGCAGTCACCACACTGGAGAGCATAGGAGAGGGCAAGGTGAGGCAGCACACAGGCGATGTACTATTTCCAGTTGTGTTCAATGGCATTACCTTCAAGATTTTCAGGGGAGAAATCCTAGAAGGGGTTGTTCACAAGGTGCTCAAGCATGGGGTTTTCCTGAGATGTGGACCAATTGAGCATGCATATCTCTCAAGCATGAAAATGCCCGATTACCAGTATGTGCCTGGAGAAAATCCAGTCTTCTTAAATGACAAGATGTCAAAGATTGGAAAAGATGTGACGGTTCGGTTCATTGTTATTGGGACCAAGTGGCTGGAAACAGAGAGGGAGTTTCAGGCATTGGTTAGCTTGGATGGTGATTATCTCGGACCAGTGTCCTAGAGGCCTGCTTTCTAAAGAACTGGTGATGCATGTAAATTCCCTTTTCTTTTGGTCTTAATTAAACTAACTTGGCTTAACAGCTAACATGTTGCCTTTCTTTTGGAGCAGTGCATTATTTCTGCATGCCATAGCTACTAGTCCTCGTGTCTCTTGCAATCTCGTAGTTTCTGTAACTGTTGTTATACTGATTGGTGGGCTACTTATCATCAGACAGATGGAAATTCAAGTGTTCTTGTGTACGAGTTTTGCTTCATAGTTGTTGTTTATGGATTTATGCACTAAACTGTGTATAAGTTTTCATCAGTGATATATGTATTTATGCTTACCTTTCATCTATATAAGATCTGTATATAATAAGACGGTGCAGAGAATTAAAGGTTTCCATCATATTTATAGCTTACTTGATACCTTATGAAAAAAAAAAATACAAAAAACCTTCTGATGCAGAAGAGCAGAACTATACTAAGGCAAAAAAAAAAAAATAACAGCAGTAGTCTGAATCTGCAACTGGTAAAAAATATATATATAAAACAACGGATGCATGTATGAGACTCATGGTCGAATTGGTCCTTGTTTTAAGACCTGATTGTTTTTTTTGCTCTGCCGGAGCACACCATAGAAGTAAGAAACGAAGCTCCAGAGAGATACAACAAGTGAAATGCCTTTCTCAACTTGAAATTTTTCGCGAAAGAACAACACTGCCAAAGTCTCTGTAACAGGTAATAGAGTAGCAATTATAATGCCTGAAAGCAATGAGGAACTGCAGAAAACAACACCAACTGCTCCCATGAAAAAGAATTGCCAAAACAGTGCATTAATCACCATCACCATATAGTATTTTGCTTCCCCAAGCTGGAATTCACTTGCCTCTCTTGGAATTGCCTGCATCAACACGGATTCACCGAACATTATTATGATGTTTAGCAACATTATTATGGAATGAGAGACAGATCAAATACCGCGAAATCCTTATGCAGAAGCATTCCAACGGCACAGAAGGCAGTAGCAAAGAAAGACGTAACCATCTGCATCTCCATGACTAGAGTATAAGTGAGTGTCTGCTTTACTTTCTTATATGTCAACTCAATCAGTGGCAGCACAAAACCATAAAGCACAGAAGCTCCAAGCGTCATAAAAAATCCCAACAAGTACTGTTTATTGGTTTCATGAGCAGGACTATCAGAACTAGCATGAAGGACAAGAACAACCGCACCAATTGACAGCAAGAAAATTGCATTTATAGTATAAGCGGTGAACTTCTGCTTAACCAAGATAAAAGCAAATCCAGCAGTGAACGCGAGCTGGGTAGCAATTATAAGAGCAGACGTAGAGACAGGAAGAAGAGAAACACCATAAGCAGCAAGAAAATCATCTAAACCAGTAAGAAGACCTATAACAGCACAAGCTAAGAAAAGCCGAGGGCTGATATAGAAACGTTTGGTTCTTGAGGCACCATTTTTATTGGTTCTACGATATAAATAGGAAGCAAAGAGAGGAAATACGAGAAATGGGCAACCAGATGTTTGGAGAAAGCTTGATATCCACACACTTTTACCCCCTTTCAAGAAATAGAGACGCTGGATCAGTGGACCTCCACAATTCCCGATTGCTAACATTGCACCATTTACTATCAGCAAGAATTTCTTCAGGGTTTTGCTTATCTTTTTCCTCTTCTGCTGATACTTGATTATTAGTAGCAATTTCCTTCTCCATTTGAATCAGCCCCAGTACTTGTTCACTAGCAAGAAATGAAATCAAACAGTGAATCTTATTTCTAGAAAAAGGATTTCGCTTTCTTGGAAAATCTAAAAATAATTCTTGAAAACATGATAAAATTGCATGCTGTCAAAGAATAAATGATCCTATAAAGTCATGATTCATTTATGCAAAATTTGTGCCACATGATTCAATCATATTAAAATCAGATATAAAACATGATTAGTATTGTACTAAAGAGTGATGAGGAGAAAGAAAACGCACATAGAGTTCACTCGTCAAGAATAGTAAATGAATATGAGCATTTACGAGATTTTGTAGGCTGCCAATAACTCAAATGAAAGAACACCTAAAGAACTTAGAAAGAACCAATTAAGAGTGGGAGGAAAAGAAGGTTTATGGCCAGAAAAGGAGATTACTTTGAGTTGTAATTAAGTTCAAGGGTTTATCTGTGAAATATGCAAATCCCTGCCAAATTCGGTGGTAACTAGGGAGCGTACGGTTTAGCCGCAAGTATCTAAATATATAGTTAAAGTCATTTTTAGAATTAAGTGAAAAATTAAGGAAAGACACCTAAAGGAGAAACCAGAAAGTTATAAGCCATTCCAAAAGAGAGAGGTCACTGTGCTTTTCGGTACAACTTTTTCATTGTTAAATAAAATGATTAACAGTCAGCAGAACTACCATAACTAAAGTCCAGAAAAGGAGTTTTAGCTAAGGTAATTACATCAAGTGCAACTTGAAATACGAAAAGCATCATTAAGAAAGTCCTCTGATTTTGTGAGACACGTACTGGCATGAGCTTGGTGAAGCTTTGGAGTATTGTAACGTGGACAAACTCAAATTAAGTGATCATGGCCATGCCTTCAGTCTTACAAGCTATTGTCTTTTTCTTTTTCTGTTTTAATTCTTGCAGTTGATTTTTATTGGGACATGCATAAATTATACACGTATATATCAACATGACGGTTGTGTATGCATGAGATGTACGTACACATTATAGCAACACACATTTTTATATTCAATCTTGGGAAATATTATACAATTGAATCATCAGCGAAGAAAATGCTGGGCCTTCCTCATCCGCTAAACAACAAAATAAACAAACATTGATGAAGAATAATTGAAGCCTGAGTATAAGCCCATTTTGGAGTGAAGACCAACATGCTTAAGCCCACTTATGCCCACTCCACATTTTTCAAGACAAACAATCAAAGGAAAGATGGGCCTGACCAAAGCCCAAAAATCTTATCCTGCCAAAATCTTGACCCAAGTCCACTTCATGCTTAAGAAAAGGCACAAAATATGTATTGAATATAATCAAAGATCTTTATAGTCAGAAACTTAGAATCAGAAGAAAACAGCCCTTTTTGGAAATAATTCAGCAGTAAAACTCCTATGAGGTTACAAGCAATGCAAATAACATTATGATGCCAGCACATGATTAGGGAGTTTGCAGCTCAGAAGTTTGATTATTTTTCTTGCTTTGCTTGAGCTCACCGTAGAAATAAGAAATAAAGCCCCAAAGAGATAAAACAAGAGAAAGAGCTTTCTCAACATGAAATTTCTCATGATACAGCAACACAGCTAAAGTCTCAGTCACTGGCAGCAGAACAGCAATTATTATACCAGAAAGCAAAGATGAACCATAGAAAATCACACCAATTGCTCCCATGAAGAAGAATTGCCATAACACTGCACAAGAAACCAGCACTATGATATATTTTGATTTTCCAATCTCAAAATCATTTGCCTCTTTTACAATTCCCTGCACTCATAATCAAAGATAATCAAAACATCAAACAAGGCAACAAATTAAAAGCTACAAAACTTCAAGTTCTGATGCATTGGTATAACAGAGAAAAAGAGCGAGAGACCATAAAATCCTTGTGCAGAAGCATGCCAATGACACAGAAAGCCGTGGCAAAGAAACTTATGACAGTCTGCATCTCCATCACTAAAGTATATGAGATGTTCTGCTTTGCTTTTTTGTAAACCAGTTCAACTGCTGGAAGCACAAATCCATAAAGTGCAGAAGCACCAACTGTCATAAAAAATCCCAAGAAGTACTCTCTATTCGATTCATGAGCAGGGCGATCAGAGCTAGTACGAAATGCTAAAACACCTGCCCCAAGTGTTAAAAGAAAAATGGAATTGATGGTAAAAGAGGTGAACTTTTGCTTAACCAAAAGATAAGCAAAGCCAGCAGTAAAGGCCAACTGACTGCCAATAATAAGAGCAGAAGTTGAAAGTGGAAGGCGAGCAACACCATAAGCATAAAGGAAATCATCGAAGCCAGTGAGGAGGCCAAGAACAGCAGAAGCTAAGAATATATGAGTGGTTATGTGGAAGATTTTGGAATTAGAACCTTCCCTTTTTCGACGATTCCAATATGATAAAAAGAGAGGAACCAACATCACTGGCCAACCACCAGTCTCTAGAGCGCAAACTAGCCATACTTTCTTGCCGCCTTTCAAGAAGTACAGCCGCGTCACCATTGGGCTTGCGCAATTGCCAATGGCTAGCAATGCACAATTCATCAGAAGCAGCGATCTCTTCAAGGATTTGTTCTTCTTTTCAACTTCATCTGCAATTTGGTTATTAGCAATGTTGGACTCCATCTAGGACCTGCTCACTGACAAATCCGTACAAAGAAAACACTAAATTTCAGAATATATTGGCTTATATCCACCATTATAGACATTGATGATCATTTACAACTGTAAAGAGAACAAACAAATTGATTTTTGATGCAGATTTAAATATTCGATGAAGCTATGTGGAAATTCCTAATTATTCACTGTTATCATGATTAACACACAGAGAAATTACTATGAATTTTCAAGCATCGAACTCAAATGACTCATTAGATAAAGAACAGAACAAAGAAATGAACAACCAATCAATCATAAAAGAATTGCAAATTAAAGAAGGAAAAAAAAACATTAATAATAACAAAGACGGTGATCAAGATTTTCAAAAGCAGCGTCAAGAATCAAAGAAGAGCTGATAACTGAAGCGTAACCTCAAGACCGCCATTTTTGATAAAGAAGTTCCTGAGCAGATAGAAAATCTCAGTGGATGCGTTTGGGAAGAGAGAGTATGCAACGTGGACAAAATCTTCTCGCCAATTGGATTTTCATTATCATTTTAGCAATTTGAATTGTATCTACCATACCATTTGCTTCAACTTCCATTTGTCTACCCACGTCGTATTACTTTCATGAAAACTAGAATTGTGCACAATTGGGTCCGCTTCAGCATATTAAAGTCCTGCATGCATTGAAAGTTAAACTACTTAATTAACTTAGAGCATTGATTCGGTTCTTCCAACTTTCAATTAGTGCCGATATTAAAAAAAATAAAATAAAATCATTTTAATATAAAAGTAAATCAGTTTAAATTGAGTATCAAACAGCAGAGATGCAAATTGTTTACTAAAATTTGGCAAAAAATGTAATTCAATTCCTAAAATTTAATTCGGTACCATATCATCTTTAATATTTTAAAATTGAACTAATTTGATCCCTAAAATGACGGTTTTATCAGTTTGATTATTTTTCGTCTGTTGACCAATAATGTAATAATATGAATGACATGTGATACTCCGGTATTTAACATATAAGACATGATGTGGCTAAAAAGGAACACATAAACAGACACGTGCCCCTCATATGCATATCCCTTTTAGTCAAGTTATGTTTTATGTGTCAAATTCTGGAGTGTTGTGTATTATACATATTGTCACGTCAGTGGTCAACCAACGGAGGATGGTTAAACGAATGGAACTGTCATTTTAGGGAATTAAATTGCCTCGATTTTAAAATATTAGATGTGACACTAAATTAAATTAAATTTCAGAAGTTGAATTGTATTTTTTGCCAAAGTTTGGGCAATTTGCATTTTTAATTAATCAAATTAAATAAATGAAATTAGATACTTTGATTTTGCACTATCATAGTAAAGTGTTCAAAAAGAATATTAATTAAACTATTAAATATTTTATTGATATTATATAACAACGTTGTTGAAAAATATGTATTAAATATATGACAATTCAGTTCTAAGAAAATGTTTATCCATAAATTATATAACAATTAATGATTAATACTTCAAAATATCTGATCACCTGAATATTTCATATGCCTGCCGTGGACCCGATCTATAGTCATCAGCGTGTATTCAGCGTACACATTTCCTGTTAGATTGGCTTTATATAACTTTTCCTGTTGAATATCCTTTAGGATACAGCAGCCGTTTCCTATAATTCAGTTCAGTTGTTTATCAACGGCGATTAACATACCACTAATACCAAACAATGATATAAACGCAAAGTTAATTACCATTTGTAACCAGCAACAGCAAACACTTGGGAGGAATACATTTCCTGTTCCATCGTTGAGGATTACACTTGAAGAAGTCGAAAATCTGATGTAATTTCTTTCAATCTGTTTATCTATATGTGTATATTATATAAAACATGACAAAATTGGCATAAAAAAGAGAACAAAATCCTATCCTCCATTCGTAATTTGTCAAAAATTATACTTTGAGATAGAGCTTCAACAGTTGAGATGAGACTAATTTCTACTTCAACCAGCAAACTATCTCTCACTAGATATCCCTTTGATTTATCATGGAGATTAGCAAGGCTCAACATTTTTGAAATCCCCAAGACCTAGAAGAGCTACTAAACAACTTATAAGCTGCAGAAAAAGATACCCAGAAATTAGTTATGAAAAAAAAAGGAAATGTTTATTGATAAATAATATGCCAATTAATTTAGAATTAAAATATCTGATAACCTGAATTCTGCTTATGCCTGCCATAGACCCGATCTTTCACTATCAGCTTGTACTCAACATAAAAATTTCTGTTTGGATTGGCGTTATTGGCCTCATGTAAACGTAAATATAATGAGATACTCCTGTCTTTTCCTGTTGAATATCTTCTAGGATGCAGCTCCAACTTCCTATAATAATTCAGTTCAGTTGTTTATTGATGGCGATTAATTGATAAAACACTACAGCCAAACAAATTAATATTAACCGCAAAAGTAATTACCATTTGTAACCAGCAACAGCAAACACTTCGGAGAAGCACGTTTTCTGATGCATTGTTGAGAATTTGTTGATCTCCCACGCAAAATTACCAATTAGATGTTGATTTATAATCTTAAGTTTCTCTCCTTCACATGAACATTTAAGTGCATGAACTTCTACACCAAAAGCGCAGCAATCATCTACAAGATATCCATTACAAGAATCTGTAAAGACGCTGAGAGGGAGTAACTGAGGAAATCTATGTTCTTTCTTTAAACAATGGTAACGATTTGTCTTCCCATCTGCATAAATATCAGTCAACAAGATAGTCGCTATTAAATAATAATTATAATAATTATAAATAATAAAACTGACCTTGGATGATCAAGTACTTGTCCCGAGTCTGATCGTAAACGAAAAATTTGAAGCTCACATCAACCCGACAACCCCGAGGAATTTCATTTTGGTTTGAAGTTGCCAAGTAAAAAGAGATGTGATCTTTCCCATTCCTTTTTGTATCTCAAAATGGATACAACACCAATTTCCTTTTGTGATGGAAATTGTGGTATTAGATAGTAATCAGAACAAAATTGATTGAAAAAAGAAGAAGAAGAAGATCGATTGGACAAACAAAAGGCTACCATTCATAACCGCCTGCAGCAAAAACATTTGATTCATACTTTTCCTTCATTATGTTGCATAACTGCTAGAATGATTCAATCTTCAACATGTAAGTAACTTCGAGGTGGAACATTGCCCATTTCTCTGCGTGTTTCTGAGCGCAACAGGGATAAAAAATTATTAGAGTGTGTGTGTATATATATATTACTGAGAATTGTGTGTTGAAAATTATTTACCGGTAATTGCTGGGTAACAGAGCCCATGTTCATAGGAAAAATTATTTACTAGACTGAAATCATGCCATTTTGGTATGAAGAATTTTTATTAAATAACAGAGCTCGGCCAATTTTCTTTTTGTTATCAATTTTAGGGATTTTTGAAACTCAAGCCTTCCTGTCGGATGCAGACTACAATTTCTCAGGAGCTTCAACGAGCAATCCCGTTTTAACGTTTGCTTAGTCGGCCTACGAGGGGCGCGACAACGGGTCCCTGCCAACCATAGCACGCGACTCCTGAGTGCTGACAGTTACAAACTTGCTAGGCATAGGGCACATGCCAGGCAAGTTGTTTCAACGACTGCTGGCATGTTTTTTTTTTTTTTTTAACATTTTATTATGAGCGAATCTCATCATTTTTTTTAATAAAATACGTAAAATAGTATCATTTCATTGTTGGTACGTTTTTTTTAAATATTTTATATAAAAAGGGTAATTTACTCTGTTGTTTTTCATTATGTGTGGATTCCATCATTTTTGTTTTTAAAATACGTAAAACCGTATTGTTTTATTATACAAAAAAAAAAGGGCAACACAATATAACATTTTTTATATAAAAAACTTAAAAGTGAACGTGAAATTTATACAAACACAAAACGGAACACTGATTGCCGTTTTTAAATATAATATTTTTCTAATTATTTTTACTATTATACTAAAATTTTAATTTTTTTTTAAAGTTCAAAATAAAAGAATCCAAAAATAAAAATGAGAGTAGAAAAATTGAATGTTTGTATTGCATGTTTTTAAAAAGCATGGCAGGATAATCTATTTAATAAAATTATATGAGATGTTAAGTGTGAACATGTACTGATACTAGTTAATCGGTTTACGAGCAAAAAACTTAATCAGTCCATTAATATCGATTTTTTAAAATCAGTAATCATTAACCAGTCTGTTATATTCGGCTAACCAGTCAATCGATTTTGATTTTTTAATTTGGTTAACCATTAAAATTTATAATATAAAATTATAAAAAAATTAGATAAAATTAAGTTTAATTTCAAATATATAAAGTAATTTAATATAAAAATTACAAAACAAACATAATTTACTAACCAAAATTATGTTCTATAAATTAATAGCTAATATTGTAAAATAGATTTGATATTTGTTGAAAATTAATATGTTTAATTATAAGTCAAATAAAATTTTGGATAATATTAAATATTATAACATAAACTCTAAAATATAAGAAAACGTAATTAAATGCTATTAAGTAAATATGAACACCAATATATAATAAAAAAAATAACAAATATAAAAGTTAATTGGATACTATATATAAATATTACTATATAATTAAAGAGAATGACATAATATAAATTTAGTTTAAAGCATTATATAAATTAAAAGCTCTAATTTCATCCACATACAGTAAAAATCATTCTCTTCAAGATGAAAATTTATTTGGAGCACATGGAAGCTTGAAAGTGGAGAATTTCTAATGAGAGAAAGTAACCCTAAAGAGATAAGTTCTTGAACTCTTGATTGAATTAATTGAGGAATTTATTATAGACTTGTAAAATACAATTAGCATGATTATTTAGTAGCAATTAGAGGTTTAATTTCATGGCTTAAGTTCATTAAATTCTTTTTCATATATTCGGCCTAATGAGGAATTCTAAGGCAAAGAGGAAAGCAAGGAAGAGAAATGAGGAAAGAAGAAAGAATTGGTGATTTCTAAGTTATTTAAGGTTAGTAGATGTTAAATTATAGTCTATTCCATTTATTTTATTGGAATTTACTTGAAATTTGCATTATGTAACTATAGGAAATTGAGTAATGATATGAAATAATTCAAGATAATATGTTAGAATGATGAATTAAGATAATTTGAAAATGAATTAATGAAGAAAATAATTTGGAAATGAGAGATGTAATGATGGACGAATTGATTTATAAGGTATAATGTAAATTAAATTAGTTAATTATGGTATATTTAGTATGAAAAATATAATATATTACATGGATATTATAATAGAATTGATTGGAATGAAAAATAATAAATGTACGTGGTAAGGTATAATGATACATAATAAGGTGCTATTATGTAACTATGTGAAATTAAAGGAAAAAGGAGAAATAATTTGAGTTAATTGGATAAAATGATGATTTATCATAAGATGAGTATGAATTGAAGTAAAAATAAATGATATGAGTGGTTAGTGATGCCGAATGGTATACCCATTAGAGATGCTACATTTTTCATTAAGTATGTATGTTATTTATTATGTATATTATGTTTTATATGTGAAGATTGATTTAAGCATAAAAGTTGACATAAATATGATTATATGATAATTAAGGTGAAAAAAATGATTAAATACATCAAGAAGGGTGAAAATACAATTACACGATAAGATAGGGATAAAATTGTAATTTGACACTAGAAACGTAGTTAAAGATGTAACATCCTTACTATTACGGTCTTACTGATTTAAGCGATTGGCCGATTTTCTTTTCTTAAAAATCATAATATTAATCACAATAATTCCTTAATTATAAATCTTATCCATTATTCATTTTTTAAATTCACCTGTCGCTGACCTATAACTGTCCAATTTTACTATTTATTTTGCAAAAATTCGGCAATATAACGGCTATAAACTTAACTAGCCTCTTGAAATGTAAAAAAATTTCACAGAATAGTTCAATCCATATAATATATAATCCATCCATATATTCTCATATGCATCTCAACCATACACAAACCATCCACGACTAGCCACTCATAAATTAACATATATACAATCATAGTACCATTACATGCCAATTCTTTTACTTCAACTTTATACAAAAATATTCATGCCAATACAAAAAAAAATCATTCCTATTACTTCAATAATCTTTATCCCATGTATACTACTACTTCAGATTATTTGTATCTGCAAGCAGTGAATCCTACGTGCTGAGCATTAAATATGCTTAGTGATAACTAACAATCATAATATTTCTCAACATGTATAATTATACTAATTATACAAAATTATTATTTTACCTTTTTTAATCATTTTCTAATTACTTTTACTTATTAAATACAATTTTTGGAGAAATTACCGTTTTGCGCCTAAACTTTTTATTTTTTTTCAATTAGATCATTTTCAATATAAACTTTATTTTTAGTTTTTTTTTGTACTTTTAACTTATTCTTATCACGATACCCCTAATATAATCCCGGCAGAAATTTTCAGACCGAATATATGGAATGTGGATCCTATAGGGCCACATACAGATTGAGAAATGACCTTTACGGACCATTTCTCACAGAACAGATAACAGAGCAGACAGATATTATGAAAGATCAGTGATCCTACCATAGCAAAATAAGTTGCCTTGACTTACACCACGGTATAGGTGTCTCTATAGCTAGCCAATTATATCCTGAGCTAGACTTTTGACTATTGCTAAGAGCACAAATTCACTTAATTTAAAATTATTATTCAGATATTTAACACTTTTAATTACTTTTCCAATACAGTGAAATTTGTCAGTCAACTTTTCACTACTTTTTACATAATTTGTGAATTATATTATTATAATTCACCATTTTTTTAATAAATTATGAATCATTTCACATTAATTCAACATTTTTGCTTAATACATAACCACAATTTCATCTAAAAAATATTCAACTAATTTTCATAAATTTCATAAAAATTCATGGACATATCACTTCACATTTATTGTCATTTTAAAGCTTAATTTCATTAAAATACACAAAATAAACTTTATTTTCTCTAAGCATAAATTCGGCCACCAAAGGAAAGTGACCTTACATAATCATTTAAATCAAATTAGGCTTATTCAAGATCTAATTTCACTATTCTAAAGTTAATTTCAATTTTATACCTTTTTTTTCTATATTTTTTCTAAGTTACATAAAGGAAAATTCATGTAAATTTGGAAAATAGGAGGATTTATTAGTCATTAACTTTTTTTTTTGGCTTATATTTGCCTAGACTTCCTTTTCCTTTCCTTTTGCCTTAGTAGCTTGATCTTCTCCTTGTGAACCTATCATGGCCGAATTTCTCTTCATAAGAAACCTTAATTTTTTGATTTTAAATGCTTAAAATAACATTAAAAATTAACGCTAGGCACCTAAAAATACATGTAAGCACCTTAAAATTAATTTAAAATCAAGAATTTCACTTACCTTCAAATGAGACCTAAAGTTTTTCCACTTGATTTTTCTGGCTTCTCTTTCTCTAATCAAATGATTGAGGTTTAGATAATACTCTAGAGAGGCAAAACTTTTTTTTTAAGGTTGAATTTGGTGTGAATTAAGAGAGAGATGGAAGAAATTTGAGAGAGAAATGGTGGTGATGAGTTCGGCCAAGGGAGAGGGAGATGAAGGGTGTAGAAAAATCTGGTCTTTCTTTAATTTTTCTATCCCTTAAGAGAGCCTTGATTAGGCTTGGGCTTGGGCCAATTAGTGGGCTTAATCCATTTTAACATAAGCCCATTAATTATTCAATAAACAATCCTAATTAATTTATTCTACTTTCCAACTCCAAATTATCTCAAATTTGATTTCATCACTCTTATTACATCAAAAATAGATTGTACACAAAATTTTATCCCAATCGGAGTCCGTTATTGATTTGGTTCAATTAAATCGGTTCGATTTAACTATTACTGGTATTATCGAAAAATTTACTTTTTGTAACCAAAATATTCTACACATCATTTTAGATATGTATAAACTTTTTGGCAATTTTTAGACTTTATTTGCTATTTTTAACGACTCGGTCAAACCTAGATCAACCTATTTACTATTCAAATCGAACCGCTTTATTTTTCATATTTTTTATTTTTGGAGACCTACTTGATCTTAAATTTACTTTAAATTTCAATTCCGAACTACCCGTGATCAATATTTTTCGATAGTCAAATAAAATATTTTTTACCTCCGAGTGCACTTTTCAGCTTGAAAATACTATTCATGGCTAACCCAACATTTAAGCCATTACAAAAAAAAAAGTTAAAATAATCAAATAAGTGAATAAGGACATAATCTTTAATAAAAAAAAGTTCACGGACTAAATTGTAATTTGCCACTTTATAGGCTTGCAATAGGTATTAAAATGTAAATTTAACATTTATGATGGTGTAGGAGACAAAAGAAGTTAAAATAGTTAATATTAGAGTTAAATGAATGAAATTAGGATACAAAAAAAATATAAGGACTTAACTGTAATATACCAGTTCATAGGTATCATAAGAAGGTAAATTTGCCACTTAAGGTGAAATAGACAACAAGAGAAGCAAAAAGAATTAATTACTATTAGAGTTTAATAAGTAAAATATGATAATAAGAAAAATATAAGGACCAAAATGTAATTTGCCATAGGAGTAGGGATTAAGATGGGAATTTTACACTAAGGTGGATTAATAAAAGTCAAAGGGAGCAAAAAAGGTCAAAAGTGGAAGTCAAATAAGGTCAAGCATTATGAATGAAAAATTTAGAGATCTAATTGAAATTTTGCGTTCAAGTGGGAAATTAATTGTAATTTAGCAAGAAAATGGTATATAAAGAAACTAAGTAGCAAGTAAAGAATGAGAAAAGTTAATTGATGCAAACTAGTAACAAATCAAATTATTTACTTAAATGAATAACGGAATTTTGACGAAAATCAAATTGAACAATAATGAACGGTTAAAAATGTTATCTATAATTGGTAAACAAAAATTGAACTTAAGAGTTGGCTGAGAATAAAACTAGTCATTTATCAAAGAAAATAAAGGATAAGTAACTTGAGTCAACACGAAATGTTACCAACAGGAACTCGATATGTGCAGATTTAAGAATAAACTTGGGGTGTTACCATAATTTTTCAAAAGTATTATAAATTTATGTTAAATTATTTACAAATTAATAAATATACACAGTCAAGAGTTACTGTTTAAATGAATTATAAACCTAAATTAAGATGTCTGAATCTGTATTAAATCTTATAACAATAAACACTTTCAAAATGTATCATGGGTTTATATTTTTTTAATTAAAGTTCAGCAATTTTATGCTTTTGATTTAAGCAAAAATAGACAGCGTGCATTTTGCAAATATTTAATTATTTAAATTGTAAGAACTTTAGGACACAATTTTAAACTCCTAAAAAGCAAATCCATTAGTACATAGAAGCTAATGAATTTCTAAACCAATAGACATTAAATTACCTAATTGTGGCAAACGATGATAGGAATTAATTTGACTATAAAAATATGATATAAATTTGATTGCACCAGTCAATAATTAGTTTATAATTTGATATGATAGGATACAATTTATTTATATTTTTTTTTAATTTTCTATTTAATATATATATATATATATATATATTAAAAAACAAAAATAACCTACTAAACTTATTTTTTATAATTTATTTAACAATAACAAATTTAAATGCTTGGCTATGTCGTGTGAGACATCATTAGTACACGTACTCATCCTACAGATGGCATATTGGACATGTGGCGTATATAATGATGAAAATTAAAATATTTTATTTTAATATTGGGTTATAGTTTTTGGTGCTAAGGTACCCAAATAATTTAGCAACATTTTAAGTTTCAAAATGAATTTAACAAAAATTTCAACAGATTAATTAAGGGGAATGCATTTTTGTTCAGCCTGAATCGGCCATAATAATTTTATTATTAGCAAAATATGTAGATTTCAATAGGCATTTTTTATATTTTAGATTTCAAAACTTTTGGGCTATGTTTGGGAGGATGGATTGTAATGTAATGTAATCCAAAGTGTAATTAATCATTTGTTTGTTAACACAAATTTTTAACAATGTAATGTAATCATAATACATTTACTAATGTATTCCCAAATCTTTCAATTTTGTTCCGTATTTCTTATTATTTTATTTTTACAAGTTCAAAAATTTTACAAATTATTTTTAACATTACATTGGAATGTTGATGCTAATTTTTTATTTTAATGAATTAATACATTTCTAATATGAATTAATTTATTTTAATGCTAGTTTTAAAATGACATAGGTGAATAATACTGTCCGAGAGTTATCAAAAACTGCAAAATTTTTTTTACACCACTGGAAAGTATAATTCATGATGAGTATGATGATGTAATTTGAGGTAAAAATGAATTCATTTAAGGTACCAAAAGTCAAAAATAAAAATAAGTAGCAGAACAATAAAAAAATTGACCAAAACTTTGACCGGTTAAAAAATATTTTACAAATCTTAAAACTTATTCTGATCTCACAGAATCTTTTGAAATAACGTAAATAAATGTTTAAAAGTGAAAATTTAATTTTTAGATAAATCCAAAAAATTGACTTTCAAATTGATAATTTAATTTCAAACACGAAAATATACCGAAACGAACTCATTTTGGGCTAAAATTTTAAAACCAACCTAAATAAAATTTTTCGATAATTTTGGAATAATTTTGGTAAAAATTTGATAACAAAATAAATTGGACCAATCATAAGTGAACAAGTAAATTAATCATAGCCATTGGATAAAAAACTTAAAAATTGATTTATGATCATTGATCAAGTCATATATAAGCATTATACATTTGAAATTTTCAACTATTTTTCTCTCATATTTTCAACTAAATATAAAAATATATTAGTATTTACGTTACGTTACTAATGTAACCAAATATAGTAATGTAATTATAATTATATTGCATTACATTACATTTTTTAATTCATTACATCACCCAATACATTACAATCCATTACATCTTATCAAATAGCCTTGATTTTCTTCTTTCTTACTAAAAAAATTTTGTTATGCTTTGTTTTTTTATTTTAACCAATGAAAATCTAATACATGAGTAATTTTATCCGCGCAAAAAAATTTAGTTGTCGAGTATAAGAAAAAGTTGAAAAGTCCAAAAATAAAATATATCTTTCATTCAAATACTTGATTAAATGGCTCAAGGATATTTTAGTCCAATTAAAAAAAAAACTTTTTGTGCATAATTACTTTTGAGCTATTCAATTCGAGATATTTAGCAGAACTCTTGGTATATAATTATATTTCCCTCTTGATTTTTCTAAGTGTAGATTTTAGACTTTCTTTTCTGCTTAAAATCGTGGCTTTTCAAAGTTCAAAAATAATTTAATACTACTTCTTCTATTTAATCTTTATTTTGATATTTTAAATATATTTATATATTTATTGTCATTTTTTTTAAGTTAATTAATGAAAGAACTGCATAGTCAATTACTCTTTAATTTTTTTTATTTTTTTTGGCTAAACCACCTAGTGTCCAGATACTACATTAGATGCTGACTAATCTGGATTCGGGACGTCATCACTGTTAAGGCTCCTTGCCTCATCCCATGAGAGATGCCGAAAATTGAATCTT
This sequence comes from Excoecaria agallocha, assembly GCA_037975025.1. Classification (NCBI taxonomy): domain Eukaryota; kingdom Viridiplantae; phylum Streptophyta; class Magnoliopsida; order Malpighiales; family Euphorbiaceae; genus Excoecaria; species Excoecaria agallocha. Next base: position 45,468,970 of record CM075813.1, read on the forward strand.
GGTTCATTTGTCCAGCGCAGTTCAAGTTGCCAACCGCGCCACCCCTTGTGGGTACTCTTTAATTTTTATTATATTGAGATATATTAATTATTTTTTAATTTTTGTGTCAAAAATAAAAACACAAATATTGGATGAAGTATATATTAACTGTATTATATTTGTCTTTTAATTTTTCAAGGTAAGTAATTACGTTGACTAAGGTTGTTTTTGTAAAAAAAAAAAAAACGGTCTTTGCACTTCTTGAAGCATTCCCGTTCTCTAAAATATTAATATATATCAAGATCGGCGTTCTGAGCCAGAAATCGGAAGATGGAAAAGAGATGCACCACCTGCTCACGTTCTATTGATGACCAAGCCATTTTCCCAGTTGTCACGCATAGTACAAACTCCAGCAGTTCACAAGTATATGAATCAGGTGATCTTGAAGTTACCAATTACAAAGGGTATGTTAATCCAATCACTTTTTCTTTTTTCATTCTTCTTCGATCGTTACATATTTCAGTTCAAATAAAAATGATAAGAGCTATATAATATAATAGTAAATTTTATTTGTTTTCCTCCGGTTCCTTCATAAAAGCAAATCCAGCTTCCTCTCCAACTTGCTCCTTGAATCATAATTTGTCCTAACTGATACTTTCAGGAGAGAGTTTCAACAGTTGAGATGAGGACAATTTCTGCTTCAGCAATCAAAGTATCATTCAGTAGAAATCCCTTTGATTTATCATGGAGATTAGTTAGGTTCAAGAATTTAGGAAATCCCCAAGAATTGACAGAGCTGCTTAACCATTTCTCAGCTGCAGAAAAAGATACACAGAAAATTGCTATATAAAAAAATGTTTGTTGATAAATATTCCAATTAATTAAGAATATAAAAATATCTGATCACCTGAAAGTTGTACTTGGCTGCCATATACCTGATCTTTTACCATCAACTTGTATTCAACATATACATTTCCTGGGTTGGCCTGATCATCATTTAACAGTAAATACAATGACATACTGTTACCTTTTCCTATTGACTGTCCTTTCGGATACAGCATCAGAGTCCTATTATTCAGTTGAGTTGTTTGTTAACGTCGATTAAAATTACACTAACACCAAACTAATTAAATAAGCACAAAATTAATTACCATTTATAACCACCAATTGTAAACACTGGGGAGGCATACATTTCCTGTACCATTGTTGAGAAGTTGTTGAGCTTCCAAGTAAATTTGCCATTTTCAGGTTGATTTATAACCTTAACCCTCTCTCCTTCGCATGAAAATTTCAACACATGAACTTCTACTCCAAAAGCACAGCAATCATCTACAAGGTATCCATTAGAAGAATCTGTAAAGGTGCTGAGAGGGAGTAACTGCCGATATCCATGTTCTTTCTTTAAACTATGGTAACGCTTCATCATCCCATCTGCATTAATATTGTATATAACTATCAACAAACGCAGTCGAATATAAATAGCTAGGAATAATGATAATAATTAAACACACACACCATGAATGATTAAGTAGTTGTCCCGAATGTCATCGTAAACAAAAAATTTGAACTTCAAACCAACGAGACAACTCTGAGAAATTTCATTCTCGTCTGAAAGTGCCAAGTAAAGAGAGATGTGACCTTTCCCATCTCTTTTTGTATCTCCAAATGGATATAACAACAATTTCCTGTTTATTAAATATATGCATTGCAGAGGTTAAAAAAATAACAGTGAGAACAATAATATTGATTTGATAAACAAAGTCTAGTACCATTCATAACCGCCTGCTGCAAAAACATTTGATTCATACTTCTCCATCCCAGTCTTCTTCATTGTGTTGCATAACTGCGAGAATGATTCGATCTTCAGCGTATAATTTCGAGGTGGAAAGTCGCCCTTTTCTCTGTGTATTTCTAAGAACAAAAAGAGAAAAAAAAATTATTTATATAAATATATTACTGAGAATTGCGTATTGAAAATTGTTTACCAGGATGCAGAATTTTGTCTTCCATTAATGGCTCAGTACTTCCTTTACGTGAGCTGTGAATCTGAAACATGTTTCCTATATAATTCTAGCAATTGATATATATTATACTAATATTGATCTTTTACTTTTTTTTTCCAAGTAATAATGTGAAATTTGTCTTACGGATGCTCTTTGGACTTTCCGAAGCATTCGCCTTCTTTATAGTTCCTTTCCTATATACATTTCACAAGTATCAATACATTGCGTCCGCACTAGTAGAAATTTAAGGCATCAATTTTGTTATTTTCTCTTAAGAATACACTATTCAATTGAAAAGAAAGTTTATTTTATATATTGCTTTTATGTATATTTTTTATTTTTTCATAGTTGAGATTAAAAAAATACTTTAAAGTAAGGAAGAAGATAAATAATACTCTCTCAATCCTAAAGTACTAGTTCCAATTCTATTTTTGCAAGTTTAAAAAAAATGTTAAATTCTTTTTGTCATGGGATATAATTTTATCTACTAGTTATCAATTATATCCTTTATTTATATTATGTATGGTAACTGTTATAAAAGAAAAATAAAAGACTAATATTAGTATAATACTAACACCATTCTTGGAATAAAAAAATTAAAATAGTGAATTCATTTACAAATAAATTGCATATCAAATTCACTTGTAAATGAATTTTTATACTTTGAAATAAAATAACCAATATATAGAATGAAAAATAAATTTTTTATTTTTATATTTGGAATAAATTAATAAAAAATTTATTTCTATTTTATTTTCTAAAATATCCTCAATATCAATTCAATACAAATAATCAATATAATATTATCTCTATAAAAATTATTCCAAATAAAATACTAATTAACTATTTTAATTCATAATTTTATAACTATATATTCTAATTCATAATTCCATATTTTTCATTAGTTAATCAAGTTTGATATTAACATCACAAGTGAAAAACCTTCCAACCAAATGCTCATTGTCTTCCAAAAAATCAAGAGTTTTCATAGTTTCTCACTTATACAATCCTATTTTTTCAACTTTGAAAGAATCCAAGTAGAGCTTTGATAAAGAAAACAGAGGAAGAAAATAATTTATGAAAATTCTCATTTAATGAATATTTGTACAGTAACCATTTCTATTTATCAATGTTTTTAAACTCGTGTTAATTCAGCTAGTCAAACCGGTTGGATTGCGAATCGGCAAGATAACCGGGTTGATCAAATATAAAAATAAAAAAATGGCAAAAACTCGATTTGGACAGGAAATAATTAGGTTGAACTAGATTTTTTACTTTAAAAAAATCAAATTCACTAATTTTTTTACTTTATTTTTTTGGTTTTCTTAATTTTTTTTACTTTAAATTTTTCATTTTTACAGTTTTTTTTTACTTTAAAAAATCTAAATCACTAAATTTCTTTTTTTCTTTTTGATGTTGTGCCAAATTGGACTTATGTTATATTTGAAAAGTTATATTATATTTATTTTATATGATTTTTTTATTGGGGGATTTTTAATGTATTTTTAAATATTATTTTAGCAATATATATTTTAATATAATTTTGATTAATATTTATTATGGACATAATATAATAAATTTATGTATATTATTTTAATTTTAGTTAGTCTAAATAATTTTATTTTTGTGAATATAAGTTAAATTTAATTTATAGATCTATAAAGGTTAAAAGCCTAATAAAAAATTTCATATTGGCCTAGAACCGAATAAACAGGGTCAAACCAACTGAAATTAATTCAGTATATTCGATTTCGATTCTATATATTTTGATTTTCAATTCATGTTGTGTTTAATTTTATTTAAAAAAAATTGTATAAATAATTGAATGAATTCGCAAAGGAAAAAAAACCGAATTATATTTTAATATAGAAAAAAAAGTAAAGTTATTATTTTGGGATAGAAGGAATATAGTTTGATGTAATATTGGAAAGTAATCAGAAATCCCAAGAAAGCTAGCTTGGCTCACGAGTGAAATTAGAAGGAAAATAGGGATATTTATTTTGCACAATACAGTAAAAAAAAAAAAGCATTTATTAGTCCATTGCAAAATTTGTAATAGTTACTGTGAAAAAAAAGACAAAAATTGGCAAATGATTGAACTCAAGTCATTTTCCATTCTTTATCCTCTTCTCAGAGGCTTTTTAGTCACATCCTTTATCCCTAATCAATCGTTCATCTCGCTGTTTCTCCATGGCTGAAACTGCAGCTCTTCACCCTAATCAAACTATTAAAACCATAAAAACAATATCTGAATCACCTGCTCTCACTTCCATCCCTTCTACACACGCCTTCACTCCCAATCCCCACGATCATGTCATATCTGAGTCACAACAATCACTTCGCATCATCGATTATTCTCTTCTCACTTCTGCTGCTCCTCATCAACGCTCCCAGACCATTCAAGAACTTGCCAAAGCCTGTCAAGACTGGGGATTCTTCATGGTATTACTTTATTATATTGATTGCTTGTAATTAATTTTATCGATGTAACTTAATTTGGTAAGTTTAATTGGTAATTAGGTGGTAAATCATGGAGTACCAGAGAGGTTAATGAGATCGATGATCGATTCATGTAAAGGATTCTTTGATCTGACAGAGGAAGAGAAAGAAGAGTACAGAGGAAAGGATGTGTTGGATCCCATAAGGTGTGGAACCAGCTTTAACGCTTCTTATTTTGGCATTCTGAGCCAGAATTCCGAAGATGGAAAACAGATGCACCACCTGCTCGCTTTCTATTTAATGATATCAAGCAATTCTCCCATTTTCCTACAGAAGAATGATAGTATTCCTTTTTAATATGAATGCAAAATGCATGGACTAGTAAGATAAATGAACCTTATCTCTAAATGCAAAATGGACCACTAACGTCTCCCACCATGCATGAAGATTTTCCATGAAATTATAGTCTTTTGATCTCTTACTATTATTATTATTATTATTGTTAGAAATACATAACTCCAATTTCAATCATATAAAATATTACAATCCACTCTTAGCATAATATTTTTAATATGATACTATGTGTATTCATAGAGTATACGAAGGAACAATGTTTTATTTAAAAAAAAAAATATCAGAATATTGTAGATAGCTTTCTTCCAAATATTAATCTTTATCTTCAGGTCAACAAAATACATGAGAATTTATGTATGTCGTTAACATCTTTGTATTAACAGCGCTTTTCATTGATATGAAACCAAATAATAGAAAATAAATCAAAGTAAATTTTATTTGTTTTTGTCCGCTTCTTTCATAAAAGCAAATCTAACTTGCTCCTATCCAAGCATATAGGCTAATGTCGATTCATAATTTGTCCAAACCGATACTTTCAGGAGAGAGTTTCAACAGCTGAGATGAGTACAATTTCTACTTCAGCAATCAAAGTATCATTCAGTAGATATCCCTTTGATTTGTCATGGAGATTTGCAAGGTTCAAGAATTTATGAAATCCCCAAGAATTGACAGAGCTCTTTAACAATTTCTCTGCTGCAGAAAAAGATACCCAGAAACTTGCTATCAATATATATATATATATATATATATATATATATATGGATAAATATTCCAATTAATTAAGAATATAAAAATATCTGATCACCTGAATATTGTACATGCCTGCCATATACTTGATCTTTTACCATCAACTTGTATTCAACATACACATTTCCTGTGTTGGGCTGATCATCATTTAACCGTAAATATAATGACATACTGTTACCTTTTCCTACTGACTTTCCTTTAGGATACAGCTGCAGAGTCCTATTATTCAGTTGAGTTGTTTGTTAATGTCGATTAAAATTGCACTAATACCAAGCTAAATAAATAAGCACAAAATTAATTACCATTTATAACCACAAACTGTAAACACTGGGGAGTCATACATTTCCTGTACCATTGTTGAGAAGTTGTTGAGCTTCCAAGTAAATTTACCATTTTCAGGTTGATTTATAACCTTAACCCTCTCTCCTTCACATGAAAATTTCAACACATGAACTTCTACTCCAAAAGCACAGCAATCATCTACGAGATATCCATTAGAAGAATCTGTAAAGGAGCTGAGAGGGAGTAACTGCGGATATCCATGTTCTTTCTTTAAACCATGGTAACGCTTCATCATCCCATCTGCATTAATGTTGTATATAACTATCAACAAACGCAGTCAAATATAAATAACTAGGAATGATAATAATTAAACACACACCATGAATGATCAAGTAGTTGTCCCGAATTTGATCGTAAACAAAAAATTTGAACTTCAAACCAACCGGACAACTCTGAGAAATTTCATTTTTGTCTGAAATTGCCAAGTAAAGAGAGATGTGACCTTTCCCATCTCTTTTTGTATCTCCAAACGGATATAACAACAATTTCCTGTTTATCAAATATATGCAATGCAGAGGTTAAAAAAAATAATAATGAGAACAATAATATTGATTTGATAAAAAAATTATAGTACCATTCATAACCGCCTGCTACAAAAACATTTGATTCATACTTCTCCATCCCAGTCTTCTTCATTATGTTGCATAACTGCGAGAATGATTCGATCTTCAGCGTATAATTTCCAGGTGGAAAATCGCCCTTTTCTCTGTGTATTTCTAAGAACAAAAAGAGAGAGAGAAAAAAAAAGAGTTATTTATGTAAATATATTACTGAGAATTGTTTATTGAAAATTGTTTACCAGGGTGCAGAGTTTTGCCTTCCATTAATGGCTCAGTACTTCCTTTACGTGCGCTATGAATCTGAAAAATGTTTCCTATATAATTCTAGCTATTGATATATATTATACTAATATTTATCTTTTACTTTTTTTTTTTCTAAGTAATAATGTGAAATTTGTCTTACAGATGATCCTTGGGCTTTTCCCAAGCATTCGCCTTCTTTATAGTTCCTTTCCTATATACATTTCACAAGCATCAATACATTGCGTCCACACTAGTAGAAATTTAAGGCATCAATTCTTTTATTTTCTCTTAAGAATACACTATTCAATTGAAAATAAAGTTTATTTTATATATTGCTTTTATGTATAATTTTTACTTTTTCATAATTGAGATTAAAAAAATAATTTAAAGAAAGGAAGAAAATAATTAATACTCTCTCAATCCTAAAATAATAGTAGTTCCAATTCTATTTTTGTATAGTTTAAAAAAATGTTAAGTTCTTTTTGTCATGTGATATAATTTTATCTATGTTTCATCAATTATATCCTTTATTTATATTATGTATGATTACTGTTATAAAAGTAAAATAAAAGGCTAATATTAGTATAATACTTACACCATACTTGGAATAAAATAACTAAAATTGTGGAATTCATTTACAAAGAAATTCCATATAAAATTCATTTGTAAAAAAATTCTTTACTTAAAATGAAATAACAAAGATATAGAATTAAAAATGAATTCCTTATTTTTATGCTTGAAGTAAATTAATAAAAAATTTATTTCTATTTTACTTCCTAAAATATTTTCAATGACAATTCAATACAGACAATCAATATAATATTATATCTATAAAAATTGTATCAAATAAAATAATAATTAACTATTTTAATTCATAATTTCATAACTATTCTAATTTATAATTCCATATTTTTCCTTAGTTAATCAAATTTGATATCAGCATTACAAGTGAAAAACCTTACAACCAAAGGCTCATTATCTTCCAAAAAATCAAGAGATTTCCTAATTTCTTATTTGCCTCATCCTAATTTTTTCAGCTTCATGTTAATTTCACTTGTTATATATATATATGCTTACTAGTATTAGTAATAGTTTTTGCAATTTCTTTCATTGAAGAAGTTACCTTCATGATTTTTTGGACAATAACATCATTTTTTTTTTCTTTTAGTACACTTAGATGATGACTTTGATTATTTAGCAAGTAAAGAGGCTGTGTCTGTAGTTGGTAAATTTTGATTAGTAATTGGTAAATCACAGTTCCACTATTTTTTTTTCTTTTTTATGGAGCCTTATAAGGAAAAGTTGTATCTTAATCCATTTTTACGTCAAATAAATAATAAAATGATATTTTTTATATACTAATAATAATTTTTTTTAATCAATTCATTCTATATAGTAATATTTCATTAAGTTGATTCATTAAATGTTTACGGATAGACTTTTACGCCTTATTATAGTAATTAGGAATGTGTTAAGCAATGATCATTATTTTTTTTTTTGAAAAGAAACTAACTTCATTAAGAAGGACAATTAGCTAAAAGAGCTGAATACAGCAAAGACGGGGGAAACAAGTCCCAACAAACCAAATCAAATACTGAACCAGAGGCACGAGCTAAGATGTGTGCACATTACTTCACTGATTTTTTAACATAGCCAAAAGAAAGGCAAATATCAGAAAAACAAAGACAATCTTGAATAATATGATAGAAATCAGAACTATAGAAACGTCTACTATTAAGGGCCTCAATAGCCAACAGAGAGTCTGACTCCAGCATCACGTTATTAAATGAACGAGATTTGAGCCAACTTAGAGCTTCACGGATACTAATGGCCTCCGCAACACTAGGCTCCAAAACACCGGGAAAAGACTTGTGACCAGCAGCAATAAAAACACCAAGATGGTTTCGGACCACGAATGCTACCCCAGTCCTATGAAGATCTTCAAAGATTGCAGTATCAGTATTGACCTTCAACCGACCTTCAATAGGTGGTAACCAGTGAGAAGCCCCAGGAGAAGAATTAGCCCATTCCGCAGCATGATCCTTCTTGTTAGCAGCCAACCAAGAACTTAAAGCATTACCAGAAGCCAAAATTACAACATGCGGCAAAATGTTTATAGAGTTCCAGACAACATCATTTCTACTTTTCCACAAACCCTAGCAGATAGCAACTACTAAACCAATATCTGAAGAAGCCAAATTATTCACAATAAAAGCAATGATCATTATTAGTTAACAATAATAAACATTTCCCACCTTAGTTAATAGGAACGCGTTAAATATTTATTAAGATAACATTTTTATATTTTACAAAATGTATTTATTCATGACTATACTAAATTACTAACAAAAGCGCGTGGAGCATCACTAATAATTGCCTCCAAAATTTATGATTTGCGAGAATTTTTACATTTTTGCTTATTTTGTTTTTTTCTTAGAGAACTGGTTTATATTTCTATTATATTATCATTCATTTTACACAGAAATTATATATACTATAATAAGGACGTCATTATAGTTTTTCAAAATTTTGCTCCTTAAATATATGAAATTTATTTTCAAATTTCACCTATTTTGATGGAATTTGGTAAATATATAATGAAATGTATGCAATTCAATTCTATTTTTTTTTATATTTCAAGTATAAAAAATAAGAATTACAAATAAATTTCATAAAATTTTATGAAATTCAATTATTTCAAATATACTCTTCTAAATATGTGAATTGCTATATTGATGTGGCCGGATCTTTCATGACTCCAACTGAAGTACATAAATGAGAAACATAAAGTTATGGTTTTGAATAACATGTTTTTAATTTTATTTAAAAAAATTGTATAAATAATTGAATGAATTCGTAAAGGGAAAAAAATAGTAAGTGAATTATATTTTAATGTAGAAAAAACAAAAGTAAAGTTATTATTTTGGGATAGAAGGAATATAGCTTGATGTAATATTGGAAAGCAATGTTATTAAAACCAGACCGGATAAAGAACCAGAGAGCTCAAGAGTTCGTGGTTCGACCGTTTCGTTGGAATTCAACTAGGTTTTTTTCATTTTTTAAAAAATATATTATTTTTTAAGTTTTATATAAATATTATGAAAATATCACTATATAAAAAAATTAAAAATAGTTTAGAAAAATATATTTACCATCAAACATTAACAATAAGACTATATTTTCAAGTCATTCAATATTTATAACAAAAATTTAAGATAAATATAGTAAAAAATTGTAATTTTTTAAAGAAATTCTTCAAATATAAATTATAAAATTTTATTTTTATATCCATAGCCATAGCCACAGTGCAAGGTCCATCAATGGAATCAGTGGTTAGTCCAGCACCTGAGTTATTAGATAGGCAAAAGAAGGCACCAGCTTATATTGGCATCAAATATAAGGATTATCTACGATTTCAACAAAGCAGTGGTCTTAGTGGGAAATCCAACTTGGATCGAATTCGAAAATTTGATCTTGTTGAGTGAATAAATCTAAGCTCTTTAGTGTTGAACTTTGGAATAAAACATTGATTATGGTTACAATGTAATAGTCTAATAAGGTTACAGATAGTGCAAATATCATAATTATGCCACATATGATAGAGGCATTTGGATCTCTGAAGCTTGATTGTTCTTCTTCTCTGCTTGAGCTCGCCATAGAAGTAAGAAATGAAGCACGAAATACAAAACAAGAGAACTTTCTCAGCTTGAACTTCTCATGATACAGCAACACAGCCAAAATCTCTGTCAGTGGCAGCATAACAGCAACTATCACACCAGAAAGCAAAGAGGAACCACAGAAAATAACAACAATTGCTCCTATGAAGTAGCATTGCCATAACACCGAAGAAGAAACAAGCACTATTGATCTATTTTGATTTTCCAAGCTCAGACTCCTTTGCCTCTTTGACGATGCCCTGCACTAATAATCGAAGATGAGATATTCTTTCTGAGACTGCAAATTAAACATTGCTAATACTACTGCTCCCAGAGAAAGAGAGAGATATCGTAAAATTACTGTGCAGAGCATGCCAATGACACAAAAAGCAGTGGCAAAGAAAGACATGACAATCTGCATCTCCATCACTCTGAAGCTCCAATTGTCATGAAAAATCCCAACAAATATTTTTGATTGGATTAGTGAGCAGGGCGATCAGAACTAGTGTGAAATGTGGTAAAAGAGGTGTAACTTTTGCTTAACCAATAGACGAGCAAAACCAGCAATAAAGGCTAAATGAGTAAAAATGATAAGAGCGGAAGTGGAGATTGGAAGAGAAGCAACACCATAAGTTAGTTTCCGTTGTTAAAACTATAAATCTGCACGGTCGCTAAATGATGTCCAAACTGTCGAGGAAAGAAAACCACGCCATCACCATAACATAACCGTCGCTAAAACCATAAAGCAGGCTTCGCTAAAGATAAAAGAACTGTTTGCTAAAAGTCAACAAAACTGTCACTCATGCAATTTGTCATTTTTTTTTTAATTTTATGATAATTAAAGTCTTGATGCAATTTATCTTTTTTGAATTTTATTTCTAACTAATAATATTTTGTTGAAATAACTATAATTTCATTAACCTAAGAAAGGTACTCGCGGGCAACTGAGTTTGATGCAAAGAAAAATGTATAAATTTGTTTATATTAACAACAAAATATAATTTAAAGTAATAATATTTTTATTTAATATAAATTATGTGGTTTTAACAGGTAAAATCCTTTCTAAATAAGGATAATGATTAAAGTCCAATTCTACATAGAAAAAAACAACTCCTATTTGAGAAGAACTCTAGTAGAGAAAGGAACCAAACAGAGCTGTTAAGAAAAGTATTATCTAATATTTTGTTTTAATTATAATTTCAAATTCACCAGAAATATAAATTACGTCAAAGTCCAAATACTACGGCAATGATTACTTCAGCTTAAGACTTGAAGACCAATAAACAGGATAGGCAAGGATCGATAAGTGAGTTGGCAAATCACTAGCCATTGGATGAAATTTTAAGATCATATAAATTCCCTCTCTGGCTCTCTGTGATTTCTGTTTCTTTTTCCATTTCTGCATGTTTCTACCTCATTTTCTTCCTCTCCTCTCTTATTCCTCTTGCTCCATCAATATCCTTGTTTTTGGTGAATCTGCCATTGATATAGTTGTTACTAGAAGAGATAACAAATATCTCTTCCTAATATATAAGATCACCACATCAAACAAAGAGGAAGAGGCACTACTGCGCAATTCTATTGATGGAAGATAAAACTTTCATCCTCTTCCTTCTAACAATATTCAACTTACTGGAAAATTTCATGGTTATGTTCTTTTATTTTTCTCGCTTACAATATATATGTATGTTTATATAATCCGATTATGCCTTTCAGACCCAGAAATCGCAAGATGGAAAAGAGATGCATCACCTGCTCACTTTCTATTAAAGATGCAGTCATTCTCCCAGTTGTCACGTATAGTAGAAAATACTGAAGTTCACAAGTATGAATCAGGCGTTTTTGAAGTTTCTGACTATAAATGGTATGTTAATCCATTCACTTTTTCTTCTTTTGATATATATGTATTATAAATGATATAAGAGTTTTACAATCTAATAGGAAATTGGTGGTGTATCCTAATGGAAATGCTAGAAGAAATGGTGAAGTTTACATCTCTCTCTACTTGGCATTAGCACATACAAAGCCAATATCTAATGGATCCTGAGTTGAAGTGACTGTAAAATTCTTCGTTTACGATCATATTCGAGATAAGTACTTGATTATCCAAGGTTGGTTTTATGTATTCTATTGCAAAACCTGAATCTGTTTAATTAGCAAGTGATAATTTTGTTGAAAGCAATTAATGGTATGCAGATGGGAAGGTAAAGCGTTTCTGAACAAATCTAGGAAGAAAACGAAACCAGCTAAACAACATTCAAGGAAGGAAAATGAAGAACAGAGCTTCTTATTAATCTGTTACTCAAAACATATTTTTCATACAAACAGCTAGCTATATTTATACAAGAAGCTAGCTAACCATGGTTAATGATTTAGAGTTAATTAACTAAACAATAACTGCTATTTAACCTGACTATAAAACGACACAGTATTAACTTCTAACTAACTTCACAGTTCACTAATATACAAGCTCAATATCATATTTCTACACTCCCCCCTCAAGATGGCGCTTGGTGAAAATTCACTAAGCCCAACTTGAACTTGAGCTTGCTGAACAAAGGACCACTCAATGCTTTCGTGAATAAATCTGCCACTTGCAAAGAAGAAGACAGATGTCTTTCCTTATATTTATGGTTAGTTGACAATGTTTCTGGACAAGCAGTGTACGCTGAATATAAGCTCTTGATATAAAGATCAGGTGAATGGGATACATCAAGAACGTAAAGGTGAAGTAATTTAAATTTGCTCGACTAAACCAGCAAACAGTTAAATTCAAGCTTAATCAATGATCTGATCAACACCGAATAATTAACTGAATTTATTTGAATATGATTTCCAGATTTCATTATTTTAAATATCATCATGACATACAAAAAAGTTGTAATTGACAAAACCATGTGAAGACAATATTTCATTTTCTTGAAGGTGGCATTAAAGCTTTATGAATCAACAAATAGAGCTCCTAGACAGACGAAGAAAGAGATACACGTATAATATATTTCTATATGCCAGCTCAAAATTACTTCATCAGAAAAAATTCCAGAGCCACTACTTGTCCAAGGAGCATTCTCGTCATCTAATAAAGTCAAATACGAGTGACAGACTTCTATCATGTCATGTCAAAGCAGTGGTTGCTGTCAGTTTTGACATTTTCAGAGTATGGTTGTATTGGTTGTTTCTTCTTTAAGTTGTTCACTTAGGTGTAAGATTCTGATCTTTTTGCCTTATTATCTGCTGGCACATAAGCAGCCTTTATCTCTGTAATTTTTTGTAGAAGTTGTGAGTGCTTTTTTTGTCCTCTCCTATCTTGTTTTTGTGTGTGTATGTTCTTAACGATAACATCCTTTTGTATTGTTGAGAAACTCTCAATCTTTCATTAAATAAAGGGAAAATGGTTCTAGAAATTAATCACCAATACTGAAGTTCTTTCAGCTTAATAAGAAATATCAGGTCTCAAACTCCTCTTGCTGCTTCTGCTACTGAAATTTGATTATCGGTGGCAGTTTAAATTCAAGGATTAAATCAAAGCCAAATTCACGTATACATTTACTCGTTTAAAGATCTATCCTTTATAATGTAAAACATAAATTAACTGGGCTCCTTTTCTTTTTCCTCTTCTATTCGAATGTTCGTTGTTATCAATCCTAATGCAAGTCCAAACTTTAGAGGCTAAATTGGAACAAACTCATCGAGTAAAGTTCTCTGAGATTAATTTTTCTAATTTAATTAATATATGGTTCCAAAATTATGTCACAAATTTGAATCATAAATTAATAATATTGCAAATCCAAGTAATAATAGTTTATGCCAGTTTTACTAAACTATCAAAACTACATAATCCTTCAATTCATAAAAAGTTCTCAATAAGCAAAATTGCCAAGATTCAAAGTTTAAACCTTAAAGCTCCAAATACAAGCCAAAATTAAACTATAGAATCTCTACAAAATACAGAGAAGTTATTTGATATTCTAAGTTCCAGTAGCATGGTAACTACAGCATTATATTAACTAATTCAAATCCCATAGCAACTGAAGTAAGGTTCTTGCCAACAAAATGATAAAAGCTGAAAGTAGGTGAATATAACTACTAATCTGTAAAATTGGCCAACAATCAAGCAGAAATTGCAATTAAAATTTCCAATATAAATTGCTTTATCATCTACTTTGACCTAGTTTTTATCGAATTGAAATTGACCAGTAATTAAATTGAAATTTCTAATTATCCACCACAATTATATTGATTACTATTTCATAATTATATTTAAAAATTATGATTATCAAATCATAATTGTAAATTTATGTTGCTAATAATAATTTAACTAATACATATTTTTATTAGTAATTTATTATTAAACTTCTTATCAAATTAAAAAAGAATAGCTTTGTCCTTTTTGTCGGTTTATCAGACACAAAATTAGATTAATCAGATTAATGAATTTAGAATATTTCATTTAAAAAACACTAATTGTGAATAACAATTTTATAATTATTTTTAATTCGATAAAAAATTCATAAAAAAAGTCTTTTAAAATCTCTTCCACAAATTTAGTTTTTTTTTTTCTGTCATAAAGATCAACTGAAAGGTCAAATGTGTACAAAACTAGTATACATAACTATATAAGCACATGAATGCATACATCATGCATGTAGGACTGATTCAATTTCAATTTGAATAATTGATGTTTTTAATTGAAAGTCAATTTTGAACAATTGAATAGATTGAAACTCAATTGATTCAATTTCAATTGAAAATCAATTATGTATATTTAAATCGAATTTCAATTATATTAAAATTGAAAAAACATTCATGACTAGTTGAATTATAATTTAATAATTATATTGAAATTTTAAATAAATTAAATAAATTCAAATTCAATTAAAGCAATTTCTATTAAAAATCAATTATTCAAATTGAGATTATTTTATTAAAAATAAAATGCAAATCCAAATTTATTCAATTGATTTAGTTTCATTGAAATTCAATTTCAAATGATCAATTGAATCAATTTATCCTCAATTGATTCAATTTTAAATGATATCAATTATCTAAATTAAAAAATTTAATCTTATTTAATTGAAATTAAATTTTAAAACTCAATTGACTTTTTCTAATTCAATGGTATCGTTTTTTTTTTGTTAGGTACATAAATGTTTTTTATAACTTTGATCCTTTTTAAATGGAGATTTTCAATTTGGACCCATAATTGTAGCATTATTATTGCACCTTAATCCATCATATGAGAATGCGTGAGAATGAAATAGTTAGCTTTCAATAAGAAAATGGTTAAAAATGAATTACAATCCGTAATTTATGATTCTTTACTCATTTGATAAAATTATTTATCTTTTTTTTTCTCATTAATTTGAAATAATTATTTTTTCTTATTAATTTTTTCACCTTAATTAATATATTCTCTTCTAAATTCCCTTACCTATTTTCGTGTATGCTATTATCTTAAAAGGAAAAAAAAAAAAAAGGAAATTGTTTGGTTATTATATTATCCTACATGTGCTGGCACATATTTTAGGCCCGGAGTATTGCAAAGCCAAGCAGACAA
The DNA here is from genome assembly GCA_037975025.1 of Excoecaria agallocha. NCBI lineage: Eukaryota > Viridiplantae > Streptophyta > Magnoliopsida > Malpighiales > Euphorbiaceae > Excoecaria > Excoecaria agallocha. The sequence continues at coordinate 45,484,850 of CM075813.1, forward strand.
TACAAATCTTTTGATATGTAGATACAGAGATGAATATGAGGTGGGTAATTTTATCTACTAGTAGTAGAACAATGATATTAGAAATAAAAAAGTTCAAGTAAAAATTAAAAAAAAAATTAAGAAGAAAAAATAATAATTGCCTCTAATTTAATTCATTGGCTTAGTGACTTGCAAATATTTTAGTTAAGTTAAAAATTATTTTTTTAAAGTGTATATTTGAGCTGCTCAAGTAGCAGGATTCATTAGAAAATTTGTCTGCAAAATTAACTTTAAATAACTTAAAGATTAAGTTTTCGGTAAATTTGAAATTTAGATTTCACACAAATTAGTGAAATTGACGAGATAAAATGAAAAACATCCTTTGTTATGTAGTTTGGGTACAAGAAAAAGATAATCTTTGTGTCGAAAAAGAAACTCTGAGTGCAAATATGATCTCAGAGCAGTGGGTTACTTTTTGACGAAAGCAAAAAGCCACTGCCTTCGTTTCTAAGTAGTTGATTTTTATTTTTTTTGCCCAAGCAGTCCTCGTATATTTATAGAGATAAAAATGAAAATAAATATCTCCTGTATGAATTTTAATTAATATATTCTCTTCTATCTTATTTCTCTTACCCCATCAATATATATATGTTACAATAAAATTATTTATATGATCTTATTTTGGCGTTCTGAGCCAGAAATTGGAAGACGGGAAACAGATGCACCACCTGCTCACTTTCTATATCAAAGTGAGCATGATAGTATTCCTTTAATATAAATGCAAAATGCATGGACCACTAATATAAATGAACCTTATCTCTAAATGCAAAATGGACCACTAAATTATATTATCTTTTAATCTTTTACTATTATTATTATTGTTAGTACTACATAACTCCAATTTCAATCATATAAAATATTACGATCCACTCTAAATAATATTTTTAATATATATCAATTTAATTTTTAGCTTAATATATAAAAGTATGAAAATAGTAATTATCATAATGGATACTACGTGTATTCATAGACTATACGAAGGAACAATGTTCTACTTTTCTTTTTCTTCTTTAAAAAAAAAAATTCATAAAATTGTAGATCGCTCTCTTCCAAATAATCTTTTCTCTGCAGTTCAACAAATTCCTTGAGAATTTCGTATTAACAGTGCTTTTCATTGATATGAACCCAAATAATAGAATTTTTCCGAACCGATACCTTCAGGAGACAGTTTCAACAGTTGAGATGAGGGCAATTTCTACTTCAGCAATCAAAGAATCATTCAGTAGAAATCCCTTTGATTTATCATGGAGATTAGTAAGGTACAAGAAGTTTGGAAATCCCCAAGAATTGACAGAGCTGCTTAACCATTTCTCAGCTGCAGAAAAAGATACACAGAAACTTGCTATCAAGAAAAAATATATGTTTGTTGATAAATATTTCAATTAATTAAGAATATAAAAATATCTGATCACCTGAATATTGTACATGCTTGCCATATACCTGATCTTTTACCATCAACTTGTATTCGACATACACATTTCCTGTGTTGGCCTGATCATCATTTAACCGTAAATATAATGACATACTGTTACCTTTTCCTACTGACTTTCCTTTAGGATACAGCTGCAGAGTCCTATTATTCAGTTGAGTTGTTTGTTAATGTCGATTAAAATTGCACTAATACCAAGCTAAATAAATAAGCACAAAATTAATTACCATTTATAACCACCAACTGTAAACACTGGGGAGTCATACATTTCCTGTACCATCGTTGAGAAGTTGTTGAGCTTCCAAGTAAATTTACCATTTTCAGGTTGATTTATAACCTTAACCCTCTCTCCTTCACATGAAAATTTCAACACATGAACTTCTACTCCAAAAGCGCAGCAATCATCTACAAGATATCCATTAGAAGAATCTGTAAAGGAGCTGAGAGGGAGTAACTGCGGATATCCATGTTCTTTCTTTAAACTATGGTAACGCTTCATCATCCCATCTGCATTAATATTTTATTTAACTATCAACAAACGAAGTCGAATATAAATAACTAGGAATGATAATAATTAAACACACACCATGAATGATCAAGTAGTTGTCCCGAATTTCATCGTAAACAAAAAATTTGAACTTCAAACCAACCGGACAACTCTGAGAAATTTCATTTTTTTCTGAAATTGCCAAGTAAAGAGAGATGTGACCTTTCCCATCTCTTTTTGTATCTCCAAATGGATATAACAACAATTTCCTGTTTATTAAATATATGCATTGCAGAGGTTAAAAAAAAATAATAATGAGAACAATAATATTGATTTGATAAACAAAGTACAGTACCATTCATAACCGCCTGCTACAAAAACATTTGATTCATAATTCTCCATCCCAGTCTTCTTCATTATATTGCATAACTGCGAGAATGATTCGATCTTCAGCGTATAATTTCGAGGTGGAAAGTCGCCCTTTTCTCTGTGTATTTCTAAGAACAAAAAGAGAGAAAAAAAAAAGAATTATTTATATAAATATATTACTGAGAATTGCGTATTGAAAATTGTTTACCAGGATGCAGAGTTTTGTCTTCCATTAATGGCTCAATACTTCCTTTACGTGCGCTATGAATCTGAAACATGTTTCCTATATAATTCTAGCAATTGATATATATTATACTAATATTTATCTTTTACTTTCTTTCGAAGAAATAATGTGAAATTTGTCTTACGGATGCTCTTTAAATAACTTAAAAGATTAAGTTTTTGATAAATTCGAAATTTAGATTTCACACAAATGAGTGAAATTCACGCAATAAAATGAAAAATATAAGTTAATTTCACCTATAATTATTAAATTTATGTCTAATAACCAAAAATTAATTGAATTACTTTTTATAACAAAATTACCATTGAATTTTATAATCTTTTGCATAAAAATCATTTTAATTGGTTTTTTGTAATTATTTTTACCGGAATGCTGATGTGGCATGTCAAGTATATATAAATAAGCTGACGTGGTATACCACATGTCCCCAAATATGTCACAACAGTACTTCAACAATAATTTATATTGAAAATTGATTAAAATAATTTTTATATAAAATAATATAAAATTCAATGATAATTTCGTTAAAAAATAATTTAATTATTTTTAAATTATTAATTAAATTGAGAGATTATAGGTGATATAAACCCGGAAAACTTACTTTGCTACGCAGTTTGGGCACAAGAAAAAGACAAGCTCTGTCTCGAAAAAGAAACTGAGTGCAAATATGATCTCAGACTGTGGGTTACTTTTTGACAAAGGCAAAAAGCCACCGCCTTCGTTTCTAAGTAATTGATTTTTTTTTTTTTTTGCCCAAGCAGTCCTCGTATATTTGTAGAGATAAAAATGAAAATAAATATTTCTTGTATCAATTTTCCCCGTGAATCCATGGCCAAATTATTTTAAATTTATTCAAATCAACTTTAAATTTATAATTAAGTTATTCCATTTTATTTGACGAATAATCGAAGCCTGAGTATAAGCCCATTTTGGAGTTAAGACCAACATGCTTAAGCCCACTTATGCCCACTCCAGATTTTTCAAGACAAACAATCAAAGGAAAGATGGGCCTAACCAAAGCCCAAAAATCTTATCCTGCCAAAATCTTCACCCAAGTCCACTTCATGCTTAAGAAAAGGCACAAAATATGTATTGAATAGAATCAAAGATCTTTATAGTTAGAAACTTAGAATCAGATGAAAACAGCCCTTTTTGGAAATAATTCAGCAGTAAAACTCCTATGAGGTTACAAGCAATGCAAATAACATTATGATGCCAGCACATGATTAGGGAGTTTGCAGCTCAGAAGTTTGATTATTTTTCTTGCTTTGCTTGAGCTCACCGTAGAAATAAGAAATAAAGCCCCAAAGAGATAAAACAAGAGAAAGCGCTTTCTCAGCATGAAATTTCTCATGATACAGCAACACAGCTAAAGTCTCAGTCACTGGCAGCAGAACAGCAATTATTATACCAGAAAGCAAAGATGAACCATAGAAAATCACACCAATTGCTCCCATGAAGAAGAATTGCCATAACACTGCACAAGAAACCAGCACTATGATATATTTTGATTTTCCAATCTCAAAATCATTTGCCTCTTTTACCATTCCCTGCGCTCATAATCAAAGATAATCAAAACATCAAACAAGGCAACAAATTAAAAGCTACAAAACTTCAAGTTCTGATGCATTGGTATAACAGAGAAAAAGAGCGAGAGACCATAAAATCCTTGTGCAGAAGCATGCCAATGACACAGAAAGCCGTGGCAAAGAAACTTATGACAGTCTGCATCTCCATCACTAAAGTATATGAGATGTTCTGCTTTGCTTTTTTGTAAACCAGTTCAACTGCTGGAAGCACAAATCCATAAAGTGCAGTAGCACCAACTGTCATAAAAAATCCCAAGAAGTACTCTATTCGATTCATGAGCAGGGCGATCAGAGCTAGTACGAAATGCTAAAACACCTGCCCCAAGTGTTAAAAGAAAAATGGAATTGATGGTAAAAGAGGTGAACTTTTGCTTAACCAAAAGATAAGCAAAGCCAGCAGTAAAGGCCAACTGACTGCCAATAATAAGAGCAGAAGTTGAAAGTGGAAGGCGAGCAACACCATAAGCATAAAGGAAATCATCGAAGCCAGTGAGGAGGCCAAGAACAGCAGAAGCTAAGAATATATGAGTGGTTATGTGGAAGATTTTGGCGTTAGAACCTTCCCTTTTTCGACGATTCCAATATGATAAAAAGAGAGGAACCAACATCACTGGCCAACCACCAGTCTCTAGAGCGCATACTAGCCATACTTTCTTTCCGCCTTTCAAGAAGTAGAGCCGCGTCACCATTGGGCTTGCACAATTGCCAATGGCTAGCAATGCACAGTTCATCAGAAGCAGCGATCTCTTCAAGGATTTGTTCTTCTTTTCAACTTCATCTGCAATTTGGTTATTAGCAATGTTGGACTCCATCTAGTACCTGCTCACTGACAAATCCGTACAAAGAAAACACTAAATTTCAGAATATATTGGCTTATATCCACCATTATAGACATTGATGATCATTTACAACTGTAAAGAGAACAAACAAATTGATTTTTGATGCAGATTTAAATATTCGATGAAGCTATGTGGAAATTCCTAATTATTCACTGTTATCATGATTAACACACAGAGAAATTACTATGAATTTTCAAGCATCGAACTCAAATGACTCATTAGATAAAGAACAGAACAAAGAAATGAACAACCAATCAATCATAAAAGAATTGCAAATTAAAGAAGGAAAAAAAACCTTAATAATAACAAAGACAGTGATCAAGATTTTCAAAAGCAGCGTAAAGAATCAAAGAAGAGCTGATAACTGAAGCGTAACCTCAAGACCGCCATTTTAGATAAAGAAGTTCCTGAGCAGATAGAAAATCTCAGTGGATGCGTTTGGGAAGAGAGAGTATGCAACGTGGACAAAATCTTCTCGCCAATTGGATTTTCATTATCATTTTAGCAATTTGAATTGTATCTACCATAACATTTGCTTCAACTTCCATTTGTCTACCCACGTCGTATTACTTTCATGAAAAATAGAATTGTGCACAATTGGGTCCGCTTCAGCATGTTAAAGTCCTGCATGCATTGAAAGTTAAAGTACTTAATTAACTTAGAGCATTGATTCGGTTCTTCCAACTTTCAATTAGTGCCGGTATTAAAAAATAAAATAAAATCATTTTAATATGAAAGTAAATCCGTTTAAATTGAGTATCAAACAGCGGAGATGCAAATCATTTACTAAAATTTGGCAAAAAATATAATTTAATTCTTAAAATTTAATTCGTTACCATATCATCTTTAATATTTTAAAATTGAAGTAATTTGATCCCTAAAATAACGGTTTCACCAGTTTGATCATTTTTCATCTGTTGACCAATAATGTGATAATATGAATGACACGTGATACTCCGAAATGTAACACATAGGACATGATGTGGCTAAAAAGGAACACATAAACAGACACGTGCCCCTCATATGCATATCCCTTTTAGCCAAGTTATATTCTATGTGTCAAATTCTGGAGTGTTGCGTATTATATATATTGTCACGTCAGTGGTCAACCGACAAAGGATGGTTAAACGAACGGAACTGTCATTTTAGGAGATTAAATTGTCTCAATTTAAAATATTAGATGTGACACTAAATCAAATTAAATTTCAGAAGTTGAATTGTATTTTTTGCCAAAATTTGAGCAATTTGCATTTTTAATTAATCAAATTAAATAAATGAAATTGGATACTTTGATTTTGCACTATCATAGTAAAGTGTTCAAAAATAATATTAATTAAACTATTAAATATTTTATTGATATTATATAACAACATTGTTGAAAAATATGTATTAAATATATGACAATTCAGTTCTAAGAAAATGTTTATCCATAAATTATATGACAATTAATGATTAATACTTCAAAATATCTGATCACCTGAATATTTCATATGCCTGCCGTGGACCCGATCTATAGTCATCAGCGTGTATTCAGCGTACACATTTCCTATTAGATTGGCTTTATATAACTTTTCCTGTTGAATATCCTTTAGGATACAGCAGCCATTTCCTATAATTCAGTTCAGTTGTTTATCAACTGCGATTAATATACCACTAATACCAAACAATGATATAAACACAAAAGTTAATTACCATTTCTAACCAGCAACAGTAAACACTTGGGAGGAATACATTTCCTGTTCCATCGTTGAGGATTACACTTAAAGAAGTTGAAAATCTGATGTAATTTCTTCCAATCTGTTTATCTATATGTGTATATTATATAAAACATGACAAAATTGGCATAAAAAAGAGAACAAAATCCTATCCTCCATTCGTAATTTGTCAAAAATTATACTTTAAGATAGAGCTTCAACAGTTGAGATGAGACTAATTTCTACTTCAACAAGCAAACTATCTCTCACTAGATATCCCTTTGATTTATCATGGAGATTAGCAAGGCTCAACATTTTTGGAAATCCCCAAGACCTAGAAGAGCTACTAAACAACTTATAAGCTGCGGAAAAAGATACTCAGAAATTTGTTATGAAAAAAAAGGAAATGTTTATTGATAAATAATATGCCAATTAATTTAGAATTAAAATATCTGATAACCTGAATTCTGCTTATGCCTGCCATAGACCCGATCTTTCACTATCAGCTTGTACTCAACATAAAAATTTCCATTTGGATTGGCGTTATTGGCCTTTTGTAAACGTAAATATAATGAGATACTCTTGCCTTTCCTGTTGAATATCCTCTAGGATGCAGCTCCAACTTCCTATAATAATTCAGTTCAGTTGTTTATTGATGGCGATTAATTGATAAAACACTACAGCCAAACAAATTAATAGTAAGCGCAAAATTAATTACCATTTGTAACCAGCAACAGCAAACACTTCGGAGAAGCACGTTTTCTGTTGCATTGTTGAGAATTTGTTGATCTCCCACGCAAAATTACCAATTAGATGTTGATTTATAATCTTAAGTTTCTCTCCTTCACATGAACATTTAAGTGCATGAACTTCTACACCAAAAGCGCAGCAATCATCTACAAGATATCCATTACAAGAATCTGTAAAGACGCTGAGAGGGAGTAACTGAGGAAATCTATGTTCTTTCTTTAAACAATGGTAACGATTTGTCTTCCCATCTGCATAAATATCAGTCAACAAGATAGTCGCTATTAAATAATAATAATAATAATTATTATAAATAATAAAACTGACCTTGGATGATCAAGTACTTGTCCCGAGTCTGATCGTAAACGAAAAATTTGAAGCTCACATCAACCCGACAACCCCGAGGAATTTCATTTTGGTTTGAAGTTGCCAAGTAAAAAGAGATGTGATCTTTCCCATTCCTTTTTGTATCTCAAAATGGATACAACACCAATTTCCTGTTGTGATGGAAATTGTGGTATTAGATAGTAATCAGAACAAAATTGATTGAAAAAAGAAGAAGAAGAAGATCGATTGGACAAACAAAAGGCTACCATTCATAACCGCCTGCAGCAAAAACATTTGATTCATACTTTTCCTTCATTATGTTGCATAACTGCTAGAATGATTCAATCTTCAACATGTAAGTAACTTCGAGGTGGAACATTGCCCATTTCTCTGCGTGTTTCTGAGCGCAACAGGGATAAAAAATTATTAGAGTGTGTGTGTATATATATATTACTGAGAATTGTGTGTTGAAAATTATTTACCGGTAATTGCTGGGTAACAGAGCCCATGTTCATAGGAAAAATTATTTACTAGACTGAAATCATGCCATTTTGGTATGAAGAATTTTTATTAAATAACAGAGCTCGGCCAATTTTCTTTTTGTTATCAATTTTAGGGATTTTTGAAACTCAAGCCTTCCTGTCGGATGCAGACTACAATTTCTCAGGAGCTTCAACGAGCAATCCCGTTTTAACTTTTGCTTAGTCGGCCTACGAGGGGCGCGACAACGGGTCCCTGCCAACCATAGCACGCGACTCCTGAGTGCTGACAGTTACAAACTTGCTAGGCATAGGGCACATGTCAGGCAAGTTGTTTCAACGACTGCTGGCATGTTTTTTTTTTTTTCACATTTTATTATGAGCGAATCTCATCATTTTTTTTAATAAAATACGTAAAATAGTATCATTTCATTGTTGGTACGTTTTTTTTAAATATTTTATATAAAAAGGGTAATTTACTCTGTTGTTTTTCATTATGTGTGGATTCCATCATTTTTGTTTTTAAAATACGTAAAACCGTATTATTTTATTATACAAAAAAAAAAGGGCAACACAATATAACATTTTTTATATAAAAAACTTAAAAGTGAACGTGAAATTTATACAAACACAAAACGGAACACTGATTGCCGTTTTTAAATATAATATTTTTCTAATTATTTTTACTATTATACTAAAATTTTAATTTTTTTTAAAGTTCAAAATAAAAGAATCCAAAAATAAAAATGAGAGTAGAAAAATTGAATGGTTGTATTGCATGTTTTTAAAAAGCATGGCAGGATAATCTATTTAATAAAATTATATGAGATGTTAAGTGTGAACATGGACTGATACTAGTTAATCGGTTTACGAGCAAAAAATTTAATCAGTCCATTAATATCGATTTTTTAAAATCAGTAATCATTAATCAGTATGTTATATTCGGCTAACCAGTCAATCGATTTCGATTTTTTAATTTGGTTAACCATTAAAATTTATAATATAAAATTATAAAAAAATTAGATAAAATTAAGTTTAATTTCAAATATATAAAGTAATTTAATATAAAAATTACAAAACAAACATAATTTACTAACCAAAATTATGTTCTATAAATTAATAGCTAATATTGTAAAATAGATTTGATATTTGTTGAAAATTAATATGTTTAATTATAAGTCAAATAAAATTTTGGATAATATTAAATATTATAACATAAACTCTAAAATATAAGAAAACGTAATTAAATGCTATTAAGTAAATATGAACACCAATATATAATAAAAAAATAACAAATATAAAAGTTAATTGGATACTATATATAAATATTACTATATAATTAAAGAGAATGACATAATATAAATTTAGTTTAAAGCATTATATAAATTAAAAGCTCTAATTTCATCCACATACAGTAAAAATCATTCTCTTCAAGATGAAAATTTATTTGGAGCACATGGAAGCTTGAAAGTGGAGAATTTCTAATGAGAGAAAGTAACCCTAAAGAGATAAGTTCTTGAACTCTTGATTGAATTAATTGAGGAATTTATTATAGACTTGTAAAATACAATTAGCATGATTATTTAGTAGCAATTAGAGGTTTAATTTCATGGCTTAAGTTCATTAAATTCTTTTTCATATATTCGGCCTAATGAGGAATTCTAAGGAAAAGAGGAAAGCAAGGAAGAGAAATGAGGAAAGAAGAAAGAATTGGTGATTTCTAAGTTATTTAAGGTTAGTAGATGTTAAATTATAGTCTATTCCATTTATTTTATTGGAATTTACTTGAAATTTGCATTATGTAACTATAGGAAATTGAGTAATGATATGAAATAATTCAAGATAATATGTTAGAATGATGAATTAAGATAATTTGAAAATGAATTAATGAAGAAAATAATTTGGAAATGAGAGATGTAATGATGGACGAATTGATTTATAAGGTATAATGTAAATTAAATTAGTTAATTATGGTATATTTAGTATGAAAAATATAATATATTACATGGATATTATAATAGAATTGATTGGAATGAAAAATAATAAATGTACGTGGTAAGGTATAATGATACATAATAAGGTGCTATTATGTAACTATGTGAAATTAAAGGAAAAAGGAGAAATAATTTGAGTTAATTGGATAAAATGATGATTTATCATAAGATGAGTATGAATTGAAGTAAAAATAAATGATATGAGTGGTTAGTGATGCCGAATGGTATACCCATTAGAGATGCTACATTTTTCATTAAGTATGTATGTTATTTATTATGTATATTATGTTTTATATGTGAAGATTGATTTAAGCATAAAAGTTGACATAAATATGATTATATGAGAATTAAGGTGAAAAAAATGATTAAATACATCAAGAAGGGTGAAAATACAATTACACGATAAGATAGGGATAAAATTGTAATTTGACACTAGAAACGTAGTTAAAGATGTAACATCCTTACTATTACAGTCTTACTGATTTAAGCGATTGGCCGATTTTCTTTTCTTAAAAATCATAATATTAATCACAATAATTCCTTAATTATAAATCTTATCCATTATTCATTTTTTAAATTCACCTGTCGCTGACCTATAACTGTCCAATTTTACTATTTATTTTACAAAAATTCGGCAATATAACGGCTATAAACTTAACTAGCCTCCTGAAATGTAAAAAATTTTCACAGAATAGTTCAATCCATATAATATATAATCCATCCATATATTCTCATATGCATCTCAACCATACACAAACCATCCACGACTAGCCACTCATAAATTAACATATATACAATCATAGTACCATTACATGCCAATTCTTTTACTTCAACTATATACAAAAATATTCATGCCAATACAAAAAAAAAAAATCATTCCTATTACTTCAATAATCTTTATCCCATGTATACTACTACTTCAGATTATTTGTATCTGCAAGCAGTGAATCCTACGTGCTGAGCATTAAATATGCTTAGTGATAACTAACAATCATAATATTTCTCAACATGTATAATTATACTAATTATACAAAATTATTATTTTACCTTTTTTAATCATTTTCTAATTACTTTTACTTATTAAATACAATTTTTGGAGAAATTACCGTTTTGCGCCTAAACTTTTTATTTTTTTTCAATTAGATCATTTTCAATATAAACTTTATTTTTAGCTTTTTTTTGTACTTTTAACTTATTCTTATCACGATACCCCTAGTATAATCCCGGCAGAAATTTTCAGACCGAATATATGGAATGTGGATCCTATAAGGCCACATACAGATTGAGAAATGACCTTTACGGACCATTTCTCACAGAACAGATAACAGAGCAGACAGATATTATGAAAGATCAGTGATCCTACCATAGCAAAATAAGTCACCTTGACTTACACCACGGTATAGGTGTCTCTATAGCTAGCCAATTATATCCTGAGCTAGACTTTTGACTATTGCTAAAAGCACAAATTCACTTAATTTAAAATTATTATTCAGATATTTAACACTTTTAATTACTTTTCCAATACAGTGAAATTTGTCAGTCAACTTTTCACTACTGTTTACATAATTTGTGAATTATATTATTATAATTCACCATTTTTTTAATAAATTATGAATCATTTCACATTAATTCAACATTTTTGCTTAATACATAACCACAATTTCATCTAAAAAATATTCAACTAATTTCCATAAATTTCATAAAAATTCATGGACATATCACTTCACATTTATTGTCATTTTAAAGCTTAATTTCATTAAAATACACAAAATAAACTTTATTTTCTCTAAGCATAAATTCGGCCACCAAAGGAAAGTGACCTTACATAATCATTTAAATCAAATTAGGCTTATTCAAGATCCAATTTCACTATTCTAAAGTTAATTTCAATTTTATACCTTTTTTTTCTATATTTTTTCTAAGTTACATAAAGGAAAATTCATGTAAATTTGGAAAATAGGAGGATTTATTAGTCATTAACTTTTTTTTTTGGCTTATATTTGCCTAGACTTCCTTTTCCTTTCCTTTTGCCTTAGTAGCTTGATCTTCTCCTTGTGAACCTATCATGGCCGAATTTTTCTTCATAAGAAACCTTAATTTTTTGATTTTAAATGCTTAAAATAACATTAAAAATTAACGCTAGGCACCTAAAAATACATGTAAGCACCTTAAAATTAATTTAAAATCAAGAATTTCACTTACCTCCAAATGAGACCTAAAGTTTTTCCACTTGATTTTTCTGGCTTCTCTTTCTCTAATCAAATGATTGAGGTTTAGATAATACTCTAGAGAGGCAAAACTTTTTTTTTAAGGTTGAATTTGGTGTGAATTAAGAGAGAGATGGAAGAAATTTGAGAGAGAAATGGTGGTGATGAGTTCGGCCAAGGGAGAGGGAGATGAAGGGTGTAGAAAAATCTGGTCTTTCTTTAATTTTTCTATCCCTTAAGAGAGCCTTGATTAGGCTTGGGCTTGGGCCAATTAGTGGGCTTAATCCATTTTAACTTAAGCCCATTAATTATTCAATAAACAATCCTAATTAATTTATTCTACTTTCCAACTCCAAATTATCTCAAATTTGATTTCATCACTCTTATTACATCAAAAATAGATTGTACACAAAATTTTATCCCAATCGGAGTCCGTTATTGATTTGGTTCAATTAGATCGGTTCGATTTAACTATTACTGGTATTACCGAAAAATTTACTTTTTGTAACCAAAATATTCTACACATCATTTTAGATATGTATAAACTTTTTGGCAATTTTTAGACTTTATTTGCTATTTTTAACGACTCGGTCAAACCTAGATCAACCTATTTACTATTCAAATCGAACCGCTTTATTTTTCATATTTTTTATTTTTGGAGACCTACTTGATCTTAAATTTACTTTAAATTTCAATTCCGAACTACCCGTGATCAATATTTTTCGATAGTCAAATAAAATATTTTTTACCTCCGAGTGCACTTTTCAGCTTGAAAATACTATTCATGGCTAACCCAACATTTAAGCCATTACAAAAAAAAAAAGTTAAAATAATCAAATAAGTGAATAAGGACATAATCTTTAATAAAAAAAAGTTCACGGACTAAATTGTAATTTGCCACTTTATAGGCTTGCAATAGGTATTAAAATGTAAATTTAACATTTATGATGGTGTAGGAGACAAAAGAAGTTAAAATAGTTAATATTAGAGTTAAATGAATGAAATTAGGATACAAAAAAAATATAAGGACTTAACTGTAATATACCAGTTCATAGGTATCATAAGAAGGTAAATTTGCCACTTAAGGTGAAATAGACAACAAGAGAAGCAAAAAGAATTAATTACTATTAGAGTTTAATAAGTAAAATATGATAATAAGAAAAATATAAGGACCAAAATGTAATTTGCCATAGGAGTAGGGATTAAGATGGGAATTTTACACTAAGGTGGATTAATAAAAGTCAAAGGGAGCAAAAAAGGTCAAAAGTGGAAGTCAAATAAGGTCAAGCATTATGAATGAAAAATTTAGAGATCTAATTGAAATTTTGCGTTCAAGTGGGAAATTAATTGTAATTTAGCAAGAAAATGGTATATAAAGAAACTAAGTAGCAAGTAAAGAATGAGAAAAGTTAATTGATGCAAACTAGTAACAAATCAAATTATTTACTTAAATGAATAACGGAATTTTGACGAAAATCAAATTGAACAATAATGAACGGTTAAAAATGTTATCTATAATTGGGTACATGCACTCAACTAGCATAGACTGCGAAAATCAAAAGCGAAAATCATTAATATTAATAATATGAACAAAATATTGAATTAAAATTTTTAAATGAATAAAATATTAAAATTATATATATTATAAGGGGATATCAAAAAAATATTCTATGAATGAGAAGTATACAGGAGCTTCTCCTATTCGTAATTGGAATGAAATCAGTCACTAAATACTCCTTTTGCAGTTTTGAGAACCTCTTAATCTTTCAAGGTTGTCGCAATTAAAATTGGCCAACAATCAAGCAGAAATTGCAATTAAAATTTCCAATATAAATTGCTTTATCATCTACTTTGACCTAGTTTTTATCGAATTGAAATTGACCAGTAATTAAATTGAAATTTCTAATTATCCACCACAATTATATTGATTACTATTTCATAATTATATTTAAAAATTATGATTATCAAATCATAATTGTAAATTTATGTTGCTAATAATAATTTAACTAATACATATTTTTATTAGTAATTTATTATTAAACTTCTTATCAAATTAAAAAAGAATAGCTTTGTCCTTTTTATCGGTTTATCTGACACAAAATTAGATTAATCAGATTAATGAATTTAGAATATTTCATTTAAAAAACACTAATTGTGAATAACAATTTTATAATTATTTTTAATTCGATAAAAAATTCATAAAAAAGAGTCTTTTAAAATCTCTTCCACAAATTTAGTTTTTTTTTTTCTGTCATAAAGATCAACTGAAAGGTCAAATGTGTACAAAACTAGTATACATAACTATATAAGCACATGAATGCATACATCATGCATGTAGGACTAATTCAATTTCAATTTGAATAATCGATGTTTTTAATTGAAAGTCAATTTTGAACAATTGAATCGATTGAAACTCAATTGATTCAATTTCAATTGAAAATCAATTATGTATATTTAAATCGAATTTCAATTATATTAAAATTGAAAAAACATTCATGACTAGTTGAATTATAATTTAATAATTATATTGAAATTTTAAATAAATTAAATAAATTCAAATTCAATTAAAGCAATTTCCATTAAAAATCAATTATTCAAATTGAGATTATTTTATTAAAAATAAAATGCAAATCCAAATTTATTCAATTGATTTAGTTTCATTGAAATTCAATTTCAAATCAATTGAATCAATTTATCCTCAATTGATTCAATTTTAAATGATATCAATTATCTAAATTAAAAAAATTTAATCTTATTTAATTGAAATTAAATTTTAAAACTCAATTGACTTTTTCTAATTCAATGGTATCGTTTTTTTGTTTTGTTAGGTACATAAATATTTTTTTATAACTTTGATCCTTTTTAAATGGAGATTTTCAATTTGGACCCATAATTGTAGCATTATTATTGCACCTTTATCCATCATATGAGAACGCGTGAGAATGAAATAGTTAGCTTTCAATAAGAAAATGGTTAAAAATGATTTACAATCCGTAATTTATGATTCTTTACTCATTTGATAAAATTATTTATCTTTTTTTTCTCATTAATTTGAAATAATTATTTTTTCTTATTAATTTTTTCACCTTAATTAATATATTCTCTTCTAAATTCCCTTACCTATTTTCGTGCATGCTATTATCTTAAAAGGAAAAAAAAAAGGAAATTGTTTGGTTATTATATTATCCTACATGTGCTGGCACATATTTTAGGCCCGGAGTATTGCAAAGCCAAGCAGACAATACAAAACTTTTGATATGTAGATACAGAGATGAATATGAGGTGGGTAATTTTATCTACTAGTAGTAGAACTATGATATTAGAAATAAAAAGTTCACGTAAAAATTAAAAAAAAAATTAAGAAGAAAAAATAATAATTGCCTCTAATTTAATTCATTGGCTTAGTGACTTGCAAATATTTTAGTTGAGTTAAAAATTATTTTTTTAAGTGTATATTTGAGCTGCTCAAGTAGCAGGATTCATTAGAAAATTTGTCTGCAAAATTAACTTTAAATAACTTAAAGATTAAGTTTTCGGTAAATTTGAAATTTAGATTTCACACAAATTAGTGAAATTGACGAGATAAAATGAAAAACATCCTTTGTTATGTAGTTTGGGTACAAGAAAAAGATAATCTTTGTGTCGAAAAAGAAACTCTGAGTGCAAATATGATCTCAGACCAGTGGGTTACTTTTTGACGAAAGCAAAAAGCCACTGCCTTCGTTTCTAAGTAGTTGATTTTTATTTTTTTTGCCCAAGCAGTCCTCGTATATTTATAGAGATAAAAATTAAAATAAATATCTCCTGTATCAATTTTAATTAATATATTCTCTTCTATCTTATTTCTCTTACCCCATCAATATATATATATATATATATGTTACAATAAAATTATTTATATGATCTTATTTTGGCGTTCTGAGCCAGAAATTGGAAGACGGAAACAGATGCACCACCTGCTCACTTTCTATATCAAAGTGAGCATGATAGTATTCCTTTAATATAAATGCAAAATGCATGGACCACTAATATAAATGAACCTTATCTCTAAATGCAAAATGGACCACTAAATTATATTATCTTTTAATCTTTTACTATTATTATTATTGTTAGTACTACATAACTCCAATTTCAATCATATAAAATATTACGATCCACTCTTAGCATAATATTTTTAATATATATCAATTTAATTTTTAGCTTAATATATAAAAGTATGAAAATAGTAATTATCATAATGGATACTTCGTGTATTCATAGACTATACGAAGGAACAATGTTCTACTTTTCTTCTTCTTCTTTAAAAAAAAAAAATAAACAGAAAATTGTAGATCGCTCTCTTCCAAATAATCTTTTCTCTGCAGTTCAACAAATTCCTTGAGAATTTCGTATTAACAGTGCTTTTCATTGATATGAACCCAAATAATAGAATTTGTCCGAACCGATACTTTCAGGAGAGAGTTTCAACAGTTGAGATGAGGGCAATTTCTACTTCAGCAATCAAAGTATCATTCAGTAGAAATCCCTTTGATTTATCATGGAGATTAGTAAGGTACAAGAAGTTTGGAAATCCCCAAGAATTGACAGAGCTGCTTAACCATTTCTCAGCTGCAGAAAAAGATACACAGAAACTTGCTATCAAAAAAAAAAAATGTTTGTTGATAAATATTCCAATTAATTATGAACATAAAAATATCTGATCACCTGAATATTGTACATGCTTGCCATATACCTGATCTTTTACCATCAACTTGTATTCGACATACACATTTCCTGTGTTGGCCTGATCATCATTTAACCGTAAATATAATGACATACTGTTACCTTTTCCTACTGACTTTCCTTTAGGATACAGCTGCAGAGTCCTATTATTCAGTTGAGTTGTTTGTTAATGTCGATTAAAATTGCACTAATACCAAGCTAAATAAATAAGC